>CM076577.1:1046113057-1046531947 GCA_034641835.2 Pinus albicaulis | reverse complement strand
GCTTCTTGATATTTTCTTTTTGGCAAAGTATAATACATTTGATTGCAACATTTTTTTGAATGGTTGGTTCTTGTGTGACAACCAATTTTTTTTTTAGCAATGGTTCTTGTGTAACAATGCTTTATTTTCTTTGTTGCATCAAAGTTCATGAAAACATTTAGAATCAATTACTACATCAATGAATTGATCATTTGCAAGGCATATAATCTTTTGGATCATGTTGCAACAATAGTTGGTTGGAAAGTATATGTGGATGGAAATGAAATGAAAATATGTGATAGTGTATGACATGTGGATATGAAATGATGTCCCTTCCCCCCAACTAAAGATATGACAATGTGAAAAAGGGAGTGGGGAATTTTTCCAAAGTTACAATTTTAGCATTCTAATGAATTACATGACTAAAAATTAGAAAACAACATACCTTCACTTACCTTAAATGTGGATGAGTTGTGCATGTGTGGTGGCTGCAAAATTTTGATCATATTTTTCTTCAAGTGGCTGAACAAGAGGAGTCATGGATAAAGAGATAAGATGACTTTTTATTGCTTCTACTAAAACTTGCTGAATCTGCTCCAAAATGCTGAAAATAATAATCTTCATGTCTTCAAAACTCATTGGCACAATTCCTACTATGTGAAAATATGTTCTGATGTCAAACATAGTAGGAAATTGTTGACTTAGTGGCCATTAATGGATGCCACTAGTCAACACGGGAACTCTCACCATTGATGACAATGAGAGTCAAGATGTCCAAACACATCTTGCTAGGTACGAATGATTTTGCTGATGTCGAGTCACCTAGAAGATCTGACGAACAAAGGACATTAATGTATTCCCATTGTTTGTCAGCATGAGAACTTGCCATTAAGGCATGCAAGCCTCAAGATGTTTTTACAAAGAACTTAGACTCAAAGGACTATGGACTCAATGGTTTGCATTGAAGCAGGGCTTATTTGCGGAATGAAAATGACAAGAAATGGAAGATGAAAATGGAAGATGGTAATGGAGAATAGAAATGGCAATGGGCAATAAGCATATGAATGAGCCTCCTGCTTTTATTTGTGGGTTATGAATGGACAAAAGGAAATGGAAAGTGGATGTGAATGTAAATGGAAAATATGAAGTGAAATGAGGTGAATGGTTTATTATGAGGTATGGATGTGATGGAGACAATAGTATCTGAAAGTTTTTCAAGTGTTTGGATCTGATTTTACATCAGCATATTTCCTCTTTGTTGCCGATCATCCTCTTATGAAACAAATTGGTCTCTTAGAGAGACACCATTCTCTTGTAGTCATTTGTCCTTCCTCCTGGAACCTGCAAAAAAAACTAATACTTCTTCTGCAATGGAATGTAAGATTATCAAAGGAGAGAGGTGATCAATCTCTCTAGTTATGATATCTACACACAAAACTAAGAATTTGTATTAATGAAACAAGTTCTCAAAGGAAAAATCAAAAGAATTTATACATGTTTTGGAATTAGTGCCTCAAGTTGAATGTTACTTCTTTTCAGCAATTTATTTCATGATTTACCTTTTCAAACTTTAATGATGGATTTCTCACTGTGTAGATCTTGTTGAGACCTTTCCAACGATACTTGAATCATCAAAATCTGATTTTGTATGAGAAAGTTAGGCTGATTTGAACAATGAGCTTTTTCAGCTGCAGAATTGGAGAACAACTACGGAATTGGGCTTTCGCTGCAGAATGTCGACAGTTTCTGTAGCAAAAAATCTTGAATAAAAGGTTAGCCATTTATCTTTTATCATCAGTCCAAAATTAATCAGTACCTTCAGAAAAGTGAGCAAATAACTTATTCATTTCATTGATTCAAAATTATTCATTTTTATTTTATTTTATTTTTTAAATCAAAACAAAATTGAAAAAGAAAAATGCATTTATTTTTATTTTTATTTTTTATTTTTTTATTTTTTTTAAACTATTAACACAAAGTCACTATAGTGTTAGCTAGCTTTTTTTTTTGTTGAAAAGGCCAAATGTTTTCCATTACCATAAGACGACATTACATGGCATGCCCCCTCTTCCAGTTACCTGAATACTTTGACACATCTTAGAAGCAACATTTACTACTCTACAAAAGGTCAACGGTTGCTCCTAAACATAGCATTTAAAAACTAGACCATGTCAATTGCAATAGAAACAGGAGTCGACCAAAAACATAATATTATGAAAATATACATCCATAGATATCAATAACCATATCCTGTACCATAGGGGGATCCATATCCACCAACCGTGTCACTGCTCACAGTGGATGAAAGATAAAAAGAATTTGAATTTTGGGCATAAGAACCATAACTAGCATCAACATTGTGCGTAACTTCTTATGACCTCCTGCCATGAAATTCTGAATAAATTTTTGCGCTGTTTGAACTTGGGTATTAGTTCCCTTGATTTCTACTGTGATCATGCCACGATAGACTTCGATTTTGTTTAAAATTTGTCTTCTTAAAATCTATAAAATCGGATCATCAATGCAGAGTGCCGTTTCCAAACTCTCCACTGTACAAAACCGTTTTTTCCTCACGCGGCAGGCAAAAATGGGCTTCAAAGAACCAAGAAATTCTCCCAGACCGCCACGAATTTCGTAAAACGATTTCTGGGTTATCTAATTGACCCTATTGGAAAACAAACCCATGTTTCCATTTTTTGAAATTCATTTCGGTTTGATCAGAATTCACGTTTTAAAATTATGTGTCAAATACAGTTGTGTTTTTTGAGATGCTTTGGCAAAAAAAAAAAATCGTTTTCTGGTTAGTTCCGTAAGATTTCTGAGAATTAAATCTTTGCATCCTCCTCGTCACCTTCCTGGACATCTTCATCTTGATTTGTCTTGCAAATATTGCCTATGTAAAGAGTGTTATTATCTTGACTTGGTGTCACACAACAACGCTTATCCTTCACCTGGGCATTCTTGAGTTCAGTCAAGGCATGTTTTGCCTCTTTGCCATCTTCTAAAAAATCTTTATTATGAGACATCATGCAAGCGTCTCCTTCACCATCTTGTTTGGGAGTTCTTTCACCCAGCGAAATCCTTTCATTCCATTTGCTCTTAACGCTTGAATTCTCCATCATTTTGGGTATGGAAGCCGGCGTTTGCAATGCATTTCCAAGAAGCCAGATAGTTGTAATAACTCTAAAGCGTTTCTGTTTCAGGGAGTAGTACGAAGGAGGAAGCGTTGTGTATCCCAGTGTAGGAAAAATGTGATCCCCTGCAGTAATAAGCACAATGCTGCCTATTTGTAACACTGGCACAAACTTGCTGAGTATGCAGTTCCGAATTTCGCAATTTCAAACTATGGTATCGGCCTTTTTTTTCAAATGATGCATTTTAATTTGTTTTATTATGTGATTTTGTTTTGATTTAATTTTTGTTTTTGTTTTATTGTTCAAATTTTTTTTTTTTTAAGTTTGGTTTTTGTTTATTGATTTGATTTTTTATTTTTTTTAATTTGTTAATAAAATGACATATGTAATATTTCAAAAATTAAAAATATACATATGTATTTTACTAAACAAAATAATTTATTCAAATTTTTTTCATTTTTTTTTAAATGATTTGTTATTAAAATTATATATATATATATATATATATATATATATATATTTTCAATTTTTTTTTAAAAATATACATTTATATTTTAGTAAACAAAACAATTTAAATTTTTTTTTTTTCATTTTTTTTTTAAATGATTTGTTATTAAAATTATATATATGTATTTTCATATTTTTTTTAAAAATATACATATATATTTTAGTAAACAAAACAATTTAATTTTTTTTTTTTCATTTTTTTTTATTAATTAATTGATTTGTTTAATTATATATGTTATATTTTTAAAAATTTAAAAATACACATATATATTCATTAAACAAAACAATTTATTGAAATCAAAGTTTTTCATGAAAACAAAATTTTTTTTTTTAAATTGTTGAATCAATTGAAATGATGAAGTTTTATTTTGTCTCCTTTTTTTTTTTTTTTCACATAACAATTCTTTTTCTGATCCTCCAGATCACACAAAGTGCAAGAGGAGAGCATACTCAAGAATTATTAATATTTTTTTTACATGTAAGAAATAAGGTCTCCTAATTACACTTCCCCAACAACGGCGCCAAAATGTGTAGTCAATTTAGCGTCCTAAATTGCTAACATAAATTATCAACCAGGGCTAGTAAACTGATGAAGTGTTGTGCACTATATGTGCTTAAGTGACCTTTTCCTTACTTCGTTGTATGTGTTTTTTTTTATTGTTTTTGGGAACATAAATGTAATCTACCTCCGGAGTACTCTCACTAAATTAACATGCAACTAGTCTATGGAATTCTACAGCCCATCTTGTTCATGATGAATGATATTTTGGAAGAGTTTGTAAAACAGTCCTGGCTATATTATCCAATGCAATTGAACATAAACGTAAAACTGAAAGCAAATACAATTAAAATCTAAGACACCACAGCTATTTCTTACTCATTGTTATGATATTTTGGAAGAGCTTTGTAAGAGTAAGAATGGCTATGCCACTTAGTGTAAACAAGCACTAAAACCTACAATACCACAGTTATGCCTTATTCATCATAATGATATTTTGGAAGAGTTTATTAGAATAAGTCTAACTGTGATAATTAACAAAAGGAATTGCAACTAAAAATGCTAATTAACTCAATATAATACAACCAAATATTTTCCATCTAATAATGATATTTTGGAAGAGCGTTTTAAGAAAAAGAATGATTGTAAGATAATGAGGATCTTTTAATCTAATTGCAAAACAGAAAATGCTAATTAACTCAATATAATACAACAAAATCTTTTCCATCTAATAATGATATTTTGGAAGAGCGTTTTAAGAAAAAAAATGATTGTAAGATAATGAGGATCTTTTAATCTAATTGCAAAACAGAAAATGCTAATTAACTCAATATAATACAACCAAATCTTTTCCATCTAATAATGATATTTTGGAAGAGCATTTTAAGAAAAAGAATGATTGTAAGATAATGAGGATCTTTTAGTTAAACAAATAATGCAAGACATGAATTAAAAGCTACTTATCTAGAAAGCATGTAGAAGCCTCCTTGGATAGCAGGGGCCCTCTACTACCAATTTGGTGAAGTCCTTCAGCTCCTTAAAGTTGTAATCAAAACATCATCAAAGAACTGAATTTCTCTATTGAAAATCTCACAAATCTACATCCCATTCCATCTTTAACTTTGTTACAAAAGACTCCTAGTTTCTCCTACTTCTTCATTAACCATGATAGGAGAAAGCTTCTCATATTTATACAAAATATGAGGAGTCATCTCATTAATGAGAGTCCATGAATCTCTCCCTCCAACTCTAGAGTTACAATCAAAATAGGAAATGATAAGACACATGTCTTTCTAGAATTTCAACACAACTTAAGAAAGGAGACACATATCCTCTTAGAGTTTCAATACAACAAGGAAGTGAGACACATGTTCTCATGATCCCATGATATTCTCCAACCAAATTCGAATTTGGCCTTAGAGTGCCACATAAGGGTCTTCTAGAAGTCTCATTTTTGACCTACACATGTCACAAAACTCACAACACATATATAGATATATGAAACTATGTTAATTTTCTAGTTTCTAATCATAAATTCACTTTAAATACATAAAATAAATAACCTTGGAAAACAAGGATCCTAACCCATATATTTATGAAAAATGGTTACTTGATGTAGGGCTTTAGGTCAGATGGCTATGAAATAAGAGCTAGATGGTTATGACATAATGGAAATATGTATGAATATGGAAAACACTTTTGAGACTCAACAGGAATGCCAAATCTTCGGAAGCCCAAGGAGAGCCAAGGTCACCAAGTCCTCATCATCAACAGTAACCCCCACACTTCCCAGCTCATCCCTGCATTGGATGAACTTCGTGAGGTACTCGGGCATACTGTCGTCTTTCTCCATTTTTATGTTCCTGAGTTTATCCTTGAGCGCCAACTTCCTCTGGTCGCTCTTGCTTTGAAATAAATCTGTTAAAGCTTTCCACATCAAGAATGGAGAAGCATTACCATGAAGGCTGGATACTATGTGATCCTTCACACCTTCCAATAGAATCCTTTGACACTTTTATGTCTTCTTTTGCCATGCGTCAAGTGCAGCAGCATCGCTAGAAACAGGTTTTGGAATTTCTGCATCTATGAACTCCTTCAACCCATTGTCATCCAGCACCGCCTCCATCCTATCCTTCCATGCAATATAATTCAAGCTTCCCTCAAGGGAATACTCCAATCGCAATCCGTTGAAAGACACCTCAACTTCGACACCAAGAAAACATTTCTGCAAATTCGAATTCCACCAGCACAAAACTCAACCGCTTCAATGTTTTGCAATTTCTCCAATGATCAATATTGCTCTGATACCATGTAGAAATTTGAATAAATGATATGTTATCCACCGATATTCTCCTGATCACACACTATTTTATCTTCATGCACAATACAGAATCTCTTCTACCATTGATCATTAATTGCGGAAATAAAATCAATTGCATGCACACATTAAAACCATAAACAATCACACATATGAACACAGTATTTCATGGGAAAGCTTAAAGATGAAAACCCCCAACTATATTTATATTATATGTCATGGAGATCATGTAACAATCATAGTACAAAGCTCCTCACAAGCTCTCTGCACAACCTCGAATTGCTACACACTATCAAGCTAAATCTAGCAAAACACATCCTCCAATATTTTGCCACTTGATAGCCAGCCTCTATTGCGTAATCAATGCTATGGGATGGCTAATTAAATAAAATAAACCACCTAACTTGTACTGCGCAATCCGCATGGGCGTCTCCAATCACTGTGTGTTGCAAATATGCAACAGTATAGTCACAACTGATAGTTAACCTGCTCTTTCACCTATTTCTGCACTGGTCTCCACTGAAACTGTCCATGCACTGAAGTTAAATGATGCATTCTTTAGTTGATTAATGATTTTATAATTAGTGAATTAATTAATAATTAATTCACACCACTCTTCACTAGTGTATCAATCATTTAGACTAGATACAACTAGTTCAACTATGTTTAGATTAGTTAAACTGAACACAACTCCATTAACTCCTCAATTAACTCCACCAAACTCTGTCACATGAGTTCTAACTGAAGTATCCATGCAATAGCTCAACATAACCCTCAGGAATAGAGTAATTCCTTCTGTCAGCTCCTGTGCCACATCTGTGCACTTAACTGAAGTGCTCCAAGAGAATAAGATAATGTTTATAGTCCAAATATTATTAAGAGCTAATAATATTCGACATATCTATTTTTAGACTAGAAATCTAAAAATAGATTCCTCCCAGTATGTCTAAAAATAGAAGTCCATCTATTTTTCCAACTTGACCAAACATCCACAAATAACATCTTACAACTCATAGAACATGATCCATATGTCTAAAAATAGACATAGTCTAAAAATAGACTTTGCGCCAAAAATAGCCTGCGGGCCCACTTAGTGAAGGCGACTTCTTTCCACTAAGCTCATCATCTTGTTGCAATATCAACACAGTAAAGGGATTCCTAGGCCTACGATATTATCCACAACCAGGTTTTACTATATATCTCGCCATTATCGGTTGTTAACACTGGAAAATTGTATAGCATAAGACGACATTATCTAATGTTAAATAGAAGGATTTACAGGGCTGGAAGACATTACCGAATCTGGAAATTATTTAAAAATATCTAAGGTTTGAGGAAAAATCAAATTTGAACAAGTCCTAAATGATTTTGCGTGCATTATCCTTTGTGAAGAGCGCCTTTGCGTGCCCTATGACCCAAAATGCACACAATCCTGGGAGTGGCGAAATGTCACTTTTTGGGACCACACAAATCATAGGTCAAGTGATTCCTCACTTGAAGCTGCCTAAAGACAACCACCAACGCCTGCTTAAAAATCAAGTGAGCACACAAAGGAATCATACCCCTCTCTTGGGTCACCATCCACAATGTACCAAGAGAGGGAAGGAGGATTTGAAATCTCCTATATAAGGCCACCATGAGATGAAGAATGGGTGAAAAAATTGTTATGCTAGCCAGAATTTTGCAAGAAATACCAGTAGTTAGTGATCTGAAGCTGAAGATAGAGGGGATTCAATTGTTGGCCATCCAACAAGTTCAGTCCACCACAGTAGAGATAAAGGGAGACTGCACTGAGGCAAGCTTGGGATAAAAAAATCCTTGCATCGGGACTTAGAACCCATGTTCTAGGGGCCTTTGGCAAGAGGGTAAAATTTCACTCTTATTCCTACTAGCGCTCAATAAGAGGGGCTAAGAGCCACCGTTTGTATTATTGTTGTCGTTTGACTCTTTTCAAAGCTCGTGTTTATTTGTTTTAGTTTTTAGTTTAGTTTTAGTTTATATATGCATGCTATTTCTATATCTAGTATGCTTATGATTCTAGCTTGTTCCACTAACTTGCTTGACTCCACTTCTTTTTCTGCATGTTACCAATAACTTAAGTGGGTAGACCACACCCCTTAAGTTGGTGTGATTTTGTACATAGGTGCACCAAATACACTCCAACATCAGTCAAGGGATCCCTAGGCCTTGAGACGACCCCAATCAATTTTGAAATCATTCAACAATCCAACTAAACCAAGTAAAAGAACCCCATCACACCATGGCTATCCAGAAATGGCAAGGCAAGGCTAAAAACCACTATCACACCTAGAAAATCCTATGCCAATGACATCAAGATAGCCAAATACACACATGCATTTACCATGCATGGAAATACTACTAAGTAAATCATACATGCAACTCGATACCTACAAGAAATCCTATTGTATCAGCTTGATCCAACTCCTCTTTGCTTGATCTTTGCTTTCCTTTGCCTTCTTTGTCCTTCCTTTAATTTCCTTGCTCCAATGCTAGAGTGTTGCAAGAAAATGATAAATGTGCAAGAATATGTGAGAGAGAATAGAGAGAGCTCCAAAAATGAACTGAAAAAAATAAATAAATAAATTAAAAATTAAAAATTAAAATAATTAAAATAATTAAAAATTAAAAATAAAAGTAAAAATAAAAATAAATAAAAGCTATGAACTGATCCTCATAAGCCTTTTTATTAATGAGACCTCTATTTTCTTCATTTTTCCATTATTTTCCTTCATTTTCCTCCGCACATGGAACCTGTGACCTTCCACATTCCCTTTCTCCTAATTTCCATTAATTTCATAAATAAATTTCCAATTAATGCCTCTTTAATTTCCAAACCTGCTACCATTTCCATTGCCAATTTCCCCTAGCCATAATAAACAAAATGAACACCCACATTAGTATATTTTTCCCAACATTTACCTTGGAATACGTGCCCCATGACCTTGGTCTTATTTTTACTTTATTAACTTTATTACATGAACTTTTAACCTAGGGATGTTACATTTCAAGTTATAAGTTTCATTGAACACGAATGACGATGTCCCCCTATTGAGGAGGTAAATCCCCTCTGCGGACAGAGGCGATCCCTACTAGCCCAGATCGGGTCTAGCAACAATCAAACACACTACAGTGCAGGTTCCTAATTGTAAATAGACCCACTTGCGAGGAAGGCTTACCTGGAATCCAACGTTTTCGTTTGTAGAAGAGGTGGTGCTCTCGTTCCTTTGCCCTGGCAGATCACAATCCCCACGATCTCCATGATCGGACACCTACAAATGCAAGAAAAAACACAAACGCAAGCATAAAATCCAGTGCATACAACTATATGTCAGTCAAAGAAGACATAACTCATGAACATAATCAAGAACAAGAGTGGAACCATAACCAATAGTCGCTCAATATTAATGAGTCAAAAAGAAGAATACAACCAAAGCTTCGACGCCGAATTCTCCTTTGGCAGGTCGTCAGAAGAACATGTCTCGATGAAGCCTGTCAAGGATGGGACAAGCCTCTCCCTCCGGATACTTGACAATAGTCTCCTTGCTTGGATTTGGCCTTAGGGAATCAAGAAGGCTTTTGCAGCATGAAAGCTCTTGGGAACTTGGAGATTCTAGAACTAGCTTGCAATGGAAATGGACAAGCTTTTATAGAAGGAGGAAGGGGAGTTGGGATCCCTATAATTATGGGATTGGCCCTATCATCAAGGAAGCTTCCATGAGAGGTGGCAAACCACTTCCTCTCTATGGAAATCCGTAGCCAAACCTCCCAACTCAAGATAGATATCAGTCCAGGAATTTGTTAGGACAGAACTTCCACCTTTTATTTTTTTAAAAACACCTCTTAATATGGTTGGCGCGGGTGCGGCTCTATGACAGAGCGCCAATTGGCGTGCCCTCTTTGGAGGATTTTCCCCCTTGGCGCGAGGGCTGAACTGTGGAACCGCGCCAATGGAAAAAGAGCTATTTTTAGGGTTTTTTGCAGGGAGATATCTTCAGGGAAATTAAAGCTCATCTTCAGAGGGATGCAATGAAAGTATTTTCAAGTCTTAACTCTACCCACAGGTCACAAAATGAGCCCTCCAATGTGCGGGATGGGGATTGTAGGGACGGTGACAAATTGTTGTGTAACAGATGCCCCCTAAAGCATGAGGCCCGAGAGAGAGAGAGGGGTGAAATGCTTTACGAGAACATGCCGACTGAAAACACCGCCATCGGAAAACCTGCGGAGCGAAGTACAACTGATGTCTCAGATACATGATATATATGCGTGGTATGGGCGCAGCCATCCATAACAGAGTATAAAATAATCCAGATCCAAGGCATGGACGCAGCCATTCAATAAGGATTGATAAAATATACTCAGGTATGGTCGCAGCCATCCAATCAGCGAGTCATGTAAATAATCATAATAATCCACAATATCGCAGCCTGGATTATAACAGACACAATCCAGGGTCTTGCGCTCCATCTCGACCAGAACAAAGTACAAGTTCAAGCATGCGAATATGTGAGCTGAAGTCGAACATGCAATAACATCGCCTGATTACCAGCCAATGATGAAAGCTGTTAACAGATGCGAGAGGAACCACCAATAATGACAATGGCTCTCAAGGTACTATAGGTACAATCTACGGCGTGTGAATCAATGAGCTGGCATCGAACACCCGTAGAATCACTCGATCGGAGGCCAATGATGAAAACCTCACGTCGAATGCGACGAACCTGCCATTGAGGCATGCAGGCTCCAAGGTACCATAAAGGAGTCTCTAGATCAACTTCCTAGATAATGAGCTGAAGTCGACAGGAAGTGACCTTGATCGAAGGTGGGCCATAATGTTTCCCACATCATCGACACGAGACAGAGGAACATGATGTTTTTTGTGAATCAGGATCATATGAGAATCAGAGGAAGGTTGATACTTGCAGAGGTCAACTTCTCTTGAACATGTAAATGGCACGACAGTGGACTTGGCAGTATTTGACATCAACGGATCAGAGGTCATGGTGACGAGGCAATGAGCAGATGAGAGGTCAAAAGGGATTATCCAAATCCACGGAGGCAAGTGAAGAACGAGATGAGATGTCCCCAACCCGACACAAATGCAGACAAGTGCCATGTTCAAGAGCGACATACTGCCGACATGACAATGATACTGGTTCCATTTTCCCCCACCATTTTTGGCGAGTACCCTAATCATTTTTGATAACAAGCTTGAAGGGGATAGCATATGCTTATAATATAAGTCCGCCCTTCGGGTGAATCCATCCTAGTACATTTAACGAGCCCTAGGAAGGAGAAACCCAGAGAACGTCATTTCGACTGAATCCGATGTCATCAGGGTTTAACGAGTCTGACAAAGGAAGAACTCGACGAATTTTCACATTTAGAGAGTTTGAAAAGACGCAGAAAAGTAAACTCCAGCGGTCCCTTTTCGTAGATAGTTCCTCGGACCCGAAAAGGTAGAAAACAATATCCGAGAAAACCTCCGAGTCGCGATAGGCTAGGGTATTCCTTTTTCGTAAATAATCCATCCCAGCCCGAAAAAGGGGTAAACGTATACTGGGTAGATGTCGATTCGTGTCCACTTTAACGAGACCGAAACGACAAGGGCCTTGGCAATCTTTTTATGTTTAGAGAGTCAGAAAAGAGCTGAAAGATGACTCCAGAGTGACTTTTTCGTGTATTTACCGAGTCCGAAAAAGTATAAAATACAACTCGTTTCGCCGTCTAAGTTGCGTAAAAGACCTGTCGCTGCACAAAAAGGCAAGTGTAAAACCCATTTTCGACAAAATATATTAAAATATTCAGAAAAATAACTTTCAGGACCTATTTTGAGTTCAAAAAGTTATGAATATGTCAAATGGTAAAAATAAAATTACTTTTTACTTTTTACCTCACCGAAGAGCAGCAGTGGTCCAGTTTGTGTGCGAACTTCTGATAGTGATTGCGATCGATCCGGGCCACCATTCAGAGTTCTGTCAGTTCCAGGTAAGAGGCGCTTCCTTGTACTCCATTTCAATCTATTTTTTAATAGTTTTCCATCATGCATTAGACTTATGTGGAAAATTTTTAAATTTTTAGGGCTCCGCTCATTGGCGCGGGTATCGGGCATGGACCCGCGCCAATGGGCTTTTATATGCAAAGGGCTCGCGCCGACTGGCACGAATTTTTAGGAAACAGCCGCGGCAGCGGCGGAACCCAAATTTCCGCCTAAAAATTCGAGATTTTAATCAATTTGGATGAAGCTTGAAGCTCATCAGAGATCTAATTAAGTGTTTGTGACCATGTTGATGCAGGAAACTGAGTAAAATGGTGATTGAGTGGAAAGAGAGAGATCACAGTGAAGAGGATGAACAAGCCATGGAAAATGAAACTTGCATGAATGCCCTCAAGAACTGTGGGCTAAAAAAGTTCTTCCTGACACCTTATTTACGAGCTCAGCCTGAGCTTCTACAGTACTTGATCAATATGTGGGACGCAGATGAACAAGTATTCAAGTTGCGGGATCAAGTGTTAGAACTGGAGGTTGCTGACGTGTACTTCATAACCGGATTATCGCGCAGAGGTCCGGTACCCATATTGACAGGGAGCAGACCATCTGGTGAGAAAATGGAGCAAGTGATGGCACGAGTGTGCCGAGGGGCACAACTGGGATCAGGAAGTGGAAAGGTGGACATCCACACCATTCCTGATCTGGCACTGAGAGTGGTGCTGCATACCATCACGTGGGCTGCGGGGTCACAGGCACTGCACGAGGCCACAAAGGCCCAACTTTTGTTAGCCTCAGAGTGTATGACTCCTCTATTATTTGACTGGGCCACAACAGTGACGATAAACATGAAGAGGCAACTGACCAAATGCAAACAAGCCAAGCTGAGACAATTTGGCTATGGTTCAATCCTGGTATCATTCATTCTGGAATGATTACCAATCTTCCAGGGCCAGGGGGCCATAGTAGCTGAGTCGATTCCACGAGAGCCAAGAATGGCTCGCTGGGAAGCACTGATGCCCAGAGCTGGAGGGGGCCAACAGATGTCCTGGAGGCCAGAATTTTTTGGGTGGTTGCGGCGTCAGTTGATCGTAGTGGAAGACTGGCCATATGCAGGTACCGATTTCACTGGTGATCCAGATCTCCCGCTGCCGGAGGGAGATGATTGGGATGAGGAGTTGGGTATGACCTCTTCTCTTTTTGATTTTTATGTTTTATGATTTTTTTAATACATGTTCTTCCTGAAAAATTTTATATGCATGCAGACGTGGGCCCAGAGAGACCAGCCGGTATGTCTCCTATCGTGTGGAGGACTCTTTCCACACCTGATCCTCAAGCAGAGGGTGCAGAGGGGGGGAAGTTAATCCAGAATCTCGAGGGCATCGCCCGAGGGATCCCAGACTACGCCCAGATGGCGGATGTACCGATGGCGTACCAGAGACATACGGTGGGAGCGCCTAGTCGCCTCCACCAAATTCTGAGACGCTTAGTGCGTGCAGTCACTTGTTATCATGAGCACCATGTGGATTAGAATCCTGGGGCTTTTATCATGCATATTTTTTTGAGAGACATGTCGTTTCCAGATGTATTAAGGTGAACATGTATATTTTTTGATTTAGTGATGCACATTGTGCAAAAATTTCGACACACACACACACACACATATATATATATATACATATGGCTATTTCTAGATGGATCTTTTATATGTGATGATGTTTTTTATATGCCATGCAAATGTCCGATACAATTGTAATCTAATGTATTAGTTGCATAAAAAATGACCCAATGAAAAAGTTCACACAATGTATCTAATCACACATTTTATTTTTACGCAAGCTTAAAATCACACACATGCAAACTATTCTTCGAATTGAATTTTATTTTTAAACAAGCTTAAAAGCACACATGTCAATACATATGCAAACTATGCTTGGAAATAGGGAAAACGGGCATTCCCCCAGCATTGTTTCTCAATTCGAGGTACATGCCCCCCAAGCTTCAGTCCATTGAAAAATGGAGTGAAGGTTCAAAACAAAAGTCGAATTGAAAATGCATGTGTTTCATTATTTTAACGAGGTTGACACACTAAAAGAACTATCCTCATGACACCTTGTTTAAGGAGCTTGAAACAGGAAAGGAACCATGCTCCGAGAACCTGGTTTCATTTTTTAAGGAGCTTGACACAGGAAGACGAACTATGCTCCAATCATACTTCATCATAATGAACAGGAAGTCGTGGCTTCCAAGAGTTCCATGCCCGGTGGAAGGGAAACATCTTGGAAATCAGGACCCAATGCCCCCAGTACACTATGCACGATGGCGTTGTCACTGAGTGCGGGCACGGGGTAGGTAGCCACATAGTTGACCTGCGGTGGGGCAGATACAACGGGTGGATAAAAACCAGGAGGGGGTGATGGCGGGCCAGTTGCCACATTAGGACCAAAGAACGAAAGCTGATCAATGGTCACGATCCGTCCTTCATGCAGAAAATAGGCCACACGAAAAATGGAGGAGACAAGCGCTCCCATGGCATAGGTGTAATCGCACCCCAGGAGCAGATTGAAATCCAAGGGGCCTGGAACAACCATCACGTCCATATGGACGGTTTTACCTCCCAAAGTAATAGGTAACCTTGGAAGGATCTCTAAAGGTTGACTCATCCTTCTGTTAAAAGTCAACATATTTTGCGTAACGGGCGCAAGCGGCGGCGAACCGAAAGCTTTCCAGGTAGTTGAGGACAGAATACTAACAGAGGCGCCTTCATCTATAATGGTGTTGGGTACAACCAGACCAAGAGCCTGTACTGTGATCTCGAAAGGCACATAAGACGGAAGGCGGAATCCTGTGAATCGATTCCAATCAAAGGAAGCGACCAAACTACTCGGAGGGGCTACCATCGAACCGAGAAGGTCTTCCCCTGGTGTTACGAAAGAAGGAGCATCCTCCATAACCTCCATCTCGGAGGCGGGAGGGGTATCCTCCGAAACCTCCATCACGGGAGGTGGAGGAGCTGCTCCTTGAGGTGCGAGGACAGGAGAATATTTCTCCAAGTTCGAAGAATCTGAAGAAACCAGAAGAACATGGGGGGTGTGAGGTCAACTCTCTACGGAAAAGAGCTGGTGCACCGTAGACGGAGCCATTTCAACCGATCCCACGACCAATGGTTGGTCAGGGATGGATTCTCGAATCTGAATTTCCGAGGGAGCGAGATCGACCAAGGATGACTCTTGACCAATCAGAGGATCAACTGGCGGAGGACTCAAAGAAAGCCGATTATAACCAGCTGGAAGGCATGGTGTAGAACCGGTTAAGTTGTCCAAAACTCACTTGGCTTCATCCATATAAGGACAAAGGTGAATGGCATGGTGCCCTTCACACAACTTACAGGGATTGGTGATCTTACCCTGCTTCTTAGGAGCCTTATCAGCAGCAGTCGAAGACGTGCCCCCAATTTGACTCTCGGAAGCCAAAGGCAACGATGGACGACCATTGGACCATACTTCGAGCACCTTGGGAATGCCATGACAGTCTCGAAGAAGATGGTTTCCCATGCACAACATGCAAGGGAACTTGACTTTCCGTGGAGGGTTGGAAGGTTTGTCAAGAGAAGGTGTTTCGGAAGCAGTAGTTGCACTTTTAGCCTCTCGCTAATTAGACTTCTTCTTCTTTGTCTTCTTCTTCTTCTTCTTCTTCTTAGCCACCTGGTTACTCGAATCCAGACTTTCACCAGGCGAAGTAGAAGATGAGGACGCAGAAACAGGCGAAGAAGGGGAGAGGTCCACCTTGGAATCAACATGATGTTGTTCTGGCGGAGAAACTGATTGAACAGTAGTGGAGACATTCGGGACTACAGAGGTTGAAAACAACCAGACAGGCAACCCAACAGTTAACCCAGGAAGGGACAACGTTGCCATGTAAGGAGCACCAACATTCCCAAAAGGAGGAAAATGACCAGGATTCCCTTCTGAGGGGATTCCTTGGTTGGTAAACTCTGAAAAAGTTGCCATCAAGACTCAAAACCACACACGGGCTGAAAAAGAGTCAAGACACACAATCAAACGGTCAACAAGCAGAATCTAACAAGGCGTGTGATCGTGGGTGATTAATTTTTACCACATTGAAAAATAAGAAACTTCACCGTTTCATGTTTTAAGAGTCTAGAAACGGTCAAAAAGGTGACTCTATCTCTTTCAGATTTGACACAAGCGTGAAAGGACAAGTGCTTGGTGATCCTTTCAAATTTAGGGAGTCAGATAGGATCAAAATGACTACTCAGGAATACTAGGCAGAAGGATTTACCAAATAACCGTGCACTGCAATATACACCTTGGTTTCAATAATGAAATAAAAATCAACCAAGGACTTCCCGTACGTGTAGGCAATCTCCCCGAATGTTGTGTTCGGTGTATCACGGGTATAGGGTGGCAGACTCGGCTTCCTATGGATAAAGGTTTGAAACCTAGAGGGGTCTCCCTTTATATACGCGACGGTACGAGGGAGCACAAGTCCGTACTAGCGCTGTCTAAAGCCAAAAGGCGAATGACAACTACTAGGTTTAAAGATGCCGGAACACGTCTCTAGCCTAGACCTCTAAATATGTTTCGTTAGATTTCAATGCTGCCTTAGTGTAAATTGAGTAGATTTTAAATTTGATCTTCAATTACGTTTTAGTTTTCAGGCCCTAACGAATGTGTTGTCTCAAAACTCCTAAATGCAAAACTACATGCCACAGTACATCATTTCGTTCAATGAAAGCTAGCTATAGAAGAGTTGAGAGCTTTTTACAAAAACAAAATGATCAGAAGACAATCAATGATATCTCTAATGAAACTAATGAAATTAAAAAAATTTCTTTCAAATTCACTAATTACTAGTAAAATCGAAAAGATTTCAATTTGCACTAATCAATCAAAAGCAAAAGAGATTTTTTTTTTGTATATTTTCAATATTTGATAGCTAGATGCACTAAACAAACCGAAAAAAAATGAGAAGCAATTCGAGAAATGATAATAAGAGAGCAAAACAAGCAAATTTCACTCAATGACACAAACAATCAGATCTCAAATCGACCAAAAGTCTCTCAAAACCAAGAAAAGTCCCAAAGACACCAATGAGCCGTGTGATCTAGGCCCAGAACGAAGCAAAGCAAAATTCGAATGAAAATGAAATCGGTCACTCAAAAAGCGCAATAAGATGATAGACAACTGTCAAACGAATGCAAGGAAGCAATCCCAAAGTCGACTGAATGAACGAAAACCAGAAACTCCCAAGGGAGGCTTGACTCACAAAGGCACCTAGATGCCCTAGGGCTCGTATGCAAAATCGAAAGAAATAGGCAAACAACCAAAGGATGGAGGTTACAACCAGTCAAACTAGGCTCCAGTGCACTCAAACAGCCGAAAACACAAAATCAAAATCACAAGTTAGCCTCAGAAAGCATGAAACACAGCAAACCCTAATAGCTCACAGGATTGGCGCGACTGTGAGCTTGAAATTAGCGCCAGAAACGCAATGGCGCGGGTGATACACAGGCAACCTGCGCCAATGGGTGCGACTGTCACGCTGAAAAGCGCGCCAGCCGAGTTTACTATGGAAAAATGAAAAACAAGCAATCTCAGACACAGACAAGTGATGACAAGGCTAAAACAAAGCCAAACAAACAGGAAAATCCAGCCCAAAGAGCTGACCAAGCAAGCAAGACCAAGAAATTGACCAGAAAGAGAAGACAAAACTCCAAGTTGTTCAGTCCGTAAACCAAACTGGAGATTGACTGAAGCAGCGTTGATCTACTCCGCTAATGTAGAGAAAAAGTGTTTCGAAGGCTATCTGGTTGTGCTTCAGGCTCCATCTATAGTTTACAAATCAAACAACAAGCTAGTTCCCCAGCGGAGTTGCCAAATTGTTGAGGAGGTAAATCCCCTCTACGGATAGAGGCGATCCCTACTAGCCCAGATCGGGTCTAGCAACAATCAAACACGCCACAGTGCAGGTTCCTAATTGTGAATAAACCGACTTGCGAGGAAGGCTTACCTGGAATCCAACGCTGTCATTTGTAGAAGAGGTGGTGCTCCCGTTCCTTTGCCCTGGCAGATCACAATCCCCACGATCTCCGTGATCGGACACTTGCACATGCAAGAAACAACACAAACGCAAGCATAAAATCTAGTGCATACAACTATATGTCATTCGAAGAGGACATAACTCATGAACATGATCAAGAACAAGAGTGGAACCATAACCGATAGTCGCTTATCATTAAAGAGTCAAAAGAAGAATACAACCATAGCTTCGACGCAGCACTCTCCTTTGGTGGGTCGTCAGCACAACATGTCTCAATAAAGCCTGTCATGGATGGGACAAGCCTCTCTCTCCGGATAGTTGACAATAGTCTCCTTGCTTGGATTTGGCCTTAGGGAATCAAGAAGGCTTTTGCAGCATGAAAGCTCTTAGGAACTTGGAGATTCTGGAACTAGCTTGCAATGGAAATGGACAAGCTTTTATAGAAGGAGGAAGGGGAGTTGGGATCCCTATAATTATGGGATTGGCCCTATCATCAAGGAAGCTTCCATGAGAGGTGGCAAACCACTTCCTCTCTATGGAAATCCGTAGCCAAACCACCCAACTCAAGATAGATATCAGTCCAGGAATTTGTTAGGACGAAACTTCCGCCTTTTATTTTTTTTAAAACACCTCTTAATATGGTTGGTGCAGGTGCGGCTCTATGACAGAGCGCCAATTGGCGCGCCCTACTGAGAGGATTTTCCCCCTTGGCGCGATGGCTGAACTATGTAACCGCGCCAATGGAAAAAGAGCTATTTTTAGGGTTTTTGTAGGGATATGTTTTTAGGGCAATTAAAGCTCATCTTCAGAGGGATGCAATGAAAGTATTTTCAAGTCTTGTCTCTGCCCACAAGTCACGGAATGAGCCCTGCAATGTGCGGGATGGGGATTGTAGGGACGGTGACAAATTGCTGTGTAACAATGTCTATTGGGCAATGCAATAAAAATATATCTCGATAATTGCATCAACTTTTCAGAGAGTAAACACAAGGCAATCTAGGAATATTTACTGGATCTTTTCGAATTTATAAATGGATTATGACAAAAATATGAAGAAATTCAACAGAACTAAAGAGAAATTAAGAACTCTTTAGTTTTTCCTTCAGTGGAAAACATTATGATGGTAAACAAAATGAGAATAAGGTACTCAAAAGTAAATCCTATTTATCACGCTTTCTACTTTACAATTAGAATAGAGTTGATTACAATGAAAGATGACAATGAAACATAAGGAAAAAAGAAAAACATCACCATTATTTAAGCCACGAGAATCTTGTGAATGGTCTAATTATTATTGATGCTTCAGTGCTTTGAAAAAAATTACAGTTCTCCAAAATACATTAATGATTCTGATTTCAATCAAGAGACATTTGATACTTCCAAAATTGGAGTATTTGTACAAAAGTTTACAAAAATAATTCCTACAATATAGTATCAAACAGACTTGAACTTAAAACTCTAACTATTACAAAAATATAGCTTCGATGGAATGTGTTGTGCAAAGCAAGTGCTAATGTAGTGGGATAGTTAGAACGTGGAACAAAATTTACTGATGTGCTGGCAGAATGAATGTTGTGCTGGAATATGAATTGTTGTATGAATGGAGTGTTGAACACGCTTTAATTCCTGAATCGACCTTTCTCTCTTTTTGGATACCTGAATCCCTTTTTTCCGTGATTATCCCCTTTTCTAAACAAAACAGCGTAAAAATTCTTTTTCCTGGACCTAAAATCTTATACACTTCATCATGGAGCCACATCACATCCACGCACTTCACAATATTTTCAGTTTAAGTTTTGAAGAATGTAATCAGAGATGAGATGCGGCTCCACCAGAGAAGTAAACAATGATATAGCAGTGAAAACTGTAAAGTAGAAATATAAAGTGAAAAGAGGAAAAAGGGTAAGTTTTAATGATTTTCAAGGGAAATGAATTGGAAAGGAGGTATGGCGGGTGCATTGAGTCCCTCTCCATCATATATTGTATTTTTGAAATGTTTGTGGAGACGAAAATGTAAAGGATTTTTGGATTTGGGCGATGCGAAAAGGAATTTGAATGTGCTGGATCGTAATGAAATGTATGGAAATATGGAACGGGGAAGGAAATGTAAATAAAGGGAAATGAATGCAATGAAAGTATGGGGGGATATATGTTATGGTTTAAAACTTTAGGATATAAATTAATAATCAAAATTTAAACCATACAAATAACTTTTCCATAGGCGCATTTAGACTAGCAGCCAATCAAAACCTTTAAAACAGAATGAAGCTTTTCTTTTTCTTTATTGCTACCCTAACATTTTGTTTTTCCTTATTTATTTAGAGCATCTAACACCTAACATTTTATTGACATGGATGCCTACAAAAATAATAATCTTCTTAACATTTTCAATTTTTTTCATTCTTTTGCATCCATATCCTACCTTATCATTTTGAAAATTATTTAAGTACTTATGCTAACTTTATCAAAAAAAAATGGTGTTACAACATCTCTCTTGGTTCAGATTAAACTATTGAACCAATTTTATTTATACCTAACTAATTAATATGTCAATATTAAACAGTTTGACAAATTATTTTTCACTACTTATTGACAAGAAATATAAACCTAATTCAATCATGCTTAAGTTATATGATTGAATTTAATTGAACTATTGTGTCATTTTAAACAATCTGCACACAATTTATTTTCAGAAATAAGCTAAACTAAGAGTACTAGCATTTGGATGTGCAACAATTTCAGAATTTTATTGTTCTTCTTCTTTTTGATGGGGTTCAGATCTTATATTTTTTATTTATAACATATACCCTCTTTTGATATTTTATGTTATTTCCTTTAATTTTTTTGAAAATTATTTGCAGATTGGAAATAATTTTACAAATTAAATTTGAAAGATAGAATAAACTCAGTCACCTTGCGATCCTATGAAATATAGGACCCTAACAGCACAAAGAAAGTCTTCTGCAAATTTAGATTCTAGTCGGTCACAAACTCAACTCCTCCTTCACTATTGTGATTTCTTGTGCTCTAATAGCATGTAAAAATTATACAAACAATATACATATCATGGATTTAATTCGATATAACAATGTACTAAAGCTAGATACTAAATCGCTTCTACAAATCAATTGTGTAAATTAAACACAATCATCAATCACATGAAGCAAATAAGAATGAATCAAACCACAATGCAGATAATTTTCCTCGAAAAGCTTGCTTCTCAAAACCCCACTATCTTCTATTGTATATTCAAAATGGATACATGAAAAAATTACATACAACTCTTTTCACAAGAGCCCTCATGTACTCATCTAATTTTCTCACACTGTCTTGGACAAAACTTACCAACGCTTGGCCAATTCTCAGCCTCTAAATAGCCTACTTTGCTTGCATAATTCATATGGAATGCAATCGCTATTATTTAGTAATTTTGGCCTTCCTTGGCTGCGCAAGGATCATGGGAAATCCAATGGGTGTTTGGTTGCATTGGTACAACCCAATAATCCTACAACTCATAGTCGACATCCCTTTCACCTAGATCTCAACTAGGTCTCCACTGGAACTGACATGCATGAAACTAATAATAGTAAATCCCCCGTTGCATGTGAGATCATTGATTGTGAATTAAATAATATTTAATTCACTTGATCTCTCACTAGTGTATCTAACAGTTACAACTAACACAACTGACTTTAACTCACTTAATTGAGTTAAACTTATTACAACCTGCATTAACTAATGCACCACTCCACTTCGAACTCTGTTACAACTATAATTACTCTGCATGCCTCACCAACTACCCTCAACTCGAAATTCATGAGCTAACTGAGTTTATCACACTTAGTTAACTATTACAAGGGATTACGAGAGAATATTACATTTGATTGTCCATCTTAATTAAGGGATAACCAAAATATACATGTACCAAATTTATCCCACACCAGTGTAGGTGTTGCTAAGACCCGTGGTCCCACACTAGTGTAGGTGCTACTTGGACCTCCTGGTCCCACACTAGTGTAGGTGCTGAAATTTCTTATTGAAATTAAACAATATCACCCTCATAGGGCCTCTACATTGAATGCTATATCCATAAATATTTTGATGGCACGAAAAACAAATAGATTATGATGATTCAATTTTTACAATGATCTGAAGGAGAAATAATTTCCTTCTAAATTTGAGCAATTTTAAAAGTAACGTTCCTAAATACATTTGTTAGAGAAAAATGTTCACTAGATATCATTAATTCTTTCCAAGTTTGTGGCATGGTAAATTTCAGCAAGAATTGTCAACAAAAAAAAAACATTAAGATGAGGCATGTGATAACGAGTTTGTATTTTAAAGGTTCAAATAGAAATATGATTTATTTCGAAGGTGGAGGAAGGATATCACTAAGGACAACACTTATGATATCATGGTTGAATGAAAAGACAATGCAATATTGCGAAAATCAAATTTAGAGGCTCTTATAGAGAGAGGAATTATTTCCAACGTGGAGAAAGGATATGAATAGAGCCAATAATTATGGTATCATGGTTGAAGGAAAATGGAAAGACGATGAAATATTATGAAAACCTTTATATTATTATAGAAATAGATTATTGTAGAGAAGGAATATAGCATTCAATTGTTCTAACACCTAACTCTTTTCTAAATGGAATGCATGTAACTAATTTCTTATGCATGTGTAACACCAATTATTGTTTTTTTGGAATCTTATTATCACCATTTGTTTATAAATGTTTTCAATTGTTTCTTTTTTACTCCAAAATTCTTGCACCCCACATTAAAAAACTTTTCAACAACATCATACAATAGGGTTCCCCTCTAATTGGACACCTAGTTTGGAAAAACCTCTTTTAAAGAGTGTTGATGTTAATAATCCCTCCAACTATAGGACCATAGTGATAAACCCCTTTTTTTAAAAGTTATTTGGAAGCATGCTACACAATAAAATAAGAAAGTTTGAAGAAGAAAGAGATAAACGTGCTAAAGGACAAATATGGTTTAGACCTAAACATTCCATATTTGATCATGGTATAAATTTAAGGCACATCATTAAGCAATTTTGGGAGAAAAAGGAAGAAGTATTTTGTTGCCTTGCTCATTTAAAAAAATCCTTTAACATAGTTCCTAGGGATAAGCTTTGGCATAGAATGGAGGAACTTGGGGTTCCAAGGCATTTGAGAGCAGCTATGTATAGGCTTTATGAGGAGGTGAAAGCCAAAATTATAACTTCAATAGTCATTTCTGAAAGTTTTAGAAGAAATATCAGGGTCGAAAAAGGTTGCTCGTTGTCTCCTATCCTCTTTGGTTTATATATCAACAAGCTTAAAGAGTGGATAAATTTGTAAGGGGGTGACGGTATCCATTTGGGAAAGTTTGTTATAAGGATTATTTTGTACACAAATGACCTTCTTCTGATTCCTAAATCTGCTCTTATTTTGCAAGAGAACTTACTTTCCCTTAAGAATTTTTGTAGAAGTGTGGGGATGCTAGTCAATATCAAGAAAATGAAAGTAGTTGTTTTATCTAACAAAAGAAAACATAACCAGCATAAGTTCTACTTTTAAGGCAACATTTTGGAAGAAGTTGCGGACTAGAAATACCTATGAATTGAATTCAACAAAAATCTAAGTAGGGGGTGGATGTAGAAAGAAAAGAAATTTGGCAGGTTAGAAAGCATTTTATGCTTTTCAAAATAGGTGTAGAGGGGCATATTTATGGAACTCGAAAGCCACTCTAACTCTTTTTGGGTTGTTAGTGATTACTGTGATTATCTACAGTTTTCAAATATGGGCCAGTAGTACATCCAACATGCATTGGAAACTAATTCAGAAAATTCAAAAGTGTTTGATAACAAACAAATTAAAAATTAAAAGTGAAGTTCATTATGCTATCTTGCTAAGTGAAACAGGGGATGATCCAATGGAAGCAATAGCTATGGTTTGATTCATAAGGTATTTGGAAAAAATTAAGTGAATGGAAGAGTGAATATGGTCTAAGGTTGTGTTTAATGACATATTGGGCATAAGAGAGAAGACATGGATGTACAAAAATAACAAATAGTTTATCAAATGGGGCATTTTCTTGAGCATGTGTCCCACAAACAGTAAAGAGATAAAAAAAATTGTTATGGATAAGTTCCAAAAATTTACTTGGGAGAAGGAGCTACGGTGAAAGAAAAATTATTGTATTGAAGAGTTTAATCCCACTCATAATCATCAACAAAAAGCATACATAGGGGCCAATATTTCTTGGAGAGAAAAAATTCCTTTTTCTCAATTAAGGACTAATTCACATCCACTATGTTGTGAAATACGGTGCTGGGAAAGGCCAGAAGAAGTGTGGGAGGAAAGAGTATGTATTTTTTTTCTCTTTCAAAATAGTGGAAACAAAAAATAATTAAATTTTAGAATGTGAGGTCTTCAAAGACAACAATGAAAGTTATGAAGATATTTTGGCAGCTACCTCTTGGGATATTCTATTCAAGAAGGGATTTGTCGAGAATCTAGGAGAGTTTATTATGAAACTTCACAGGAAAAGGGAAGAATACAAGAGCCATATAGAGAACAAATTTGTCACATAGGCTATGTTTAGCCTCGTGGATGTTAGAATAACTTCTTCTTCTTCTTCCAATATAAATTCTTAAGATATGAAACTTGACATTGATGTAAGATAAACTTTCTTTGTCACATTAACTACCCGCCATTATTTCTTTGTTGAAATATTGTTATTACCACTTTTTGATAAATGTTTTCAATTGTTTCCTTTCACACCAATATAAATTATTGAGATATGAAACCTCACAATGATGTAAGATTAAAAAAAATTGTCACACTAATTATCCTTGGATGGAAGATTTTACATAATTATTCATATTTTCTGGGCTTCTATCATGTATTGGAATCATAATTACGTTCCCATGAAAAATTTCACCATTCATTGTTTGAAATTCCATAATAACTTAATCATATACCTTTTCTCATGTATTTCGTAGTCGTATTCTCTTGTTAATATTATTAGTCATATGCCATAAAAGGATTATACGTAATAAAATGTTATTCAAATTCGACCCGGGTCGAGATGGATGTTTGAAAACATATGTTGATTAATTATATGTATCTATATCGTTGAGATTAGTAAGTCCTACTATAACAAGGTTTTAAATCTTCTCGGTAAACTATGAAATTTCTAGCATGATTTTGAAAAAATGAGGCAATTTGTTTTGTAAATATAGGTTATAACTATCAAGTTTCAATATTTTGGATGCTTTAAGAGTTTTTGATGGTTTTAAAGTCATTTAAACCATTAGAAACATGATTTAAACATTCCTTGTGCCAACATGTTTTAAAAATATTAGTCGATTCTGACCATTTTTAACCTTCTAGGAAAAAATGCCAACTCTGTAGACGATGCCACTAAGTAATACCAAATTATTTCGGAAATAATTGTCGTTATTCTATTAAACTTTTTTTTGTTTCTTAGGAAATTATGGAAATGTCAAAATTTTATTTTTAAACTCCTACAGATATTGTTATCATGGCATTTTTTCTTACACTTGGAATCCTCCTAAAGATATTGTTAGAATTTGCAACCCAACTCTTTTTATTTTATGTGCTATATATGATCTGCTATACTATGAGGATGTTAAGTGACTTCCTTGACTAGTGAATTGATTTTTTTTTCACAGAACTTACCATTTTCACCGTGAATTGCAATCATAATGCTTGGAATCCATGATTTTAACTGGTCAACCATAATGACTATGCATTTTTCTTATATTAAATAACTTAATAGTGGATAAAATCTAATTGGAGGACATTATTATATTAAATAACTTAATATTAGAGAAAATCTAATTGGAGGACAATATAATATAACTATAGTGTTAATATAATGATATATTGAAGAAAACATGAAACCAACTTGCATTCACTATTTGTCTACATTTTTATGGTAATAAAATAGCTGACCTAGTGAAGAGATAACCAACTTTCGGGAAATTTTTCACTAATCTAAGAGAAATTCTAAGTATAATATTAAGTGTATAATATAATTGATTAATATTTAATGAGTAACTTCTTAGGGTGGGTGTGCTCTTAGTGGGTGTACTCCTATGAAAACTCGTGCAACCAAATCGTCACTTCGCCAACAATCTCTTCGAGATAGTGATTAGCTGCTAGGCTTAACATTTTAATGATTTGAATTGTCATACATAATTGTCATTGGATAATACTATGAATCACTTGGTTCAAGTAAAAATCATAAGGTTTTCATCCCTCTTACATTCGTTATTGCACCATGGATATTCTTTGCATATCCTATCCAATGTAAGTGGTGTAAGAGGTTGTTCAAGATGGGCTTTTATCAAGCATTCACTACTAAGTACTTTCAATCTATCATAGATTTATCCTTACCCATATTATGGATTTTTTTTATTTCTTCCAATGTTTAGAATTTCCTTTTTACATTTTTTCAAGTACCATCCCATATATATTCCATTAACTTTTATCTCCACTCTTTATTCCTCTTTATCCTTCCTCCTATGTAGTCTTCCATTTCTTCATTTGTATCCATCCTTCATTATCTCCCAACGCCCTATCACTCTTTTCATCCCTATTTTCTTCAATTTTCCTATTTTATAACCCACTTACCCCTCTCTGCTAAGGCCTCCTCCTTGCCAATGCAATGGTGATGCATGGTTTCTCCTCATGTCATTGGGGAAGGCATGGAAGGTATAAGTAGAAAATTTTCTAAAATTAGATAAGTGGGGGTCAACATATTCATTTAGGAGAATACTCCTCATTCCATTCAATAGGAAATACATATATTTTAATAGGAATATAGCATAATGTAGTGCTTCATACCATATATGAAAGTGGAATAGGAGATCAAAAATCATATTTTAGAAATAGGGAAAAATCACACTATCTGACCTACTACCTCTAGAACATAGACATATACTGGTAGATAAAAAATATAATGGGAAATGTTTTAGTGAATTTTTAGCCATAGAGATAGATTCTCTTTTGTGTTGATGGTGAATAACTTGGAAGATCTGCAATTTTCCATCTCTAGGGAAGACATTTATCCAACCCCAAACCTATCAATCTAGACTCTTTGATTTATTGTGCTTGGTTGAATTCCATAGTATATAACTAGATGCATACTCATTTCCCATGCATTTATCCAATATGAGCTTCCTTTTCATTTTTCCCATGCCCATTAATGAAAGATGATGATTTAACTCCTATCCATTTCTCTTGATCACTAAAATATGAGAAGGATGCATAACATGTGTTTACTTCTTTTTTAAGATCCTTAAACCTGGACCAAAAAAATACCTTATCAAGAACAATTTTAGCTCTATTCTCGGCTCCTGAAAACTAAAAAAAAAATGTGCATACCTTCTATTTATGCTCTGTAATCTATGAACGATACCGAAAGAAGAGGGGCATACTTGTTGATATTTGTATCAAGAAGTGGTAGTTTTCAATTGTGTTGTCCTTGAATATGGAACCTATTTACATCCATGTATCATAGTTGGGTTATAAATTTCCTACGATCCATATCATAGACATGTGTTATCTACTCCTCGCGTTGGTTACTCTTCCAATCATTATTGAGCATGCTTCAAAGCCTAATCCATTAATGCGTGATATCATGTGGTGCCCTTGTGTATTTGAATCCTATTGAGATTTTCGGGTAGCATCGGATGTGCTCTAGCTTCGAAACTTTGTGGAGGGGTTGGAATACATGAGATATCCAAGACCCAGAAAGCGTTTAGAGAAATTACATAAGGTGTAAAAGCTATTCAAATAATTAGATTGTTTAATTAGGACCCTAACTCTAACTAAGGGAAATTAAAAATTTAAGTGAATTAATTTATTGATGTGATGAGAACATTCGAAGTGACATAGATCAAGATAATTCTAATATTATCTATTGATTAGACATTAGATCACAACCGTTGATGTGTCAATGAGAAAAGCATAAAGGAAGGGCTTGGTGTCCGTTGGAGGACGCACACAAAGTCTAAGAAATTGAATTCTTCTGACAGAGCAGTGCTCAGAGGAAGATCAGATTTGAGCGACTCAAAGAAGTAGTGAGGGGTAGATGTAGTGATTAGTCATGAGGGCCAAGAGTAAAATGCAGAGCAAGGGCAGCAGAGACACAGTGGAGGCAGCGCAGCCATCATAGTGTGTGACGCAGTCCCTAGAGAGGGTGATGCAAGCCCACACAAGGCTCACGGAGGGGCAATGTAGAGCCTCCAAGGAAAAGTCTGATATGCGCTCGACACTGGGGTATCTAAGTCTATAGGTCTAAAAACATATGCCGGAGAAGCTGAGCACCGCAGAGCCAGGGTAACGCAATCCCTTAGCTAGGGCCACACAACCTTACATTGTGGCAGCATAGAGACTGGGCAGAGCTAGGTGTGGTTTCACCAGTTTCTCATTCGGATCAGCGGGACTTGCGAGAGTGAGGTATATGTCACATTTTTCTCTGTTTCCGAGGATTTCTATATTGGGTGATCCAGTTTGTATGTTTTAGATGTTTTTTCTGAATATTTCAGTTAAATAACTTGTGTATAATAATAAAAAAGTAGTAGAACTAAATCAATATTTAGCAGTGGGATTTTTGTGCTGAGTTACACAATTCCAAGGAATTCCTATGTCGTCCCAAATATGTTCAAGGAAATGTTAACCCTCAGTTTGCATTTTCTATTTTCCTAAACCTATGTGTTAGTGATCCCTATGCCACTTGTACTTGGTACATCTCTCTTCATATCGTCACTTGGTGTATGTTTTGTACGAATTAAAGGGCGATACATAAATGCCTTGTTTCAATCGATCTCTTCTTATCAACATCGACAAAATTATGTAGGAGAGTGATCTAGAAACTAGCTAATACCTTGGAGATTATAGACATTAGAGGTAGGATTCCTCATGATAGAAACTAATTTTTCCACACTGATTCCTTATTGATCAAAGTTGTTGGTTCTTCACAATAGGTACTCTTTGCGAGATTATAATAATGACTTTTGGGTCCATTTTTATCATTATTCAATCAACTTACTTATACTAATGATATACATTAATGATAATTAATTAGACGCTTTCTACCATTCTCAATACCTTTCCATTTATCACATGATGTAGATTCATAACATTGAGTTTGGGACATCAAAACATTTTAGGGGCTAATATTCGCACGTGGGGTATTTTTTAATGATTATTGCACAAACATGATTCGCCAATTTCCATTTTTTATAATAATGATTCACCTAAATTTTATAATATATTATTATATTGTTTTACAATATTTGCCAATGTTTTTAAAATTCAAGATAAATTTCCATCCTTAAAAATTTCCATAGTTTAAAATAAATACCTTAGACTTAAAGAATCTCACTCATTCATGCTACCCATCACAATATAGGTATTTCACCATGATATGTACTTTGAAGATCACTTATGACACCCTTATGTGAGTCTGATTTCTACTTGATGTCTACCCTACCGTGATAGTGATCTAAATTACATTTGCTTATGGATATGATCTCTTTGTTGATGGGATGGATCCATAATGTATTGCTTCATATCCATGTATTTCCATTTCACGTATGGATATTAGTATATTGTGTTGGAACCCATGTTACTTCATGAATGATCTATATGATTGGTTGATAAGTGCCTATATGTCCCATCGGGTGGTAACCTCCTTCCTTATGCCACATTGATCTTTGTAGTATTACAATTTGTTTCACCCATCAAGTTCCCTTACAATTTCACATATTTTTCGGCATCTATTATAACCATCATATCTTTATTACTAAAAGTAAAAGTAGATATATTTTTTAGTATAGTGTGGTACAGCAAACACGACAGTCAACTGACACCCATTTTGCACGACAGTCTCCGTGGGTTGGATATCAGACACCACATCTGAAATCAAAAGTGTAAACCATAATCAACCAGAATTTCAGTTGCATTCAAATACAGCATGTAGGTTAGGTTGCATTGTGACAAATTTATATATGTTGTATTGTGACAGAGAGAATAACAAATTCTCAAATTTTTAGGTGGAAATTCCACTCCTCACTAACGATATAAAAGGTTAAATATTAACGATACAAAATTTTTAAATGTTGTACATTTCTTATTCTGTTCACAGTATTGAGAGAAGAATTTTGTCCTCCAACTATAAAAATCTACCTACATTAAATATCTTGCATTCATTTCAACTAAAATTTTCTTACATTAATTTCAACCATAATTTCAATTAAATTTAACAAGTACAAATCATTAACATGATGCCGTACCAGTTGATCGAATTGCCGTTGCAGAGTGAGTAATGAGAAAAATCAGCATAACGAAAGAAAACGCAGCAAATCGCTGTTCATAATCCATTTCAGGACTCGCAAATCCGATATGTGATCTTTGGACAGATGAGAACTTTGTTTTCACAAATTATATGTTGAAATCGTTGGATGTTCTGCGTATTAATAGATCAAAATATTATTTAACATATATCTACATTTTGTGCGCGCTAAATATGAAATTAGAATCATTTCATTAGCATATTAGAGATCTCTTAGTTTTACAATTCGAATTGGAATTGGTTAGGATATAAGAGGGGAGCTTTTTTTTTCATATAATATTGAAATGGTTGAATCTGATCACCATAAATAAATAATTAGCAATTGTAGCAGATGTTGCAAAGGAAACGGCTTAAGCCATAAATTCAATTATGACATATATATAAAAGATTACTTAATATAAAAATTAATAAAAAAATGTCATTAAAAGTTAAAATATAAAAATAAATCACTTACATTATGCAAAATGTGTTAATATATTTAATTAATAGAAAAGTTAGCTACTAGCTAGAATCTTATTAGATATTATACTTCATCTAGTTAAATAAAATGGGCTAGATATTATACTTTATCTAGTTAAATAAAATTATATGTATTATAGCAATTGTCCCAAAAGTTGAATAAAGAGGCATAAGATTTTTGAATTGGAAAAGTTGTATTTTGTAATTGGAATATTAAGACGCTGAATGTTTGTGGACATAATTTACCATTTATTTTAACAAAGAAATATTTAAAACCATAAATTACTTTTATCTTATTTTAGACATTCTCTGTTATTTGATTAAGGAAAACAAAACGTTTACTTTTCCTATGAAGGCATTTTCTTAAGCAAGATGTTCTTCAAATAATTTGGATCAAAAACACAACCGCTGAATCTAGGTAAAGGAAAAAACGACCAACCTGCAGTTACGTCATCAACTAGAAAACCAATTTGCCACTAGTAGCATAATCAAAACATTAAAAACCATATCCGCCTCTTTCAAAGTATTCTGTCACTTTTTAAGAATATACTTAATACAAGATTCTGATCATCCTAAGAACTTTCTCAAAGACTTTATTATTTTCATGTAAAACATATATATATATATATATATATATATATATGTACACTAACACATTTCTATAATCCTCTATTTACTACTTTCGAATAATAGTAAGGAACTGAACAAAAGAAACATACCTAGAAGTTGGGCACAATACGTTGTCTTGTTTAATTACTTTTCCCACACAGATTGAAACAAGTGGAACGCACAGGCAACGAGCAAGCATCCTAAGCTCTAGTGCCTTGAAAGAAGTTGGGCACAATAGGTTGCCTTGTTTAATTACTTTTCCCACACAGATTGAACAAGTAGAATGCACAGGCAACGAGCAAGCATCCCAACCTCTAGTGCCTTGAAATGCTGCAACATAATGTTAAAATACATTAAACTACATACGATTTGAGTATTTTCTGAGAACTGATAAAATTATAACACAACTTCTTCTAAACCTAATTGTAACTAAATAGTTGTCTGACTAATCTGAACTAGAAGACGATCATCAGCACCAGAGCAGGAAACATGAAGTTGTAACATTGGCCTCAACCTCTCATCTGCACGGCAGCTTAAATTTTTGGTAGGATCTTAAATTAAAGTTGCTTAAAATTCATTTTGGAGTGTGTAAATTTAAGTAGATTAAAATATATTTTGGAATGTATAAATAAATTAAACTATTTGAAATTTATTTGAGGACTCCATTTATATTCCTCAAAGTTTATTGAGGATTGCATTTATATCACTGAAAGGTTGTTGAGCATTCCATTTCTGCATATTACACAACTGAAAATTAATATTCCAAAATTCCCTTTTTCTGCCAAAATTAATATATAATTGCCCACAAGAGAGCAAAAGCCTCATAAAACTTATTGCGAATTAAATATGGGCATTATTATTCTAATATTGTTATGACTTTGCTCAACAAAAAATTAAATGAAGCTAACATGGTGCATGTAACAGACCAGGTACAGTGTAACATCATCACATATCCTCGTACTTTAATCCCAAGTTGCGTGATAAAACTGTTGTACCTCCTACTTTAATCTCAACTTGTGTGCTAAATTTTTTAATATTTCTCGATTTACAGATATTTGAACCACAACGGAATTTATCATTGTTAAAAATCAATTCCATAAATATTGGCACAACAATGTCATCTCACCCCGGCCAAATGTATCCAACATAGAGTGTCATGCCTGGATTGAATCCTCTTTCTTGAAAGAATCCATTTCGTTTTTCCGATTGTGCATCTTGGTGAATTTCCTCAGCTTTGAACCGTCCGAAGAGGATTCAAGAAAATAACTTCCCACGCAAGAATCCTTGCAGGTTTTCAGCAGTAACCGAAACACAACAAACGAAGATGCTAAACCTGATTTTTTACACGAAACCTCAAAACTCCAACAAAAGGGTTCACGGAGAAGTTAACGTTGCAAACACCAGTATTTCCCATTAGAATCAATTTCCATTGCATAAATTAAAGCCAATACCACCAGTTCTAAAGAGACAAACCAGAGAACCCAGATTTCAACGAAATTTTACCTATCTCGAGAAAATATGTAAGCCACGTCCACTGAAAAGGAATCGGAAGCCAATCTTCACACGAAAAGCATTTCATGGCCTAAGACATTCAAGGCAAGCTATCTTTCAGCAAATTTGAGGAAGTTGTAACTTCAAACCCTTGCAGTGGTCTAACAACTATACAAAATGTGCAGATTAAGAGAGTGAAAGACACATAATCAAAATAATAAAATGAAACCTTATTACTAAGGTCGAGTTTTGCAGGTTCTAGGTAAATACCGCTCTTGAAGCTGCTGTTTCAGCAATGTAGATAGGTACACTTCTATAGACTACTAGGATAATGCAACCACACATCTTGAACAGATACCCCATAGTTGGTTGTAACCAAGGATAATCTGCAAGCTCGACGAAGCAATCAAAGCCCCTTGGATCGCCCGCATCGTATGATGGAACCTCTGAAAATTTGGTGAATAAACAACTATATATTGTAATTTTAGCTATTTCATACTGCAATTCCTAAAATTAAGAGACAGATGAAATCGAAAATTTGGTGTACATCTGCCAACTTTATACCAGTCCCTTAACTAGTGACATGCATAATGGCTCCAGAAACTAACCTCATTTGATCCTCAATTACCAACAACGATGGATATGTGATTATTGTAAGAACAGGTATGACAAAGGCAAATGAACCACCAACAATTGTAGGAAAACGAGTTCCAAACAATGACTGTAAAAACTTCTTAAGGCCAGCAACAAACAGTAACTTTTGTATTACCAGTGCCTTATCACTCTGTTCCACAAACAAACAAACAAAAAACAAACAAGTATTTCAGATGAATACGTAGTTATTAAAAAAAAAAACAATTATTGTAAATGCCGAAAAATAAAATTTTCTTACATCTCTACCACCCATCAAAGGAACTAGTTGAGTTGGAATCATCGCAGTGGTTCCTAGCATCAAACGTAATGTTGAAATGCCAGAATAATTGCCTTCGCTATAGCACAACATATTTATACATCAAAGCAGATCAGTTTGGGAGCTTGTACTGCAAGAAAAGCTACTGTAAAAACTGCAATATCAAAACACAGTATTGTCGATTGGTTTTCGAATGGTACGGGCAACAGAAGCCGCTTGATTGAGTTTGTCTTTCTGGTGAGATGAATTCTTGTTTTTTCAGCTTCCTCATATTATATTGTAGTGATTCTGTAGGTTGAGAAGAGAGATTCGTAGAGGTTAGAGATTTAGTTAGGTAGTTAGCTTAAATGAAGGAAGTTGTAGATGAATGGCTTAAGAAATTTCAATTGGCTAACATTTAATCCAATGGTGCAGAGAAAGACAGAGTAGCAGCTAGAAGAGTTGTTTTCAAATAGTGACGCCTATCATTAAGATATCAAAGATCTTTTAGTTTTATAATTCAAATCGGTTAGGATATAGGAGATATATATATATATATATATATATATATATATATGTGTGTGTGTGTGTGTGTGTGTGTGTGTGTGTGTGTGTGTGTGTGTGTGTGTGTGTGTATGTGTATGTGTATGTGTATGTGTATGTATATGTATATGTATATGTATATATACATATATACATATATACATATATTATATATATATATATATATATATATATATATATATATATATATATTTCTGAGATAATATTTATTTTGACAAATTGTTTAAAATTGGTTAATTATAAGAATTTTTTTTTGATCTTTACTTTAATGTGTGATTATTATTATTATTGTTGAGCCAAAAAAAATTTAATGTATTTATAATTGTGTGATTATTATTTAATAGATGACTTAACCTAATTTAGATGTGTGAAAATATTGTTTGGAAAATTATTTTGCATACCAAGTCTACTATAATTTAAAAAAATATGAACTAATTTTGGAATTATATAATGATGAGAACAATGTAAGAGAGCTAGCACCTTTTTCTAAATTAAATTTTATTAATTAAAAAAAAAAAAAAAACAAACAAACAAACAAACAAACAATGTATTACATGTAAAAAATTGAAACCTCATAATATATTGTCTACATTTTTAGTGCCAAATACTAAGATGATTCATGAGTTTTTCTTTTTTCCATTTTCTCCTATGAACATCAATCCACCCTATAAAGCTATCTATCACAATTGAATATAGAGCAATTTCATTATTTATGCAGTTTCATGGTTTTGTCCCCACTTGCTATTTAGAAGCACAATTATCGCTGAAGTTACTTCATTTTCATTTTCTAAAAGGTTTTCGCTCACTAGGGGATGTCACAATTCACTAGCGGGTGGCTTGGTTCCGAGGAGGTAGAGTTATCAGTAGGTGGATTATATTGCTAGGAATTATTCTTCTTTTGACCCATAGAATTCATAGAATTTGTTGCTTCCATAGTTTTGTCTCTTTGATTCCTTGTTGCATAATGCCTCCTGGAATGAGGGGCATGCATTATGAAGGTTCCCATGTTGTTGGTAGATTATAAACCCCAAAGTAGTTTTTTCATAATCTAATAGTGGGGCATAATCCTTAGCCTGCCATTTGATGATGATTTTGTCTTGTAATCCTTCACATAGGTCCACCTCCACACATATGCGAACAAAAGATATGCTACCTTTTTTCAATATTTCATTTTCTTCTTTGATCAAATGACCTATAAAGACTCCAATATATTCTAGAGTCTCTGGCTAGATCCATTGGGAAGGCAATTTTGGGAGCTTAACCCAAACCCTAACAAACATGGACTTGATGGTGAGAGGAAAGAAACCATGGTAGATCCAAAATACTAGCTCCACCCAAAAACCAAGGCCCTTGGTCAAAAACCCCCTTCCAATCTTCAATAACCTTAATGAAAACCATGAAATATCCTTTCGCTTAAAGAAGAAAATGGATATTTTGGGACAATTCTAGTGAATCTAGTCCCAACTTGCAGATGGTGAAGGGAAAATGCCATTAAAATGACATATAGTTAGGTGTAGTTCATATTCTATCATCCTTAGATTAGTAATGACATCATTATTCAACTCAATATTTTGGGTATGCGAAGAATGTCCCACCACAAAATCCTTGTGCAAGAGTTCCTTAAGAGTCTCACAAATGGGTTCTAGCATTACGGTATCTTTGATAGACATGGGCTTTGAATAAGAGGATGCCTCACATCAATAGCATCTCCTTTTAGACTAGAAACTAAGGAGATAATGGCGTCCTTTGAGAGATATAACACTTATATATACATGGTTTGATGCATCCATAATAAATTCCTTGCATTTATTAAAAGTAATAATTTTTTGATAGAGGAAGATATCAATGATGTGTTTTTTATGGTTATAAAAAATGTGTCCAACATTTGTTTCAAAATTCAATTTTTCTATGTTCATGCTTCAATTTTATTTCAAAATTCTATGCTTCCATGTTCATGCTTCAATTTTGTTTCAAAATAGGATGTTTTCATGTCCATGCTTTAATGTGTAAGTCATTGTGATAGGATTTATTTATTATTTTAACATGTTTGAGGAATAAAATTTTCAATTATCTCAAATTTCTTATGAATGTATTCTTGAATGATACTTATAATAACACATTTTCAAATGTAATGTTGAAGTATGCAATATTAAATGATAGATATAATAATACATTCTCAAACACTTTAAAGGTAATTTACCTACTGTAATAATAATAATTTTTTTTAATGATATAAGATCAATAAAGAGAGAAAAGTGAATCACACCTATGTGTGACATATATTTTCCTAGTGACAAATTTTTAAGCAATGATGGAGGGTGGTTGTGATCTCCTACCACCAGTAAAGGGAGTGGCTAAGTAATTTTCATAAAAATAATCACATTTAGGTGCAATATTCAAAATTTATTTATATATTTCCATTTATTAGCTTTAGATAATTTCCAAAGTGGTAACAAGGAAGGTGGGTGGTGTCTAGGGATGGGACTTGAATGGAATTTTGCATGCTATAGATCATTTTTACTATATTTGACATTTGTGATTTTTCAATGTCTATTTTCGAAGATATGTTTGGAACTGTCAAAATCATAATTATGATGATTAACATTTTTCTCAAAATGTCATTAATGCTCCTTCTGCAAATACTTATTTTCTCACCTACTAACGAAGCTCTAAGCATTTTTGGCAAGTTGCAACTTGAAATCCTCTATGATTTATACAATGGGCTCTAGTAAAACACATAAAGAAAACTCACCAACCAAAATGTTGGCGATTTTTCTGTATGTTCTGTTCTTGTAAATTGTATTTGTTTCATTTGTCCATAACTGAACTTGGTAAAAGAAAATATCAATATCCACACCCATAACCATGAGTTTATGAATTTATTTGAAATATGACACACACATATAGTAAATTCATCAAACAATTAATCAAATCTAGATATTAAACATTGTAATTTCACAAATCGTTATAAATGTCTGAAATACAAAAGAATTTAGATGAGAAAATAATGACTTCCATATCCTCTTTAAATTTGTACTCTCTCTTTTGTGTGAGCATGATGGACCAAATTCAAATTTTTATTTTATTTTGGCCAACCATGTATTTGAAAGTCAACCTAGTTTTCAGTTAAATTCATGTAAACTTTCACAAGTGGAAAATTTTTCCATAATCTTTATGGTTTTGATATGTTTTAAAATTTAATAAACACTGAATAATAATACCATGGCCCCTCATTACTGAAGAGGTTATTCAAATAAATAGTGATTGTCACATTAAAAATTAATTCGAGGGTGATTGATATGGTTTTAGTTTCCAAGATGTGTAAAAACTAATTATGTTGGATTTTTTTTTCCCTTTTGACATTAAGTCTGAGACACGAGTCTAGAGGTTGGTGTGCTCACTCACCTCACAAGAAAACACAGTAGAGGACATGAATCATTGAAATAAATTAATATTGGCAATGACTTATGATTGTTATCAGAGGAAAAGTAGCATTCAATAAGCTACCACTCCTTACTTGAAATGCCAATTACAGTTCACCTAACTAGTAGCATAATATATATGCATCTATTTTATGAATGAATATGGGGCTTTAAGGCCCTCAAATTTTCCTCCCTCCACCATCAATTTATCATTAGCACACTACCAATGTGTCAAATGCTTTCAATGACTTGTCCCCTCTAGTTTTTTCTGCCATATATTGAATTAATTCCCCAAAAATGAATGAGAATCTGAACGGGCTATTTTTTTGTTAACAAGTAATATATATCACATTGTTTTTATTTTAATGAAGAATTATGTTTTGGGAATCAAAACAACACAAACATAAGCTCTTAATAGGCTTGCTATCAGGTAAGGTAAAGTATATTATCTGAAAAAATTGGTTGTCATGGAAACAATGCATGTAGAAGATGAGTAGTGGAACTTGTTGTTATGTTGTTAGTATTTCATGTTCATGGGGAGAAAAAACCTAGATGAACATATAGATCCATGAGAATGAACCCTAATCCAACCCAATAAATAATAATTATATATGTATCCTGTAGGGCATCATATGTGTTTGGCTTTAGGGTTCACATGGGCTAAGAGCTAGTAAACACTATGATACTTTCTTTGTACATATTACCTCAATACCCAAAAAAAAAAACCTTTTATCATAATTTCAACTTAAAATTATTCTCTCCTATTTTCAATTTATTACAAAGTTAAATTCCACTAGGCAATCAAGATGACCATTTGTCACCTACTTGTAGGATTTTTTTAATGTTTAAAAACTAATTTATGGATGCAATAAAAACCTTTAAAATAAGCATATATTACATCTACCATACATGTTTTTATATTAATGCTTGCTACTACTATTGGATACTAGAGTCCACATCCTAATTATAAATCATTTTATTACAAGTAGAGGCTATAAACTATCTACACAATTTTATTGGTACAATAACCATATTACAATTTCCCATACATGTCTCAATGTAAGTAATTACCACAACCATTGGATAATCTATTTGATAACTGTAATATATCTCAATGTGTAGACATACACTATAAACTATGTACACAACTTTTAGTGACACTTGGGTACTCTAGTTACCAACATTCAAGCATATATTTACCAGCATGGTATTGGAAAATGCAACGAGAAGGAGATAAGACTTGAATTCTTGTATGATAGGTTTAAGTCAACATTCAAACATATATTTACCAACATGGTATTGGAAAATGAAATGAGAAGGAGATAAGACTTGAATTCTTGTATGATAGGTTTAAGTTAAAATTGTTTGCATGGAAATTTTTTTTTAAGATAAAATAACAAACTTAAAATTTTTAGTGGAAATTCCACTCATCATTCACTACACAAAGTTTTTAACCGCAATTTTTTTTAAATGTTAGACATTCATTATTCTTCTCAAAATATTGGGAGAAGAATCTTTTTTTTTGTAAGCTTAGGTGGTACCTTCTATTTTCTATTAATAAAGTCGGGAAAAAGATACAAAACTAGACCTCAACCTGCCCGCAGGAAACCAGGTATTTTGACCATCGAAGTTCAAAATATGTCAACCAAAACATAAAAATTCTTGACAGTATATACCATATCTGTCGATAAGCATGCTTTCACCATGGTCTATTGTTTTTGATGTGCTTTGAAAGCCTGTTGCTGCGGTTCTACTATAGTGGTGTGGGCAAGGGCTTCACAGAACTAGAGCTCATCCACAATAATATTGTGGAGCATATGTAATTTTCCTGCAGGAAAAAAAGATAAGATAAAATTTATATCACGGAAACCTCTTAGTTGAGTGCATCGGATGGTTGATTCTACATGGATGGTTGAATAAGGAATTTGAATAAGATGACAATCCCGAGTTGCAAGTAGAATTGTATTAAGTGGTTGCGCACTCGTTGCATGCATGCTCACTTGCATTTGGCTCGCTTATGCAATGCTCGCCTGAATCAGGCTTGCTTGAACTTTGAGCTCGTGAATACTAACTTGTGTTTCATCAAGCGCAACCTTGTATTGTGTTCCCATGTCTGTCCACATATCCTCAGTGGTTGTTGTAACCGTGTTGGCTATTTGATTGAGATCATCCTTGATCCGCGTCAAGACCTCATCTCCAGTGACTTTGGATCCTTTGGCCTTCTTCCTGGAACCTTTCGTAGCTTGAGAACCATTCTTTGTGCCCTTGGAAGTGTGAACTTCCAACTGCGCCTCTATCGCTTTTGGCGCGACACCATTATTCTTAGGTGCAGTGTTTGTTTCTAGATCAATCATCTCGCCGATTGTAGTCGATGTGACCTCTTTTTCTATTTTTGTTTCAGTTGTATGTGTACCAGTGCGAGGCTTGGTAGGCATCTTTGGAATAGAAGTTGATGCACCTGGCTTCAGCCAAGCTGGTAGCCACTTTGCAGTGACGCGCAACAAATCATCCTTTGTGACAAGATAGGGCAATTCATACCAAACACCTTCAACTGCACCCTTCACGTGGATGTGAATATTATGGAAGGTGGCCTTAAAATCGGGAATCATCTTGTATTGCTCATACAAATTCGGATATATCCTCGACTTCAATTGGACTACCTGAATGAGTGAGGCGTCGAATGATACCCAAAATATTTTATTCTCCATGATTCGTGCAGGGACAGAATAATTCCACAATGTGGCGTACCGCACGGATTTTCACATCTGCAGTTGTTAGTATGAATCTTAATTCCAAGCGTACGAAAAAATGCCACTTTAGTTGTGTATAACAACAGCCCTAATAGCAAATATGGTTGTCAATATCTTCAGATCTGCAGTTAGGTGATCAAGATAAATGCTGCAAAAATCTAGATCTATCCATTAGAAGACATTAAACAGTAGAAAAAACAAGATTTACTCCATGCATCCAATAGACAAGACAAGAATATGTTGAATGAATTTTGTATTAGGGGCACTGTTGTCCTCTACAACAACCCCCCATTTCATATAATTTTTATTCACAATACCACAATATGAAATGGGACCCTTTTACTTTTAAATTGGTATGAATTTTGTATTATTTTGGAAAAGGTCCGAACATGAAATAAAGAACATTATAAGAAACCTTTTTTTTATATACAAACCAATAATGGCCTTGGGATATAAATAATTAAATCTTTTATCATTGCGATAAAGCGATCACAAGATCGCATATCGCAATGACAGAGGAGACATAACTTATGGAACCATTGGTTTGCACCGATGCGATAACACGCAATCGGCGATCGGCAATACAACCATGCATGCTTTAACAAATAGCCCCGGTCAATGCTCCCGATGCGATGCGATATCGCTATCGGCGATCGAAGATTCTAAGAGATGCTAATATAAGAAAAGCGCCTTTTCGCCCCGATGCGATGCTATAAAAGCCAAAACACGAACTTCAAGGAAAATATTATAACGGGAATATTACGATTAATTCGTATTTAAAAGCCTTATCTCTCTAATGAAGATTCACCTGCGCTCAACCGCCAAAACGGCCAAGGCACGCTTAAACTAATCATTTCAACAATAAACGACGTGATGGAAATTTAAATGATTGACAGGTTTTTGCGGCCATTTAATGAAATAGTAAGTCTAAATCTTTTCACGGATTGGATCCACGGCCACATTTAGATTATTTCTTCATCATGCATTAAACAAATATATTTCCCCCGTATTTGGTTTTCACTGCCAATTCTCTGTGTTACGCTCATTTTTACTCCTGTGCAGAATTCTTCCAATTTGATAAATACAAGCAAAATGGGGAAGAAGTCCAAGAAAACTGCAAACGCTTCCGCTTCGCCAGCCAAAGAACAAGCCAGCACTGATCCAGGAAATAAAAAGAAAGGGTTGATATCTGATACTACATGTTCAGGTCTTGGCAAAACTTCCTGGCAGAGTACCTATAATTTGATAGAAGCTGAAGAACCTGAAGTGACAAAAGTAGAAGCCACAGCAGATACGACTCATAGATCTGAAGGAACTTTAAAGGATTTAGCCAACTCTTTCCTTCATCGGATAGCAGCTCGGGAACAAATTCTCCCATATACGGATGTAGTAAGGTGGGCAATTGAGGAACTCCCAATCACAGACAGAACCTTCTGCACCAGAGATGGGAGAATCTTCGGTTCATTTCAAGCTAATGATTTGAGACAAATGTATCATTTGCCTGAGCCAGAGAAGAAGTACAACAAGGCATTTCTGGAGAAATTCCGAAATGAGAACGAAACTGAATCCGAACCCATTCGGAATTGGAGGCAGAATCCGGCAAAACACAAGCATAAATCTTCCGGTATGTATTCTGGTGATTCTCTATGTTCTCCTTATTGTTATGCTGGGATCATGATGTGTAGATTATGGGGTTTGCACGACTCCTCTAATTTCACTATAGAAATGGTTCCTTTGATAGAGGCAGCGTGTAATAGTGAAATTATGGATTGGGGAACTATACTGTCCGATAAGTTAGCCACCGCAGTTATTGATTTCAGAGGCCAAACCCGCATTACTGAAAGGCTTATTCCCCCATTCTACTACAACGCTTATATCCTGGACACCCTGTGTTTTAATTCTGAATTTCCCGTGCTTGGCTGGAGGTGGACTCCACAAGACCCCATGCCAATTCACATATACCATCAGAAATTGTGGAAATCCTCCCATAGGCACCATTTATACCAAATTTGCAATGGCTTCATGTTACCCATTCATTACTCTATTTTTGATAAACCTGCTCCCAAGATTTCCTACCAAGCAGGGATTGATTTAACTGGCTTAGAAAGATGGTTTGCAGAGGAAAAATTTACTTATATAAGAATTTTTGGCAGCCTAGCCAAACCCCATGTTCTTCCTCTGTACATACCTGATAAACTGCTGGCAAGGGAGATAGCCTATCAGATTATTTCTGAGGGTGTTACACAAACTCTAAAGAGAAATAAGAAGCAGGTCTGGCCCTCTTTTCCTCTTAGATGTGGTGTCTACACCTTGAATGATCTCAAACATGCAGAGAAAGAAGCTACAAAGATGAAATCATTAACTCTAGCAACTCTCCCTAATAGGAAATTCGATCCCGACAAAGTTGCCTATAATGCCCTTGAACAGGCCAAATTGGAAAAATTTGATCATAAAGAAGATTTGTTTGATGATCTATTCTCCACAGCCGAGTCAATGTCTCAAGTTAGATCATGGGCCAGAACGAAATATCAAGATGAAGGGTTAGTTGAATTCAACAGACTTAGAGAACAGAGGTTGCAAACTCTGCCCCTAGATCTGTTAGCAACAAGCCCAGCAGCAGGATCAAGCGAGCCTGAACAGCGACATACTAAGGAACCTCTGGTTATAACAAATGAACAGGAGAAAGTGCAAAAGGAAAACCAGACGAGTGAACAGGGACAGAGCACTATAAAGGTAAATCAAGATACTCAAATTGATCCCGAATTGCTCCAGGAATGGCAGCAATTCGATTCAATTATCAACAATCCTGAAGGTTCAAAGGAAGCTCAAACATCAAGAGTAGCAGACACACAGGAGACCAGTTCAAAACAAGTTCCAGGTGAAACCAGCGGCCTACCCAGTCCTAAAAGAGTAGAGATAATCCCAAAATATCCCTCCGATCAAATTATTTTGCATATAGAAGAAATTCCTCCCTTGGATGTCTTCTTTAGCCCGAAACATAAAGCTGTGGTAAAACGACAAAGGAAGAGGAGAAGAACTGATCAGCCTTCCCTATTTCCAGAAGAAACAGTGACGGGCAATATAATTTGGAAGGAGGAATTAGACCCCTCTAACGACCTAACAAAACTATCAGAATTTGCTGGAGCCTATTCGGCAGCAACAATAAATAAGGCATCAGAGGTGAGTCTTTTATTAAAAACAAAAGACCAGGAGATTTTCTCATTACAAGAACAATTATCAGAAGCATAGCAAAAGGCAGAGCAGGCAGAACTGCAATTGATAACACAACAGCAAACCAATAATCAATTAACTCAACAATTGCAGGAAGAGAAGCAGAGGATTGATCAGAGTGCAGTCCAGAAACAGAAAGAGTTGTCAGAGGCATTGTCACAACTCAAAGTGGCCAATGAACAAATGCCGAAGATGAAAGATGAGCAGATTGCTCAACTATCAGCCCAGCTTGAGAAAACAAAGAATCTTCCACAGGTAGATGAATTCAGGGCAGAGGCATTGCAAATAAACAAAGCATTATTAACACAGATAAAGTTGTTATGTCAACAAATCGCCCAGGCAGAACCTTTATGTGACTTAACAACATCTTTAAGTAATAAATCAACTGATGCTATAACAGACTTCGAGCAGGCCGATGAGACAGTGACCAATTATCTTGAGTGGCAAGGTACTGAGGAAGGACAGTCAGCTAAATTGCCAAAGATCTTAGAATCGCATAAAGAGATATTATTTATAGAATGGCAATCTCAGTTAAACAAAGCAGAGAGGGCAGTTTCCAGATGCAAATTAACCACAAGTAATTTGGTTGAATTAGTTAATGACACTCTCTACTTATCTAACATGATTTCCCAATGTACCCCAGGTAAATTGACATCGGCTAAAACATTGGAGCAGTCATGTTACTCAGAGCTGGAGAGAACTGGCAGATTAATCGCAGGAATTAACAGTTTGACATGGGACACCTATTGGATGTTCTTAGTCAAACCTTACAGCCAGAGAGCCGCCCTCAAATGCCTCTCAGATGCGATCGGATGCATCATCCCCGAAATGCAGGATGCCACCTATGATGCCCAACTCAATTCTCGCCTTAACCGACCACCAGAAGTGGAGCCGATGCTTGCAATATGCCAGCTCAGGACTAGAAACGAACAGCCTCAGTGATGATTCATGCCGCCGACTGCCAGATTGCGGTGAAGAAGATATTCAAGATTGTTTAATACCAATTAAGTAGGATTTTTCAGTTTCATAGATATTTAGATAAATTTAGTATTTATAGACCCTTTCATGTATTTAGAAAGGGTCGTAAAAGTTTTGTATATGACTTAAAACCTGGATTTGCACTACTGTACTTCAGGCGTATTCTTTTATAAAACTCGACCAATTATTCTAATTTTGACAAGGAAGCTTTTATGCAAATGTGCACTACTGTCTTTGTGTGAAAGTATTTTTGCGTTGAAAGAAGAATCTCAAATAGCGATTGATATTGGGGAATGACTTGCAGCTCATATGGTACTATTATCTATGTCTGAATCCATTCTTTTTATATAAATTTTTGTTTGATTACTTTTGCTATTATTGAATATATGTATGTGTTTTAACAGTATTTCTATATTCTTTCCACTATTGGATGTTTATGGTATGCTTTTCTTTCAATCATATATATGTCAATAATATAAATTGAGATAAGTGTAACAATGTTTTATCAATTACTTCATTCAACTAGTTGAATGAAGTAATTATTATTTAAATGAATATCTTGTTTATTGAATAGTGTCATCTATATGCCTATTAACAAACACAGATCATCAAAAGTTACACTTAAGGATAGAAGCCTCCCGGGATAAATAGTTATTTGCAATTTTGCTTATAGATTAAATATTCCATTCATTATCATTTAGTAAAACAATCATTCATCCATCCCTTTCTATTCTTTATCAGGAAACTGGTCCCATTATATCCAGTCGGAGCCACCATCCCAAACGGAAAAGGAGCTGTTTAAGGTCCGGACCGGGTGGTTATCCCCCAGTGTTGTTGCAGCGATTTTCGACGAGGCCCCGTAACGAGGCCCTGGGAGGAAAACACAGAGGGTGTTCCCGGTTATCTATCAATGGGATGGGTTCTTGTAAGTCCTCGGCACTTGAGATCTAAATTCTCTCTCGATGGTGTAGAAAACCCAGACAAAAATAGTAGCAAAATATGACTATGATGGTGGATCAATAGTCAGACCAAAAGTATAGATCCAGAGTGATCTTTAGGCAACAAAAGGTGGTAAATGAATGGGAAAACCCTTCTATTTATAACAAAATATTCAGTTAGTCTAGATATTGGTGCATAATTAAAATATTATTAACCAAATCAAGATCCAACTTTTATGGAATATTTTATTATATTTGTTGGAGGGAAAAGGAATTTGACTTGGGTCAAATCCCTTTATTTGTAAATAATAAATAAATAAATGATTTATTTATCATTTTAAGGATGCGGTTGAGTAATAATCAAATAAATAATGATTTATTTAATTATTTATGGGTGATTTAGTCATATTTAACAAACAATATTATTTAAATAAGGTTTAAATAACAATTCTTTAGGAAATAATAAGATAAATAATGATTTATCTAATTAATTTCCTTGTTTTGGGTTAAATATAACCAGGAATATTAATCAAACTGATGTTTAATTAATTATTCCTTGAGGAAAAACAAACAAATGTAGATTTATTTAATATTTCCTCATGGGGTTTCCTGTTTAGACCATAAACAACTTAATAAAGGTGGTTTACTAAGTTATTTTTATAGTGAAAGAAATTTTACTTAGGGTAAAAGTGGTCTTACATGGTGTACTTGGATCCATCTAATGATAATAGGTTAGATGACCAAAAAATGGTGTAACAAATTTCCCCCTAGCGTTCGAGCGTTAGGAGCTAATCGTATGACCGAAGTACGTTGTAAGAACTCAATCACTAGATACTAAAGGGGAAGTCAAAGAGAGAGAAGTATAAGGTAAACCAAAGTGATGAAAGGACTAGACCCTGATTAGGCGAGACTTACAAGTGCGACGAGTCTCTTTTATAAAAGATTACTTGCTATAGGCGGCAGGGGAGGCATACCTATGCCTGCCGAGGAAATAGTACAAAAAATAAGGCGTCTGGAAAACCATGGGACTAGCCACTATAATATATGCTAACATAAACATGAGCCAGAAAAATAACATGATAATGAATCCCACATACACATTGTGCCTGGGATAACAGCCAGGAGTTGTACAATAATATCTGAGTACATGACATACAAATACAACCCAGATGCCCCTGTAAACAGGAAAGGGCTCTAAGAATCTGACTGATACATGCAATCAAGAAGGTGTTGCAAGCGGCTGAGGCCGACATCATCAAATCTATGGAGCTACATCGAAGGCTGAAGTGAAGAATTCATCCGGGTATATGGGGGGCTACCTGTAGGGCCACCCCCTCATGAGGGTTGAAACATCTCACACCCACCCAGGAATCACTGGTCCAATCTACTGCATCACTGAACCATCAAGTATACGGAACTCGATTATGCTAAAAAGGAGTTGGAGTTGAGAAAAAATCAAGTCAAAGGGCTAGAAGGAGTCCCTTGGCCTGATCTGAGGCATCGAACAAGAGTGGAAGCTGGAACCAAGGTACAATGCCCTCTAGACCTGTCTTCTGGAATAAATGATCTGATGTCGATAGAAGGAGGTCTGCCATAGGGGAGGCAATAAGAGGTCCTCAACTAAGGCACGAGAGAAAATAATAGAGCGACTGACAGATGGACACCAGGGGCGATGATGAAAAAATGGGGGTTACTAAGTAGCAGATGGACGACTCCCCTTATTAGAGTATAAAGGGTATGGATGACCTGGAAGCGACTAACACAATATCATGAGGGATAGGGGACAATGGGACTAAAGGCCATGATGTGCAACATGAGAGAGGAATCAAGAAATGAAGGAAAAAGGACTCGAGATAGACTCCATGAATGCAAAGATGACTCAACTCGGATGCTCTAAACAAGGGCGACTCGATGGTGCTACCACACAGAGAAAAGGTCCAATGGGGACTATAAAAACATGAGTACATCATGGTTACTCAAGACAAAGATCGACACAAGCATGGACAAGTATGAAGGCAAAGGGGTGCCCCCAAGTACGAGTGTTACAGGTGAAGAAATTTGATTTTGAGGAGGGGTGAAGTGATGCTACTTGGACAAAATGTGTCTTGGTGGAGTATCAAATCACAAAAATCATGAGCTAGCTACCTAAAGAAAATAAAATGTTCCTTCCCAAAAGGGAATGCTAAGGGTAATATTTCTTCATATAGAGTGCATTGCTAGGATTAGGAAGGGGATGGCCTTCGAAGTCCTCTAAAAGACATGCTCCCTGACCTAGATCCTTACTGATGATGTGAGGTCCTAGCCATAATGAGTCAAACTTCCCATGACCAAGTACATCATGGGCTTGGTCATACACCAGAACAAGATCACCTTCGTGAAAATTACGAGGGTGGAATTTTCAGTCATATTGAGATTTGGTGCATTTCTTAGTTGCCTCAAGGGTTTGAAATGCAACACGACGGTCTTCAGAAGCATGCTCAAGCATGATAAGTCTTTGTTCTAAAGGTTAGGTGTTAGGGAGAATTTCGATGGCTAGAAGGGAAGGGATTTCACACTCGATCGGTAAGACTGCCTCCTCTCCAAAAACGAGGTGGAAAGGAGTAAACCCAGTGGTGGTTTTAACAGAAGTTTGATAGGCCCACAAAGCAGGGAAGAGCATAAGGTGCCAGTTGGTTTTTTGCTTATCCACCATTCGTTGAAGCATAGTTTTAAGAATTTTATTGACTACTTCAACTTGGCCATTACCTTGGGGGTAATAAGACGAGGAATATTGGTGCTCAAAGCCCAACAATGAGGATAGCTCACGCCATATCTCATCTTCAAAATTTCGGCCATAGTCGGAGACCAATTGTTTCGTAACTCTGAATTGAGCGATTATGTGGTTGAAGAAAAAGAGGGCTACGGTAGATGCCGTGTTGTTAAACATTGGCATGGCCTCAGCCCATTTGGTGAAATAGTCAACTGCCACAATGATATACTTATGGTTACCAGCCGATGACGGTAGACACTCCATAAATTCTATGGCCCACTTACAGAAGGGACCAGCTAAGATGACGGGATGGAGGGGAGCCGAAGGGGCTCATGCCTTAGGGGAAAAATGTTGGAAATTGGGATAGTGTTTGACTGCCTCAATGCAATCACCAAAGAGAGAAGGCCAAAAGTACCGAGCACGCATGATTTTCTGGGCAATGGCCAGACCGGAGAGGTTTCCACTACAAGCACCGCTATGACAGGCATTGAGGACTTGTTCTACTTCAGCGTGTGTGAGACAACGACGAAGGACAGAATCTACACCGCGACGATAAAGGTCGTCACCGATAATAAGGTAGCGGGGGGCTTGGTGTCGGATACGTCGTCGAGCATCATGGTCAAGATGGAGGGCGAACTTTTGAGTTCGCATATAAGTGAGGATATCCCCATACCAGGGGTCGTCGGTGGTAATGGAAAATAAGTGTTCATCGGGGAAATTATCATTAACTGGAGGATCCTGTGTACCTGTAGGTAGTTCGGAAATGAGTTGAGCGAGGGCTAAACCTTTCTTAATTTTTGGTGTGAAAAATTCAAGATCGAATTCCTAGAGGATCACGATCCAACGGGTGTACTTCCCATTGATGATTCGGCAACTCAATAGGAAGGCCATGGGGTTGGAATTAGTCACGACCTTGGTGGAACGCATGAGGATGTAATGACGAAGTTTCTGGATCAAGAACACGACAGCCAGTGCTAATTTCTCTTTGTGTGAGTAGGATATAGGAGGTCCTACCAGGTTCTTACTGACATAATAGATAACATGCTCAATTTCGTTGTCATCTTCCTGAATAAGGACTCCAGCGACCGAGTGGGTGGAAGCAAATATATAAAGGATGAAATCCCCATCAAAGTCAGGGGGGGAAATCAAGGGAGCGGATGTGAGAGCATGCTTCATGGCATCAAAAGACGTTTGAGCATAGGCATCCCATACAAAAGGGATATTAGAGTGGAGAAGTCTAAGGAACCCATGCGCGGTGGTGGCATAGTCAGGTACGAACCGGCGGAGGAAATTAGCTTTGCCTTGGAGGCTTTGTAGCTTGCGTAAAGTGCAGGGGATAGGAAGCTCAAGGATGGCTTGAACTTTTAATGGGTCAAGAGTGATACCATCTTTAGACACAATGAAGCCTAGAAGACGGCTAGCAGGCACACAAAAGACACACTTCAGCGGGTTAAGGTGAATATTATACTTGCGACATCGGAGAAAGATGGTACGTAGATCGTGCAGGTGTTGCGCTTGATGTTTAGAACGTGCAGTAAGGTCATATAAATAAGCAAGAATAATATGATCGAGGTCATGAAAACAATAAGACATAGCTCGCTGAAAAGTGGCTGCTACGTTTTTAAGGCCGAATGGCATGACTCGATAGGCAAAGGTTCCCCACGAACTAATGAACGCGGTTTTGAGTTGATCAACATGAAGGATAATAATTTGGTTGTACCCAGAGAAACCATCCATAAAGGATAGAACCTTGTGCCCCGCACACTCATCAATTATTTGGTCAATGAATGGTGTGGGGAATTTGTCTTTGGGACAAGCTTTGTTCAGATCGTGAAAGTCAGTGCAGACACGAATGGTGCCTTGTTTCTTGAGAACGGGAATCGGGTTAGACACCCAAGTGGTGTATTCAATGGGATAGATAAATCCAGCCTGCTTGAGCTTATCAATTTCGGCTTTGATAGCTTCTCTTCAGGAAGGATTAATGGGTCTCATCTTTTGTCGGATAGGATTGGCATCAGGCCATGTATCAATATGGTGTTCAACAATGGCAGGATCAAGTCCAGGTATTTCTGAATAGGATCAGGCGAAAATATCACGGAATTCTTTGAATAGCTTGGTGTAAGCCTCAACTTCTTCCGAGGTGCAATTAGCACCCAAGGTGATATTTTTTTCTATCCCTGGTTTGTCAGAAATGTCAATTTTAATGGTAGGAGAGATATTGGCCATATTTCCTTCTTCAAAAGCATCAGGTGCAAGGATGGGATTTCTAAACCAATCGACCTCATCAGGAATGAAGTCTTTAGTTTCCACAGCATATTGGTCATGGGACTGTTGTGGGAGGAAGTATGTGTGGTGGTGCATATCTTCCCACAGAAAGTCAAGTATGGTCATAGCTTCCATAATGTCTTCATCAGAATGAAAGATGGGGTGACTGGAGGAAGAGAGACTTCCTGATGCGGTATAATTTCCTAACTCATTATCATGTGAAGAGAGACTCACATGCGCAACGTCATGGGGTGTGACAGAAGAGTAAGAAGATAACAAATCTACCAAAGTTGTGCCCAGGGTGATTTCTGAAGGGAGATTAGGCAACATGTCAGGGGAAGCCTCCAAGGGGACTTCTACCAAGGGTCTCATGGATGATGATAGGTAGAAAATGTGGGCCGCAGGCTCCATCACCTTAACGTAAGGAGTTGGAATGTCAATGGGAGCAGGCCGATCCTTTGGTTCTGCTGGAGCAGAACTTGCAGACAAGTGAGAGGTGAACTTGCCATGCTTGGCCTTGTTTTGGTGGAAGGCTTCCATGGAGGAGCGATACTCTTCAAGGGGCAGATAGAGGTGAGTGTAATGGCCATGGAAGTTGCACAAAGCATAGGGGTGATTAGTGCACAAAGTTCTTAGTTTCAGGATTGAATCGAGTATATGGACATAAACCTTAGAGATATCAAGCTCCAAAAACGTCTCATTGACCATGGACTTAAGGTGAGGTATCTCTAGACAATTATGGGTGGCATGACCAACAATATCACATAAAGCACACTGGATAGTGCATTTAGGTGGCTGAGGAGGGGCAGGATTTGTCGGAGTGGCCTTGTCTTTGGTTGCCCCCATACAAGCTTTTCCCTTCCTACCCGAAACGATCACAACAGAAGGTGGTTCCTGTTGAGGTGATTGAGGCACTGTTGCAGTGGGAGGAGTCATGGGGACTGGTTGAACCGGGGTCAAAGCAAGATAAGGTTTGGGCTGACCGGGTGGGGTAGCTGCTGGAGAATCAAGGTACCAGACGGGAATCCCAATGGTCAGGTTAGGGAGGGAGAGGGTGGCCATGACAGGTATGGTATAAAATCTTGGTGGGGGGTCTATGAATGATATATAACCGGAGGGGTAATGGCTAGGCAGGACAGCTCCTAAATGGTTAAGTCCTAGAGGAATCATTCCAAGAGGAAAGAGAGGCTCATGGATACCAGCTAAAGGGCTAGGAGGAGGAGAACCTGAAGGTTGAATCGAAGGGCTAGGAGTAGGCTTCGGAGGGTAAGGAGGCTGCTGACTAGCTGGGGCAGGTCGCTTGAGAGTAACCCAAGATGATTGCATCATGCAAACATTCGATGAGCTGGGAACAGAGTTCATCATGAGAATCTGGTAATCGAAGGTACCAGATGGAAGAGGTTGAGTGACCACCTGACCTTCAGGTGGTTGGGTAGCCACAAATCCTTGCTGAGGGAAAGGATCGGTAAGCACAACCAGTTGACTAGGTGTAGGACTGGGAGGAACAGAAGGGAAGGCTTGTTGTCCTCTCAAAGTTGCTTGAGACTCCCACAGCTACCGCATTTGTGGAAAAAGAGGACAATCATGTGTGTAATGACCATAAAAACCACAACAAGAAGAGGGCTTGTTTGTGCAAACAGGCCTTTCCTGCTTGGGTTGAGTGCCATGTTGCTGGTTCGTAGTGTTATGAGCATTACATTGATTAGGTCCAGGATTACCAGGAGCAGACTGATTTTGAGTGCATTTCCTCTTCTTTCTGGAGGGAGGAGGATTAGTCGCGCCCTGCTGTGCATACACCTGCCCCTGAGGGGGTGGTGGCTACTATTGCGGGGGTTGAGAAGGCAAGGGAGGGGGAAGTGCTAATGCTGGAGGAGTTGGAGCACCAGGCTGTGTATACGGATAACAAGAAGTTTGGGTAACAGTGTGGTAAACAGGAGGTTGGGAAAAAAGAGGAGGCATGCAGTATCCTGGATACATGCTACCAGTGGAGGAGGCATGCAGTGTTGCCCCCCCCTAAGGAAAACCATAGCCTATGGGAGGTTGAGCATACGGATTAGAGAGCGCTCCAATAATATAGTCGGCGGCGTGAGATGTCCCCGGTGCTTTGGCACCACCAGGTCTGGGAAGATCAGGTAGAACGGTATAAACATAACTCGACTGAGCATAGGTCAGGTCATACTTTAACGAAATTTGGAGAGCGGCTTCTTTGGTTTGAGGAAAGTGTGATGCGAAATATTTTCTGATAGGTGGCAAAAGACATCTAAGGAACCAGTCCATGTAGACATGGTCTTCAAAGGTAGGAGCTCGACATAGGCTCTTTCTCCTCTGCTATTCCTGGACATGATCGGAAAGGTGGGTCGCAGATGATTGACGGAAAGAAGTCAAGAGTTCGGTACCAATGTCGTAACGAAGGGGAAGCTGGAAGTAAGACAAGAAAGCCTGGGCAATAGTCGCAAAGGTGGTATGAGAGGAAGGGGCCTGATCAACATACCACTTAGAAGCTTCACCTGTAAGTGTACGTTGGAACAACCGAAGATGGACAAAGTCATCGGTAATGGAGTTAGACGAACACCACATGTGGAAATATCTAACATGATTTGTAGGATCTTCTCCAGCAAGGCCTTCAAACTTTGGGATTTCGAAAGGGAGCTTCGTCAGCATAGCAGGCCAACTAGTGTCATGGTGTATAGGGTCGTTTATCAACTGGTCGAAATCAGGGAGGCTGAGGGTTGCCATGAAGGGGAGCAAGGGCGCAGCTGGGGTAGTGTTCGTTGTGGTCCCACTAGTGGTATTCCCAGCATGATGGTCGGGGTTACCACCAGCATTAGATGAAGTGGAGTCGCCAGTTGTTAGTATGAATCTTAATTCCAAGCATACGAAAAAAAAAACCACTTTAGTTGTGCATAACAACACCCCTAACAGCAAATATGGTTGTTAATATCTTCATATCTACAGTTAGGTGATCAAGATAAATGTTGCAAAAATCTAGATCTATGCATTAGAAGACATTAAACAGTAGAAAAACAAGATTTACTCCATGCATCCAATAGACAAGACAAGAATATGTTGAATGAATTTTGTATTAGGGGTGTCTGAGAGGAAAACACAGGAGGTTGTTCCTAGTTCTCCTCAATGGGATGGGTTCTTGTAAGTCCCCAGCACTTCAAATCTAAAATTCCTCTCTCTTGATGGTGTAGAAAACCCAGACAAAAAATGGTAGCTAAAAATGGCTATGATGGTGAATCAATAGTCAGACCAAAAGTATAGATCCAGAGTGATCTTTAGGCAACAAAAGGTGATAAATGAATGGAAAAAACCTTCTATTTATAACAAAATATTGAGTTAGTCTTGATATTGGTGCATAATTAAAATATTATAACCAAATCAAGATCCAACTTTTATGGAATATTTTATTATATTTGTTGGAGGGAAAAGGAATTTGACTTGGGTTAAATCCCTTTATTTGTAAATAATAAATAAATAAATGATTTATTTATCATTTTAAGGATGTGGTTGAGTAATAATCAAATAAATAATGATTTATTTAATTATTTGTGGGTGATTTAGTCATATTTAACAAATAATATTATTTAAATAAGGTTTAAATAACTATTCTTTAGGAAATAATAAGATAAATAATAATTTATCTAATTAATTTCCTTGTTTTGGGTTAAATATAACCAGGAATATTAATCAAACTGTTATTTAATTAATTATTCCTTGAGGAAAATCAAAAAATGTAGATTTATTTAATATTTCCTCATGGGGTTTCCTATTTAGACCATAAACAACTTAATAAAGGTGGTTTACTAAGTTATTTTTATAGTGAAAGCAATTTTACTTAGGGTAAAATTGGTCTTACATGGTGTACTTGGATCCATCTAATGATAATAGGTTAAATGACCAAAAAATGGTGTAACAGCAGCTCTATCTCAGGAAACCGTGTTTCCTCTGGGTCTTCCAGCCAATAAGGGCTATCAACAGTAGGAGCCAAGAATAATGAAAGTTCTTGCCCACCTCTTGTGTTTCGTGCACGTTCTCCAAAAAATCTTTGCATCATCTTCGAGGCCAAGATGACCGTCCCAAAATGAACAGCTAGATTATTGATCTCGCTTACTGCGAATCCTCTGCAATGGCGCGACACTTGGTACTTTGTTTTGATCATTGTCAGCCACCCTCTTTTATTGTGCCTTTCCTCCAAAACAACCATGGGATATGCACCTTAATTGGGCAGGCCAGTGATCTAATGGATCAGTGTGACATCAATTAGTATGCACTCTCCCACCCAGAGTGCTTCATCATGCACGAGCACAAGAAATTTTCACACACAGATATCATTTATCGAGTTACGCCTAAATTGTGGGACCTGGAATAAGTTTAGGACCTGCCCAAAATCCATCGTTGTGCCTCCAAGTGCACAAGCCCCCACTCATAGGGCTTGCGATCCAGATAGCGCTCAAGTGCATACTCAGGAAATTTATCCACATCTTCGGTGTCCCAATCCTCCATCTTCATCTATGGCACTTTAGCAAACATATCACCTTCAACTGGGATATTTTTCAGGAATCAAGGGCATGTTAATTTTCTACTGCACTTTTTCCAAGTCTTTTATAATTTGGCTAATGCCTTGCGGGGTGTGAAATAGGTCGAAAACCATGAGAATGGGGCCACTTCGACCACATCCTCCTCCTCTTCCATAATGGTCTCAGGGAGCTCCACCATGGGTCTCTTTTGGTGCTCAACTATAGTGGAGTGTGGCTTTGGAGTCTTCTCCCTAGGGGATTTACGGGTCCCTAACATCTGACCCATCTTAGGCTTCGCAGGTGCAGGTGTCGCAGGGATCAGTGCAGCAAGATCCTCCCTTGGGCGGGTAGCTGTCATGCTTAGCTGGATAATGTAGCCAATACCCCTATGACGCAACTCCTCCTCAAATCCTGGATCCAAACCATACATAGACAATGAGTAAGAAGTATAAATTAGAGAGCTCAAGGTCAACAATTCACACAGAAAGCAAAGGGAACTATTGTGACCCCATAGGTCATATTTATAGGTTTGGCGCGTCTTCTACGGTCACTTATGCATTAATGTGTCTTCATAAATGACAAAACATTTCCAAATCTTCAAAAATCCCCTCATTAAATACAACTTAGACACTCTCTTAAATGGTAAAAAGATGTCTTTTCCAGATTTATTGTTCCAACGGATAGATTTTGGCACCTCTACGACCCAATCAACCTCCTCGTGCAGCTACCATATGCGTGTCACACTTTCCTGCACATCCACCATCCCTTTTGCACAAATCCAATACTCCGACCATATAGTCATTTGGTGTGCACAGGGAGAAGGTCATCCCTGTACGGCTTCAATCGGCTTCCATTAACATACCCGGGAAGATATTCTCCACTCTGTGTGGCCAGGTGCATTACACCTCCATCAGTGATCTCCTTAACAATATATGGCCATATCCAATGCATCTTCAAATTCCCTAGGTGGCACGAAAACTTGTTGTCATACAACAAGACAAAATCATCTTCCTTAAACACCTTTTACATGATGTGCCTATCATGTCATTCCTTTTCACACACCTTCTGAACTTTCTAGTGATAATTGGAAATAAAGCGATCTTCTTCAAGTGCGAACAAATACGACAACCGTTCCTCCATAGCATCTGTTTCTGCCATATTTGTGAATGCTGCAATGCGCAGACTGGAAAAATTTATTCCATTGGAAACACAGCTTCTTGTCCATATACCATCCTGAACAGTGTTCTACCAGTCAAATTTTTACATGTGGTCCGGTGTGCCCAGAGAAATGCGGGTACGCACTAATCCCAATCATTATGATTAGCATTGCAAACCTTGGTAAGCGTAGTCTCAAATATATTGTTGAAAGGTTCAGCGTACCATTCTCCTATGGGTGATAGGGAGTGCTCTTTTGATGATGCATCTGGAATTCATCTATCAATTCTTCAATGGTTTCATTCACAAAATGTGTACCTTGATCACTTATTAGAATCTGGACATCCAAAGCAAGTCACAATATTCTCGAAGATGAACTACATAGGTGTATCTGCAGTACAATCCTTCATAGGCTTAGCTTGAGCCCATCTGGTTACATAGTCAGTCGCAGTGATTATGTAACGTGCACCACTCTTCTTTCCTGGAGGGTTAATAGGTCCGACAAATTCAATGGCCAATTTTTCAAATGCTTACAGTGCCATCTATGGATGCAGTGGCATCTCATCTCTACATGACAACTTTCTGGTCCTTTGGCACACATCTCACAGACGACAATGCGCATAGGCATCATTGTGCAATGTGGGCCACCTTAATCCAGCTCGCAAAATTGTTTACGCAATTACCTTCTCTGCATAATGATCACCGGAAACCCCTCCATGAGCTTCATCTAAGATTGCACGTCTTTCATACTCCAAAACATATCTTCGCAAAACTTCATCTACACCCATATTGTACAACTGGCCAGAAATAATAGTGAATTCCATTGCATGCACCACGAGCTATTTCTTCTGCTGCACGGTATATTCCTCAGGCGCGCATCCAATATTCAGGAACTGAATAATATCAGGGAAATGATCATCAACTACCTTGACCGCAAACAATTGTGCATTGGGTAATCCATCCTCCAAATTCGTATGTTCTTTAGCAGTATCAATACATGATAGATAGTTTGGCCCCATGTTTAGCTTCCTGGTTTCACAATGATCTCAAATTCATACTCCTCGAATAGTAACAACCACCTGCAGATATTCCCCCAAACACAAGCTTATTGAGTAGGTAATTTAATGTAGAGTGATCTGTAAACATCTTGAAATTTCCTCCTAATAGGTAGTGGCAGAATTTCTTCAGTGCATATACCATCGCTAATCCTTCTCTTTCAGTGGTTGAATAATTCCATTCCGCGCTTTAGAGTTTTCGACTGGCATAGGCAATAGGGTGACCAATCTCTCCAGCTCCTGGCTAAGCTAAAATAGCTCAGAGCGCAATACAAGAGGCATAAACATGCACATGAAACACCTTACACCAATATGGGCACCACGACCATATTTTCCTTCAATAGTTCAAAGCTCTTCTGACATTCCTCCTACTAGCAGAATGTCGCATTTTTCTTGAGCAACTTCTCAGTGGGCACAGTTATAAGTGCATAACCCTGGATGAACTTTCGATAATATCCAGTGTGCCCCAATATTGAGCGTAGTTGTTTGACATTCACAGGTATCTACATATTAACATTGACTGCGATCTTCACGGGATCTACCATCAACCCTTGCTGGCAGACAATGTGTCCCGGCAGTATCCCGAATGGCACATAGAATATACATTTCTTCAATTTCAGTGAGATCTAATACTTTCTACAGGTATCTAGCATTAAGCAGAGATTGGAGACATTATTTTTCAACATTCCAATCGTCAAATTATACTTATAGTAACTTATGGATAACCTCCTTGAACGCAATGAATACTACGTGCGAGAAGATGGCAGGTGCATTCTTCAAGTGAAAGGGCATGATTGTATACTACAAAGATCCCCATTATGTTGCAAAGGTGGTCTTAATATGATATTCTAGCACAATCCTGATCTGATGGTATCTTAAGAACCCATATGTGAATGAGTAAGCTTCTTGTCCTCCGACATTGTCCAGGATATCATCAACGAATGGAGTTGGGAATGGATCATGCACACAAGCATCATTCAACTTGCACAGATGTACACAGATCGTGATTTATCCTTTTTTCTTCTTGTCTTGCACTACCATGGGACTCACCCAATTAGACTCTTCTATTGGTTCTATGATGCTTGCAGCAACCATCTTATCCAACTCTTCCTTTACCTTCTTCTTATACTTCGGATTCAATCTGTATGGGAGCTGCTTCAGTGGGCACGCATCAGGTTTCAAAGTGATCTTCATAACTCCAAGTAATAAAATTATTCCTTTCAATTTTGAGAGATTTTTAGGGAAAGAGACCTGATACTCTATCAGCATCTCAACAAATTTTCCTAATGTGTCATCATCCCAATAGTCTCCAATCTTTGTCAACTTTGGTTGCTCTTCATATCCAATATTCACCTGTCATATCTTTAGAGGTTTTGTGACATCCTATGAAGTGATCAAGGTCCCAAAAATTGCGCGTTGTCCCTCATATTCCAGAATAATAATATTCCTTGGATCTTCTTCATTCTCTTCAACCATCAGATTCCTGCAATTCACAATATTCTTCATCTATGCATCCCATGTTGGAGAAGCGCACTCTATCGTTGGCTTTGATGTGTCAAAGATAACTTCTTTAATGTTATGCAATGCTTTACCAATATTTTCAATCCCACTCTCAAAGATGAATGTTAGAATGAAACTCTCCGTCGGTGCAAACCGTTCACTAGTACCTCAGTGCAAGTCCATCTCCAAATACCAATCAGTAGGTACCTTCCCCAATGTGTGAATGAACATGTGGACCCATTCATATTCCCCATACCTCATTCCATTTATCTAAATGTATGCGTGGATCATCATTTCTAGAGTAGACTTCTCCCATTATAATTTTTGGACATTCAAAGCATAATCTCATCATGCATGTGCATTCCTCCCAGTTGCCCATGTCTTCCTTATGATTCTCCCACCATCATGCTGGAGTAGCGCATAGTCCGAGATCCAGGGCATGGAATCTCTGTCATTCTGGAACAATTCTTTTGAGTTCTCCTAAAACCATATTTACATCAGTTAAACCATCATAATGTAGTAATTCATATACCTCATATGTTATGCATCGAAGAGATCTAGTCATTATATTGCAGTGCAGTGCAAATACTTCATGGAACCGGTTCTACCAGTTTTTTAATTATTCATCAGAATCTGAGAAGCAAGAGTTGTCCTTTTCCCAATTAATACTTCCATCATTTTTTGGGTTAATCCAATCTTCAACATGAAAATTCAGCTTATATATATGTTCAATATCATCATCAGCATGCACAGGCTCTATGTATCTCTTTCCTTCTACGGGATCTAGGGAAATTATGACTCTGGCCCCATTGCTTTCAAACTCCATTCTTCTCTTATTTAGGTTTATGATACCATCCATATTAATAGCCCAGTCCAATCCCAATTGCGTAGGATAAGGATCAGTATCATCCACAATTTGTATAACTTTGAAGTCTGCGAGCACCTTAACACCTTCAATACTAACTACGACCTGTGACAGCTTTCCTAACGGAATAATTTTCTATTGGTTTGCCATGCGCAGTTGAATGGTAGACCATTCCATCTTGGGTTCTCCCATGCACTGCCAGGTTTTCTTAGTTAGGACATTCGCATCAGACCCCAAATCTAGAATAACCTGATCCATCTCATAAGCATCGATCTGCACGGTCATACAAATCTCTCGCCTCTTCTTATTCTTGTAGATTTTGTTGATAGATTTCAATTCTATCAATGACTATTCCTTTTTTGTGCAGTTATATATGAGAGCTTGAAGGTTATCTACTGCCTTTTTTTTGCACAGTAACTTAATGCAAGCTTGTAAAAATGTCTTGATTTATTCATCTACCCATGCCTCCTTCATGGGTCTACTTGATGTTGATGTGCTTTCCTATGTGAATTCCTTTTGTGCTTCAAAAAAAGTCTCCTTTGCACTTTGTAAATCAAATCCATCTTTTTTCTCGGGTGCCTTATGAATCCAAAGGTCAATATCTGACTTTTCTATCTTATCTTCATTAGTGGTTTCACCACTCCTAGTGACCAAATTCACGCTAGGAGATTCCTCATGGGTTTTTCTCTAACCATATGAAGATTTTACGTCGGAGTCTGTGTCTTTTTATCCTACATATTAGCAATTAAAACATGGCAATATTCTATTACATGGTTAAATTTTCTACAATACCTGCATGATTATTGTGCCAGATTCAGAAATTGCGCACATAATGACCAGTATCTCCGCAATTGTAGAAAATGATCTGCCCCCTTCCTTGGCCAAAATGATCCACCTCCTCTTCCTCTTTGTCTGATCTAAAATCCACCGTGCTCAGACGGGGATGTTATTGAGGTAGGCTTGGCCTGAATTCTATATATTGCAGCTTTTTCCAACATCATATCATAAGTTCAACAATGTTTCTCATCATGTTCCAGTGACAAACATAATCTACCAAATATTTGCTTCAGCTCAGATTGATATTTTCCGTCCCTTGGATAAAAATTTGTTTCAGGAAAACCTGCAACTTGACAGATTGTGCACCACACTGGCCCAACTACGCTCTAGAGTGGGCTAGGTCCTCCAGCATTCAGATAATTATTGAAGATGAGACATTGATCCTTATGGTTCCCAACAACTTTACAATTTATGCACCGGACCTCTACACATAACTCCTTTCCCTTATCTTTACGCAGATTCTGAATCTCCAAATGCATTTCTTCCAATTGACTCTGAATCTGTTGAGTTCCAAGCGCAAGAGGTGTTGGTGTAGCTTCTAATTTCATCGCAATATCCATAGCCTTAGCCTGTGTGGTAATATTCTGTTGACCCAAGGGTTGGTGCATATGTGGGAGCAGCATAGCAATAAACCACTCCTCCTTTTGGATGTCATAGATAGTGAATCCACCATCTCTAACAGTGTGATTCAGCCTCTTATCTGTTTCCCCCATAGATTCATTTACCTCCTAGTGAATCTATTTCATTTCTGGGTCTTTGCAGTAAAGTCTTCCACTGCGCATAGTTGGGCCTCTTCAGTACATTCATGCAATATGTTCTTTTAGGGTATATTTCGCTTCATCCAGGGTGGCATTAGGGTTTTCTTGGACAAATCTGATATACCAATTCAATTTGTGATCTTGGAAAGCAGTGGCTAACTGTGCTTTCTTAACATCATCGTCATTCACCTCTTGAGCTCTCCATAAAGCTTCAGTCACAAACCAAAAGTGCTCAGTATATTCATTTCCAATACCTCTGAAAGTAGGTAGCTTCATTGATGCGGCTATATCTACGCCTAGGGGAGGTGGAGGTGGGGGTGGAGCGGATGCTTTGTAATATAAGTGTGGAAGTGGAGTGGATGGGATCTGAAAGATGGTCAAGGCTCTTTGATCATTCTGATTTGATGAAACTTCTTCTTGGGATACTTCCTCTTCTTCAGAGTGCACAGATTCACTAGAGCTACCAGTTTCTGGTTCACCATCACTATCATATCTACGCTTGAGATGGTTATAAATAAATCCTTTTTATGGGTATTCGCGATAAATTCTTCCACTGTGCATAGTCGGGCTTCTTCGGGACATTCACTCAATATGTTTGCACGAAGATCCCTGTTCAAATAATAGCATCTTCAGCAGTAACTTCAAAGAGCGCAAGAACTTACCTCTAGGACCCTTGAAAAATCTTCTTTCTACTTTAGAGTATGACAAAAAATGATCAATGGAAAATTCAGTCACAAATCCTCTCAAGAAACTCTTGATCCAATGATTTATCCGTGGGTGATATTATTTTATATCTTTTCTAATTGCTGAATTAGTTCAGGAGTCAACTCAATGAATGTGTCGTCCTTTGCGTAGGTATTGAATGCAGTCAATCATGAAAACCATTCATTCAGATCAGTTGCAAAGGAACAAAAGGATATTTTATGAACTTCTGTATAGATGTACTTCTGAACCCACTTTTCAGGTGATACCTTAGAACTTCGATTCTCTTGGATTGTGAATTCAAGGATCTTTCTATCCAGCCAATATTGCAATTCGTTCTCCATAGGGTGCCATAACATTAAATCTCCATCAAAATTATCCCAGTCCCAGCAACAGAACCATTTTTTGGCTTGAGGGGTCCTGACCCAGGTTCATAGTTTATCGCGTAACCAACAAACCCTCCAACTATTGGCCCTTTTATCAATGACCTTCTTTTTCAGATCAAAGTCTCAGCCGAAGCAATATGGCGGGGGGGGTGGGGTGTTGGAACTAGTTTTCCACACCCTAAGGAATAAAATTATGTGGTGGCCCTAAACAGGTTTATAATAGACTATGTTGTAGATTGGAAACAAATGTGCACATATACATAACAATACTTGTCAGAGACACAGATAATGCATAAAACAGATGGATCATAGATCAACTCTGTCGTAGATAAATTATAATATATCTAGATCTTCGAAATGCGAAATAACTTAATCAAATCTATTCATGTATTCAACCATCGCATATATTCATGCATAAAGAACAGATTTACTCGCGCAGATATGACAGAAGTAAAGTGATCTCAAGAAATGACAGTAAAGAGATAACATAGATACATAATGATGCAAGAGCATTCGAACTTAGCTAGCAATGTGAATGGATTTTCACATGTTGTGGCTAACGTGAGATAAATTTCATTTTCCTAAGTGGTCAAACCAAATGAGAAGGTTAGATCTCTCGAATCTTCATTTATTTAAATTTTTTAATAATCCATACAGTTGTGTTATGGTTAGAATAGAAGATGAGTGTTAGCATAGGTGTGCATCGAAACTTTAGAATAGGGATTAAGGTGATAAGAATAGATATTGAGTTTTTATATTGTTAGATTGATCCATAAAAGAAGGAAAATGAATGTAATGATGGAGATAGACAGCAAGAGAGTGAGACAATATATATATTGGGTTTTAAAAAGAATAAAACAGAGGTCAAAGACTGATATCATCAGCCCAGAGAGGGTGAGACCCTGTGATTTCAATTTTAATAGAAATTGATTGAAGTTGTTGTGAAAACCCGTGTTTCTGAGTGTTATATTTCATCGAAAAATGTTTGAAAAGCAATTCTATATATGTTGGTACTGTGTTTCCATCTTCTGAATTTGTAATTGCATTAGGAAGTGAGGGATTGTAATTTTTTTAATCATGAATATCTTACGGGTTCATTCAAAGAGTAAGTACTCTAAATTTATTGTGATCGATTTATTAAAAGAGTCAAACTGGTGTATGACCAAACCATATTCCATACAGAATTTGGGTATAAATTTTGGAAAGCGGTCTTGCAAATCCACGAATGGTTTATTGCACAGCCTTATGGTGGTTTGTGGTATTTTTTGAACCTATGCGATACAACCCAGCTGGTGACACGTGTTGAAGGGTGGATGCGGAAAACCACTTTTATCGCACATATTAAAAGTTTTAAAGGTCGGGTTAGTTTAATTGCGATAGCTATTGGATTGGATAGATAAAGAGAGGTCATGTGCGATGACCGTCCGATTCTCGAAGGACTGGTTTGAAGGTGAGATTGTGTGGAGGACGGGTTAGGATGGTCAAAAGGTTGACCATATTTATTTATTTTTATTAATGGCCACTTTTAATAAATTGGCATTCCTTTGAATTCCTATGAATAAAGTTTTGAGTGAAAAATTAAAGGTATTAAAAGGATTTCTCCGGTGGTGTGGGGGTATTTAGTGAGCACATTATATAAATCTAAATTTGTTGAGGTGTTTCCGGCATCACATAACACAAGTGCTTCGCCAAAACTAGTCTTTGTATTAGATTCCAACAATTCAGTACAATAGAATTTTCCCTTATAATTACCCCTTCCGGACACACAGCCAGCAAAGTCCGCACACAACCAAGACTAGATCTTTGTGCACACAACCAGCAGGAGCCTTTCTACCCAAAAACCCAGACTTAGAAAAAAACACTTACACAATGCTCATCAACATAAGCATAACCAAAAAGATATATCTCTTCATGACTTGAACCTTACATATTTATACTATCTTAGCGCGTAAATATTATGGTCTCAAACCATGGTTTGAGGCCCATAGATTACCCTTACAACCCATTTACATAAAAGAGGGACTTTGACCCGCCCCAAAACCCCATTACCTTTATATGCAACATGCATATGAAAAAATATACAATAATTTACTCAAAAATCTACCCCGGGGGACCCCACTTCAGCAGATGGAATGGTTTTTCTAGGGGAAAAGTACAATCAATTGGAAGAGGAAAGCTTCTAGCTCAAAAGAATGTTGCAGGCATCTCAAAATAGAAATTGAATCTAGAGAAATAAGTTTGCACTAGAGTAGGAAGACCTTACCAGATAGGTGGAAGAAGAGGTAGAGAGATTGTATACCAGTGCTATAGATGTGGAAAAATGGGTCACAGATCTTTAAAGTGTCCATAGAATGAGAATGTGGGACAACATGGTGAACATATAGTTCATCCATATGCAACAAAAGCACAATGTAACTTCCTCCTCCCACATTTACCCACTTTCAGTGGCCTTTCATGGTAAACATGATATGAGGGTTACTATGACATGGATCAACCTCCTAAGTACAATTAAGGAAGTGGAATCGACAATCTGAAACTTTGCTAACCTTCCTTACTAGCTACAAGACCCTCGAGAGCTATAAAACCACTTCTGGTGCCTAAACCTTGATTTGGGGTGACTTTTCAGTGACCTAGGCCCATATTTGCATGCATGACAAGGCCTCCATGTGAATATAGGCCTCCATCCACATGCATAAACCTCTAAGGGTAGGGCTAGGACCCAAAACGACCAGTTTTGAGCATACGGTCTTAGAATCAGTGCTACCTTTTTAGGGATTGTCTCCATACCACTGCCTAGAAATCAATGGAAATTTCTAGAATGATAAATAACATCAGGACAAAACCATCCATACCAAACCTGATTAAATAATTGACCTAAGACGGCCTGAACGTGACAATCATTTCGTCAAACATATTGAGAATGTGTAATCTACAGGTCATGAATGCATATCTGAATATAGGGGTTTGATGCTTATTCGAGGATCATCAAGAAGGTATAATTCCCTCTCATAATAGCTGAAATAGCATATATAATCTCATGCATCCATTAACCATTCATCATCTAATCAAAACCTATTAATACCCATATTAGAACTTGTTGTGGAACCATGCTTATAACTAGTATATAACCAGAATAAAAACCATGATATAAGGATCTCTTAAGGATTGATGCGCAAGTACACATGCTCCCTAACCTGAAACTCCTTAAACATCTTATGCTGGTATGCATAAATTTCATGTTTGTCTTGTGTTTCCTTTAAATTTTTCTTAATAACATGCATTTCTTGTTCCATCTCTACCAACATGTTTGATCCAATCAGTACCATGTTCGTTGGATCACTCCAACTAATAGGAGTGTTACAAATGCACCCATAAGTGCCTAAAACAAACTCATCCTCAATGACTCTTGATACCCATTATTATAAGAAAATTTTACCAATGGAAGATACTCTTCCCACTTCTTATGTTGGTGCATAACATACATCCTCAACATGTCCTCCAAAATGGTGTTGACCCTCTCTTTTTGTCCATATTTCTGTGGACAATAAGTTGTGTCAATTTTATACCCAAACCTACAAATAACTCCTTCCAAAACTTGTAAGTGAACTTGGAATCTCTATCAGATACAATCTTCTGAAGAATACCATGCAATCTCACTATCTCCCAGATAGATACCTAAGCTAGCTCACTAGTTGAATTAATAGACTTCACTAGAATGAAGTGAGCTACCTTGGTCAACCTTTCAACCACAACCATGATGGAATTTGTTTTTCTGGATGTCCTCAAAAATATTTTAATTAAATCCATGTAAATGACCTCCCACTTCCCTTCTAGAATTGGAATTTACTGTAGTAAACCACCAAGATTCTTGCACTCTTGTTTAACCTACTGATAATCCAAACATCTGGGGACAAACTCATCTACCTATTTCTTCAAATACATCTAGTAGTAGAACTTATTCATAGTTTTTAGAGTCTTCTTCTATATCATATGACCTAAATACAACTCAACATGAAATTCCCTCAAGATAATCTTCTTGAGCTCACTGTTTTCCAACACATAGATCCTATCCATAAATCTCACCAAACCATCTGTTGTGAGATGATAATCCACATCGTGATCACCTATACCCTACTGCTGTAAGCTATGCTTAAGCTCCCTGTAACTTTCATATTGTTATCCTTCCTGTAATATCTAATCTTTTAAATCTATCCCATATGAACTCATAGTTTCTATGTGATTTACCTACACTCTTCTGCTAAGATCATCCACAACCATGTTCTCCTTTCCCTTGATGTACCTAATCTCAAAGTCAAACTCACTAAGCATAGTCAACCATCTAACTTTCTTGGTATTCAAATTAGGTTGGTAAAAAAACTATCTCAGCCCACTGTGATCACTTATCAACACAAACCTCCCCCCAAGAAGATAGTGCCTCCACATCTTCAATGCATGAACGATTGTTGCTAACTCAAGATTATGCACCGCATAATTCTTCTCATGCTCATTCAGTTTCCTTGAATCATATCATACCACCTATCCCTTTTTCATATGGACTCCACCAATTCTCTTCTTTCATGAATCTGTAACCACCGTGAACTCTTTATCTGGGTCTACAAACTTTATAACTGGAGCATTGGTAAGCAATTGCTTCAACTGCTCAAAACTAGCTGCATATTCCTCTGTCCATTAAAATTTATTTCCTTTCCTCTACAAATATATAATAGGATAAGCAATCCATGAGAATTTCCTAATGAACCTCCTTTAATAACCTGCTAACCCCATGAATGATCTAACCTCATATGCATTACAAGGAGTTTCCCATTCAATTATAGCTTTGATCTTTTCAGGATCCACTGCTATGGCTTCCTTGGAAACAACATGTTCCAAGTAATGTACCTTTTTCTAAAACAAACCGCATTTACTGAGCTTGGCATACAAATAATTCTCTCTTATAAATCGCAATATTGTTGCTAAGTTTTCGACATGCTCTTCCTTATTATTAGAATAAATCAATATATCATCAATAAATACAATCATAAACTTTTCCAAATAAGGATGCAACAAACTATTCATCAAACACATGAAAGTAGTCGGAGCATTAGTCAAACCAAAAGGAACTACAACAAACTCATAACGCTCATTCACGCTTTGGAAAGCAGTCTTGTAGATGCCCTCTTAATTGATGTGTACTTGATGATATCCTGATCTCAAATCAATCTTCGAGAACACTGCCAATCCCTTCAACTGGTCAAAAAAATCATCGACCCTTGGAAATGGATATATTTCCTTAATCGTCACCTTGTCCAGCTACATGTAGTCAATAAACAACCTAATATTATTATCCTTCTTATTCAAAAATAACAATAGTGCACCCCAAGGCGAAATTGTTGTCCTAATGTATCCCTCATCAAGTGTTTCCTTCAAATGCAACTTCAATTCCACTAACTCTAGACCACTCATCCTGTAAGGTGCCTTCGATGTTGGTGTTGTTCCTCGTACCAACTAAATAGAGAAATACACTTCCTTATGAAACTAACTCTAAAATATCTACTAGGAATATGTTAGGGTCCTATAAATTATAGTGATCAATTGATGGTTATTTGGTTTTTACCCATGGGATAGTGTAAATAGTATTTCCATTCTCTAAACTATTTTCGGTATTTGAAAGAAAAATATAAAAAAGGAAAAATTAAAAAATAGAAGAAAAAAAAAATAAAAAATAAAAAAAAATAAAAAATAAAAAAAAAAAAAAATATATATATATATATATATATATATAAAGACAAATAAAAAGGAAAATAAGAGGGGAATAAAAATATATATGTCAAAAAAAAAAATTGATAAAAACCCCAGAAGGTGCACCAATTAAAATGTCACCGTGAATTTTTAATAAAAGGTTTAATTCAAATATTTATTTGTATTAAAAAAAAATTATATTGTTCGAGCAAGGTCCCCTACGGTACATTTTTGGGTTAACATTTGTATAAGTTTTGTTGTGCATGCTGCGCGAAAAAGTCAAAGGGGCTTTAGGTTGAGTGAAACTCCCTTAATCATTGCAATGGGTTTAAAGGGAAAACAATGAGTCTCAAAGAAGATCTCTTAATAAAGAATATTGTTTTGGAAAACCTGGACTTTTATGCGATTCTCTGTGTTGATTATCTGTTAATTGTGTTAAGATCTGAATCTGTTCTGTTATTGTATATTTACTTATGTTTATGTTAATTCCATCTGTGTGTGAATATCAGTTGATGTTATATGAGTAGATATGACTAAAGTATACCTCATTACTATGCGTGAATTCTATTCAAGTAGTCTCTGTGATAATCTATGAAGGGTTTGATTTTTTGATGTGTGCATCTGTTATAAGTCTTTTTAGGGCCAATACATTAAAATATTACTCAGGGTGCAGAAACCTGGTTCCATCACGCCCCCATACTGCTTTGGATGAGACCTTGATCTCCGCAAGCAGGTCACTGCCGAAAGGGCCAGTAGTTGGAGGGTTTTGTTGGTTGCGCAATAACTCTGAACCTAGGTCAGGACCCCTCAAGCCATCAAATAGTTCCATTACGGGGACCGAGATAATTTTGAGGGGGATTTAATTTTCTGGCATCTGACGTAGAACAAACTACAAGATTAGATTGATAAAAAGATACTTGAATTTGTGATCCAAGAGAATAGAAGCTCTAAATTTTCTGTTGAAGATTGGGTACAAAAGTATATCTATACAAAAGCCCACGAAATTCTCTTTTCTTCCTTGGAAATTTCATTGCATGAGTGGTTGTCTTGAATCACTTAATTTCATACATATGAAAAGGACAACGTGATCACTCGGTGAACTCTAGAGTTAGTACAATAGTTAGTGAAGACTAGCAACAAGATCACCCGTGCGGTAGATCATTGGATCGATCGTGTTTCGGGAGGATTTATGACTAAGTTTGTTATTGATCAATTTGTGTCTTATTCTAAAGCTAGGCCAAGATTTTGCAAGGGTATTAGAGCTAAGTTCTTGCACTCTTTGAAGTTTTCTATTAAAATTCTATTGTGTGAACAAGGTACTCTGTGAAGCCATATTGAGTGAATGCCCCGAAGAGGCCCAAATATCTGTAGTGGAAGGACTTACAGAGTATATCTAGAAGAAGGGTTTATTTACAGTCCTTTCAAGGGTAAGTCTAATAGTGATGAAGGATTAGAAACTAATGGCTTTGGTGAATCTACTCACTTTGAAGAGGACGTCTCACAAGATCAGAATAATCTTGGGTCGTTGGCCATAGTTCAAATCCCATTGACTCCACTTCTGAACTCATCTCACTATAAGTCATCCACTCCACCTCCACCTACACCTTTTCCACCAGGCATAGAGATGGCTGCTTCCATGAATTTTCCTACTTTTCGTGTTATTGGGAATGAAGATACAGATTAATTATGGTTTTTCTCTAACGTTGTGTGGACAGCGTATTAGGTGAACAATGATGATGTTAAGAAAGCGTGGCTAGCCACTTCTTTTTAGGATCACGTGTTAGATTGATATATAAGGTATGTAGCGATGAATCCTAATGCCACTATTGATAATCCGAAGGCTGCGCTAAAAGACAAATTTAAAAGGCCGAAATCATTTGTGCAATGTGTCACTGAGTTAAAGGAGATTCTTCAAGAATTGAGTGAATATGTATGGGATGTGGATCAGAGATTGAAGTGCACTATCAGAGATGGTGTATTCACTATCGATGATACCCAACACAAGAAGTAGTTTATTTCCATGTTGCTACCACATCTACACCAGCCCTTGAGTCAGCAGAAGATTTCCACACAAATTGAAATGGTAGAAATTGCAATGAAGCTATAAGCTTTGCCAATACCCGCAACAGAGACCGGGACTTGGCATATAAAAAGTTAGTTGGAAGCAATGAATTTGGAAATACAGATTCTGCTCAAAGCTATGGATAAGGAGGCATGCACATATGTATGGTGTATACAATGCAAAGTTGTTGGGCATCACAAGGATCAGTGTCCTGTATTCCATGATTACCTACAAGATGGAGGACCAAGCCCACTGAAGAGCATGGCTGGACCAATTGGGACACCTACATTATGGTGCACAATTTTTTAGGCTGTGGGTACGTATGCGACATATTACTTTCCAAGGATTGGAAAATATGTGCCTGAGCTAAAGCGGCCTTTTTGTAAATTTTCCTAATCATTAGGACATGATGAAAAACATTGTCACAACTTTGATTTGATGAATCACAAAGTCGACCTCTATAGAATTCACGCTAAACCTACCTCACCAGCCTCCCCGTCTAGGCGTGGTGAATTTCAATCTAGAGGATGAGGAAGAGGAGGAGGAGTTAGTCGAGGAAGGGGACAACTCATCTGCTACAATTGTGGAGAAGTTGGTCATTATGCACGTGAATCTCCAAATCCAACACCACAATCTTGTTGGTATTGTAGGAAATTTGACCATGTTATTGAAGATTGTCCTATTTTGATTTCCAAGATGCAGGAAGACAAAACTCAAACTCTTACTCAGAATATTCATATGGTAAGAGTGGAGTTGCACGAAGAAGAACCAAGCATGAATGTTTTCACTAGGAGTGGTGCAACCACTGGTGAAGACAAAGGGAAGAAGCAGAATGTTGATCTCTAGATCTGAAAAAATCTTGAGAAAAAGGATAGATTCAACTTATAGCGTGAAAAAGAAACCTTTGTAGAAGAAAAAAGGGGGTTCGTAGAAGCAGTCGCATCAAAATCAAGAAAACCTATGGAAATGACCAGAGTAGATGAAGAAATAAAGCCCTTCCTATAGGCTTGTATAAAACTATTGTGCAATAAGAAGGCAGTCGAGAACCTCCAGAAATTTATAGAAAACTGCGCGGAGAAATAATAACCCCGGATGGAGCATAAGGTTTTCAATAATATCTATAAGAATAAAAGAAGAAATGGGCGAGAGATGTGCCTGAATGATCATATTGGTGCATATAAAATGGATCAGGTCATTCTGGACCTATCTGATGTGAATGTCTTACCAAAGCAGACTTGGCTGCACATGGGAGAACCTAATTTGGAATGTTCTACTATCCAACTGGACATGGAAAATCATCAAAATATCATCCCATTAGGAAGACTCTCACAGGTTGTAGTAGATATTGAAGTCATATAGATTTTGGATGATACTGATCCATATCCTACGCTGTTGGGTTTGGATTAGGATATTGATATGGATGGCATAATTAATCTTAAGAGAAGAAGTATGGTATTTGAGAATAATGGAACCAAAGTTGTAGTTCCCTTAGATCCTAGAGAAGGTGCAAGATATATAGAGTCAGTGCACGTTGATGATGATGTCGATCATATCTACCAGTTGACTACACGAGATAACGATTAGATCAAAATGACAGTTGATGGAAAACTTAACTGGGAGAAAGATAGTCCCTTCTTCTCATATTCAGATGAAGAACTAGAGAACTGGAAGAACCATATACATGAAGTATCTTCATTGTGATGCAATCGAGTGACAATATCCCTTCGGTGCATATCCTCAGAGGTACGAGAATTTCCTTACTATGATGGTCTGACTAATGTTAACATGTTTTTAGGAGAACTTTAAAAAAAAATTCTTGAAGCACAGAGATTCCATTCACTTGATATCTCCATGCGCTCAACCCCAACACATTGGTGGGAGACACAGAATGGAAATTTGGGTAATTTGGAAGAATGCACCTGTATGATGAGACTGCAATTTGAGTGTCCAAATACTAGAATGGAAGAAACCTAATCCTTAAAAGGTGATCCATGTAGACATCTGGCTAGGTGGACGCGTAGAGCCGAGACCAAAATGGATGCACATGTCCATCCAAACTTTGGGGAAGGTGCCTATGGATTGGTACCTAGAAACTGAGCTGCGACGAGGAACCAATGAATGGACTATGCTAACAGAAAGTTCCATCTTGACCTTATTGCAAGTTGGTTCGACTGCTTGGGAAAAGCACTGTAGGGAATTCAGGAGGATATAGTTGATGCTGCAAAACCAAAGGTAGAGCGTGCCTTGTCAATTGTCAAAATCTGTTAGTTGAAGAGAATGAGGAAGATACAATGAATATTGCAATCCCTGAATCTGAAGGGCAACGCGCAGTTGCTAGGCCTTCAATTGAGTCATTAGATGTAAATAAGCCTCTGAATATTTGGAAAGTGAACATTGCCTCTAATGAACAACCGAAACTAGAAAATTTTGGGGATTACTGGGATGATGATATGGTGGGATAGGTAGCTGAGATGTTGACTGAGTATCAGGACCTGTTTCCTATAAAATTTTCTGAGCTAAAGGGGATAATAAGAGATCTTGGGGTGATGAATATAACTTTGAAACCTAATGTGCGACCTGTGAAGTAGTGCTTGTATAGGTTGGATCCAAAATATAAGAAAAAAGTCAAAGAAGAATTGGAAAAAATGGTTGCTGCAGGAATCATAGAACCTATGGAAGAGTCCGATTGGGTGAGTCCTACGGTGGTGCAGGATAATAAGAATAAGGGATAAATAAGGATTTTCATGGATTTGTGCAAATTTAATGATGTGTGCATGCATGACCTATTCCCAGCCCCATTTTATGATGAGATACTAGACAATGTAGGAGGACAGGAGCGTTATTCATTTACAGATGTTTTCTCAGGATATCATCAAATCAGAAATTGTGTTGGAAGATAGAAGTAAGACAACCTTGGTGACAGAATAGGGATCCTTTCAGTATACAGTCATGCCATTTGGTCTGAAGAATGTGTCGGCTATCTTCTCGCACGTGGTAGTAGCTGTGTTCAAGGAATACATCCATAAGTTATTAGAAGTCTACTTTGATGATTGGACTGTCTTTGGGTTGTTGAAGAAGCATGTATCAAGTTTGTGCTTGATGTTGGATACTTGTCGAAAGTATCAAATCCCACTTAATCTGAAAAACTATATATTATGTGTGCCATTTGGGATCTTGCTCGGTCATATTGTTTTTCATGAAGGATTGATGGTGGAACCAGCCAAGATCGCAATCATTGTTAACTTGGAAGTTCCTACAAATTTCAAACAGTTGAGCTCAATTTTGGGGCATACAGGATATTACAGGAAGTTTATCCAAGGTTACACATTAATCACTGCGCCCATGGAGAATTGATAAAGAAGGATGCGTCACATTTTTTGAATGAAGAATTCCATAAAAATTTTGAATTGATTAAGGAGAATATGGTCATTGTGCCCATATTTTTCTTTCTAGACTGGTCAAAGGCATTCAATGTACATTTTGATGCCTCCTACATCGCACTCGAGGTTATTTTAGCATATCCAGGAGCCGGGGAGATTTATCACCCTATTGCATTTGTCGATAGGAATTTATCGAGTGCGAAGCGTAATTATTGAACTGTGGAAAGGGAAGGATTGGTTATGGTCTATGCACTGCATAAATTCCACCATTATTTATTAGGAAGCCTCTTTAATATTTTTACTAATCAGTCTGCTCTAAATTACCTGGTCAATAAGCCTATGTTGTGGGGGTGAGAACCTGCAGATGGTTGTTGTTGTTTCAGGAGTATGATTTTGAAGTAATTGTGAAACATGAGAGACTGAATGTTGCACCAAATCATCTGTCATGCATTGAAAATGGAGAAGATACTACTAGCTTGGAAGATGGGTTACCAAATGCGCAACTATTTTCTATTAAGGTAGTTGATTATCATTTTTCCAATATTATTCATTTCTTGACGACTGGAAGTGTGCCCTTGGAGTATATGCTGCAACAAAAGAAAGAATTGGTTGCGCGCGTAGCTGAATTTACTCTAATTTCCGATCAGATATAAAAAATGAGTGCATATGAAGTCCTGCAAAGGTATGTGTTAGGATTTTAAAGATAGGACATCTTAGCCGAGGCTCATGGAGGGGTTACCGGAGGTCACTATGCAGGGAAAGAAATTGCGCAAAAGATCCTACGAGCTGGTTTATGGTGGCCCACCGTGCACAGCAGTACACATGCATATTGTCGCGCTTGTGATGTATGCCAAAGGACGAGGAAATCATCGCGCAGAGATGATGTTATGAAACCAGCTCTAAAAATAGAAGAAAAGAGAGATCAATGCCTTAGAAATAGCCACTTCGAGGGGGAAACCTCTAATACATTACATAAATTAAAAATTCTTGGATGATACAAATGACAAAAACCTCCTTCTGTATATAGGAGTCCATAGGCCCACAATATAATCCTAGCCGACCTAACATTAACAATGTAACGGCACAGTAATAACAATATTTGGGTTATAGGGGTACAACAATAACAATAAGGGGGCTACACTAATAACAATAAGGGACTAAACTAGTAATATAGGGACCTAACATGCACCTCTCCTTCAAAAAAAGTGTTGTCCTCAATGCTTGAGTAGCTCTGAATGCTTCTATATAAAATTCTCATCCTCCCATGTAGAATCTTCAGTGGGTAATTTATTCCACTTGATGAGATACTTTGAAATTGATTGATTTCGTAGCTGTCGAGTTCTTGTTTTTGTGACTGCTTCAGGTTCCAATATGATTTTTCCTTCCTCATCAAGTTCTAGAAATATTGTTTGAACTGGAAGATTTTCACCTATAACCTTCTTTAAGCATGAAACATGGAAAATTGGATGCACTTGTGAAGAAGCAGGAAGCTCCAATTTGTATGCAATAGTACCAATATTTTGCAACACCTTGTAAGGACCATAGTACTTTGGTGATAATTTATTATTCTTCTTAGCTTGCTTGAGGGAAATTTTTTTGTATGGTTGTAGCCGTAAAAATACCAGGTTTCCTACATCAGAAACTTCTCTCACTGAGGAAGTGTTGATCTACCTATTGTTTCATTCGATTTTGTGCCAAATTTAGGTTATCCTTTAAGATTTGGAGAACTTCTTGTTGATGCTCGATGTGATCTTCCACTACTTGGACCTTAGAATTTTCTCTTAAAGGTGATGTGATGGACCATGTATGATATCCATAAAGTGCCATAAATGGGGTCATTTTTGCTGCAGTATGGAAGGAAGTCTTATACCACCATTCAGCAAGAGGAAACCACTTGATCCATTGCGTTTGTTTATCAGATACAAAAAAACAAAGATATCCTTCCAAACATGTATTCACTATCTCAGTTTGACCATCGGATTGAGGATGATAAGATGAGATATGAGTTAATTGAGTACCCAAACAAGAAAATAACTCTGTCCAAAAATTTCCAGTAAAAATGGGATCTCTTCCGCTCACAATAACCTTTGGGTTTCCATGTAGCTTTTGAATTGTGTCCATAAATGTAGTAGCAACTGTACTTGCTTTAAATGGATGAGATAATGCACAAAAGTGTGCATACTTGGTAAGTCTATCAACTACCACCATGATGAAACTCTTTCCTTCGGACTTAGGTAAACGTGTGATAAAATCCATTGAAATCTCCTCCCAACGTTGACTTGGAATGGATAAAGGTTGTAGAAGTCCCGGGGTCTTAATTGTTTCCACTTTATTCTGCTGGAAAACCAAACATTCCTCCACAAACTTTTGAATATCAGATTTAAGGCCATCCCAAATAAATTCTTTCTTCACCCTGTGGTAAGTTTTTAAAAATCCTGAGTGTCCTCCTAAAGGAGAAGTGTGCAATTCCAAAAGAATATTTTGTTTTAGTTAGGAATTCTTACAAAGATATAAGCGATCTTTGTACCATAAGGAATCATTTTTCCAACTAAATGTATCAGATGTACTAGGATCTTGCTGCAACTTTTGAATGAGTGTCCATACATCTTTGTCCTTCTTCATTCATCTCTTGCTTCGGTTATCCAATCTGGTTGGATAATAGAAATGGCACAAAGCAATGCTTCCACCTCTTCATTCTTTCTTGAGAGTGCATCTGCAACAACATTTAGCTTCCCCTTTTTGTAGATTATTTCAAAGTCATAACCCAACATCTTTGTGACCCATTTTTGTTGCTCTTCTGAAGATAGTATTTGTTCCAAAAAGTGTTTAAGACTATCATGATCAGTTTTTACCTTGAAGTGTCTTCCCATTAGGTAAGGTCACCATTTATTTAGTGCATGTAGTGTTGCTAACATTTCCTTCTCATAAATAGCTTTCTGTAAATACTTTCCTTTGATTGGACGACTTTCAAAAGAAACGGGTCTTCCTTCTTGCATTAAAACTTAAAATGACACCAATTCCATTTCCTGAGGCATCACATTCCACAATAAAGGTTTTTTTGAAGTCTAGCGTAGCTAAGACCGGTGCTAGGCACATTTCCTCTTTAAGATGTTCAAAGGCCTTAGTTGCTTCAGGAGTCCATGAAAATGCATATTTCTTCAATAATTTTGTTAGAGGTGTTGCTATTCTCCCATAATTCTTAACAAACTTGCGTTAATACCCTATTAACCCGAGAAATCCTCGCAACTCCTTTATGGTTGTGGGGACTTTCCATTCCTTAATGGCTTTAATTTTTTTAGGGTCTACCTTAACACCCTCGTGAGATACAATATGACCCAGATATTCCACCTCTTGTACTCAAAAGAAACATTTGGATGTTTTTGCATATAATTGTTTCTCCTGCAATAGTTTGAGCACCCTTTCAACATGTTGAACATGATCCTTCCAAGACCTGTTGTAGATTAGTATATCATCAAAAAATACTAGCACAAATTTTCTAAGGAAGGGTTTGAAAATGGAATTCATCAACCCTTGAAATGTAGAAGGTACATTGGTAAGGCCAAAAGGCATGACCAAAAATTCATAATGACCCTCATGAGTTCGAAATGTTGTTTTTGGAATATCTTCAGTCTTCATTCTAATTTGATGACATCCTGAACAAAGATCCAACTTGGTAAAATAAATTGCTCTATGTAATTCATCCAATAATTCATCAATCACAGGAATGGGAAATTTGTCTTTAATGGTGAGCTTATTGAGCTCCCTATAATCTGGACACATTCGCCATGATCCATCCTTCTTGTGTACCAATACTACAGGAGCAGAGAAAGAACTTTGACTAGGTTGAATTATCCCCGCCTCTAACATTTCTGCAATCATACGTTCAATTTCTCTCTTTTGGACATAAGAATATCTATAAGGCCTGATGTTTGGAGGAACACTTCCTGGAATCAAATGAATAGCATGATCATGATCACGAATAGGTGGGAGTCCTTTGGGAGTTTCAAACACCTTGGAATGATTCTCCAAGACTTGTTGGAGATCTGCAGAAATAGATGATTTTGATGTCGGAACTTCTAGTGAGCATAATTGTGCAATTACGCCTCGTTGTTCTTTCTTTAGAAGCTTTGTCATGACATTAGAGCTTATTATCCTTCCTGGCTTCCCTTCAATACCCCGTAATTCGACTTCCTTTCCTTCGGAAAAAAATTTCAAGAAAAGTTCTTGAAAATTAAAAGCTACCGTCCCCAAAGATTGTAACCATTGTACTCCTAGTACAACATCAACACCTTCCATAGGAATGGAAAGCATTGGACTAGTCAATACATATTCCCCCATGGTTAGCTTGATATTATGGCATTTTCCAGAGAAATTTATAGTTCCTCCATTTGCAACCATCACTTGAAATTCTGGTGTTAGGTATAAGAAACAATTCAATTCCTTGGCTACCTTACAATGAATAAAATTATGTGTACTACCCGAATCAATCAACACTATTACCTTTTTCTTCTTGATATTTCCTTTTATCTTGAGAGTTTGAGGAGTGGTAATTCCTACCAATGCATTACATGATATGGTCGGACTCATTTCTTCCTCTTATAGGGTTGGTTCCCAGTGTATATCCTCTTCTTTTGAATATTTTTATTCATTTTCTTCTTCCTCTTCACAATCTATGTAAAATAATTTCTTCTCAGCACACTTATGACTTTTAGTGTATTTGCTATCACAATTGTAGCAAAGCCCTTTTGCTCTTTTTCTTCCAGTTTTTGTGATGTCAACCTTGTAGGTTGTGGAATTCTAGGAGTAGCAATACTTCCATCTTTATATATGTGAGTGGTAGCCTTCCTTGTCACCATAATTTTACACTCAATTTTTCTTGCCAACTTGAATGCCTTTTCCAATGAATCAGGTTCCCAAACACGAACTTCATGTTGGATGTTATCCTTTAAAGTCCTTATGAAGACATCAATCCTGTGTTCCTTTGGAATATCAGTTACCCTTATATTCAATTTTTGGAAGTCCTCAATGTGCTCCACCACTGAACCCTTTTGTTTGAGATTTATCAATTGGCTAAATAAGGTGTTGCTTTTTGTATCCTCATAATGTGCTATCATTTCCTCTGTAAAAATTGACCAAGTGACAATTATTTTACAGGATCAAAGCCATCGATACCATACAAATGTATTTTGTTCTAAATGTAAAGTTGCAATGTGTCCCTTTTGTGTGTTTTGCACATTATTGAGATCAAAGTATTGCTCCATCTGCAGTATCCATGTTACGGGATCCTTGCCATCAAACTTCCTCATATCCATCTTTGGAATATGGTGGTTCTTCCATCAAACATTAGAGTTTATGAAATCATTATTATCATTTATTTTGTTCTCATCATGAGATTCCTCTACTATCTTGTTGCCATTAGGAAACATTTCTTGTATCAACTTTTCCAAACCTTCATTGTCTACTTTTAGATCATTCTTCATGTTTTCCATGTTGTCTTTCATTTTTTCATCAATCTTAGCTTCCATTTCATCCATCTTAGCTTCCATTCCATCCATATTAGCTTCCATGCCCACTTCCATGCCATCCATATTAGCTTCCAAACCATTCATCTTAGCTTCCATGCCTTTCTTCATACCATCCATCTTAGTTTCCACGCCTTTCTTCAAAACTTCCATTTCATTTTTTGTTACTCTTTGCGACAGCGAAATTTGGTGCACTTGCTCTTGTAATTTTGATATCTCATGTTGTGTTTCTTCGTCTTCATGAGTCATAGTAGAGCCTTCTGAAGGCTTAATTGGTGTTTAATTCTTTTTAGGAGGCATTTTAGGACCCAATACTGATATCTATTCTTCAATATGCCCTTGGAATAAATTCAAACGAGACTTATGTAATTTGAAAAAAATACACACCTTTTTCTTGATTTTGAGGGGATCGATAATGAAACTGAATTATCTTTGTGATTTCGGATATTCAATATCTGAAATTTGGCCCTAACATATCCATCTTAATCATCTTTCGAATGCCATAGGTCTGACCTGATTTGGATTCTTCAAGACAAAGTTATGCCCAATCTCCCACGATGACCTAATTATGGACTAGTTCAGTAGATTGAACTTGTACGACTTGCCACATGTCACTGTTTCCTCCTTTGGCTCTGAAATTTATATGCCAAAAACTAAATTTCGTGTACTTGCAGCCACTTTTTACAAAACCCCAATCCAACGCTCAAAGAGAGATTTATGACGTTTTTCCCACGGTCACCTCTTTGAGATGAAATTCAAGAGCTTGAAACAATCCTACCTTCCATAGGTAATATCTCAAAAAATATTGTGAACCAAGATCTGAAATTTTTACAGGAGGTTCCTTAGGACTTCGGCTTCGCTCTGTGAAAATTTCAGCATTTGAACCCTCGTAGAAAAAAATTTATAGCAAAAATTATGCGATGACCTGTTTAGGTTAAATTCAGGAGCCTGCAAAATTCCTTAACTTAAATAGATCATATCTCTGAAAATATTTCCAACCAAGCTCTGAAATTTTGCGAAGATGTTCCTCAGGATTGTGGCTTCATGCTCTAAAAATTTCAGCTTCTGAACCTTCATAGAAAAAAATTTATAGCGAAAATGACATGATGACATGTTTGGAGCAACGAAACCCTAGAATCCAAACCTCTGATACCAAATGTTATGAAACCAACTCCAAAAATAGAAGAAAAGAGAGATCAACACCTTAGAAATAGCCACTTCGAGGGGGAAACCTCCAATACATTACATAAATGACCAATTCTTGGATGATACAAATGACCAAAAACTCCTTCTATATATAGAAGTCTATGGGCCCACAATATAATCCTAGCCGACCTAACAATAACAATGTAAGGGCACAATAATAACAATATCGGGGTTACAGCGGTACAAAAATAATAATAAGGGGGCTACACTAATAACAATAAGGGGCTAAAATAGTAATATAGGGACCTAACAGATGAGATTCCCTTGCACCCATAGATGGCATCACAATATTTTGACAAATGGGTCATTGATTTTTTCGGACCTATTTACCCTATAATACAGAAGATAGGTGCACGTTACATAATCACTGCGATAGATTATGTGACCAAATGGGATGAAGCTAAGTCTATGAAGGATTTTAGTGCAGACACAGTTGCGCGCGTTATTTTCGAGAACATCTTGACTCGGTTTTGGTGTCCTAAGATTTTGATGAGAGACCGGGGAACACACTTTGTGAATGAAACTATTGAAGCTCTGACAGAAGAATTTTGGATTCATCATGAGAAGAGTACTCCATATCACCCACAAGTGAATGGTGCAGTGGAATATTTCAATAATATTTTTGAGACTGTGCTCACTACGGTCTTCAATGCTAATTGAAATGAATGGGATGTGCACATACCTACGGTTCTTTGGGCATATAGAACCACATGCAGGAAGTTGATAAGAAAGAAACTATTTAGAACGGTGTATGGGCAAGAATTTTTTATGCCAATGGAGTACATTGTTCCAATATTTTGCATTGCATAATTCACTAATATTGCAGAGTAGGATATTATGGAAGAATGATTGTCGCAGTTTGTCGCGCTGGAAGAGGATTGCTTTATCGCAGGTTTCCATCAACAAGTGAAAAAGGCGCGTGAAAAGGCTTGGCATGATAGAAGCATTCAACAGAAGGTCTTCAAGGAAGAGGATTAGGTCTTGCTGTATGACAACAATTTTGCATGCTACCCAGGGAATTTCAAGATGCATTGGCTCAGACCATATGTTGTTAAGGACATAACAGACGAAGGTATTGTGCGCCTAGCCACATTGAGTGGCGAAAAACTTCCTGGGTATGTCAATGGAAGTCTATTGAAACCATACAGGGAATACCCTCTCCCTGCGCGCACCAAATGACTATATGTCTGAAAATGTGGATCTACGCAGCAAGGATGGTGGATGTGCAAATGGGTGTGAAAATAATGCAATAGTTGTGCAAGGAGGTTGACTGGGTCACAGAGGTGCTATAATATAGTCGTTGGAACAGTAAATCTAGGCAGGACAACATTCTTACCATTTGGAGGAGCGTCTAAATTGGATTTAATGAGGAAATTATGCCAGATTTAGAGCCTTTTTAGCATTTATGGGGATACATTAATGCACAGAAGACCATTTAAGATGCACCGAATCTGTAAATATAACCAAAGGGGTCACATTAATTCCCTTTTATTTCTCTTATATTTTGGCGAGTTGAGCTCTCTAATTTTTGAAGTCTTTCTGAAGCCTATGTCTGGCATTAATCCACTCTTTGAGGAGGAGCTGCACCGTCGAGGTTTAGGTCACCTAATTCTGCCATGCATGACTACCACCAAGCTAGGTGAAGAAACTGGTGCATAGACTGTTGATATCCCTGCGTCAGTGCAAACCAAGAAGGGACAATCCTCATGGTCCCAGAATTCGCTCCGTGAAAATACCTGAAATCCGTGCTCCACTACTGTAGAGCACTAAAAGAAGCCAAAGGTAGAGTTGTCGGAAACTATAATGGAGGAGGATGTTGTAGAAATTTATGATCCCATCTTGCAGTTTCCCGTGTATGTCATACTACACAAAGCTTCTGTGAAGGTCCCAAAGGATCTTGATAAAGTGTGTTCCTACATTAATATTCCATTGACTCCAGAAAGCGTACCTGTTGAAGGCGATATGTTCGCCAAAATCCCACTGTTGAAAATGGAGGACTAGGACCTCGCAGATCAGGAGAAATTTCTAGAGCTCACACTCGATATGTATTTAGAGGGAATCCTCTATGATGATGGCATAGTCAAATGTGAGCCAATGCCCTGGGTGTTGGGTCTGCACAAATTAGGATTGTTGAACCTATTGCAAATTCCACACTTTGGGTGCAACCCAATTAATGATATTTGTGTGCACCTGCTGCTCGCATTCATCCATGATTATTTTTTGTGGCTCAGAGAGCGCATATAACCAAGTTGATCCATTAAATCATTGGCTTTCCCGAACAGGGGGTAGAACCTGTGGCAGCCTTTGGAGGAAAAGGACAAGAAAATAAGGTTGTGGAGAAGGTTAAGAAATACTATATAGTATCGCGCAACACTCGAGGATTTGTTGTCAGTGAAATAAATGACCCTGCAGTTTAATTTGGCATGATTTTTGTCACCTGCAAGATGATGAGGAAGTGCATACAAAATGAAGTTCTAGACCGTGTCATTGTGCTAGCTCAGTAGTGTGACAAGGGAATGTAGTACAATTGGGCTCAGTATATATGCACAGAATTCCTGGAAAATTTGCGCAAGGCACAGGGGGAGGGGAAACATTTTTATTATGCCTCGTTGTTTCTCCTAATTGTGCTCATCGGATGGAAGATGCCTGAAGACACGCAATTCCCAGATATTGAGCCAGACATGTGCGAAGCCGCATGCTACGCCACCCTGTGGAACTCAAAGATCCCGGCCAAAGTCACAGAAAAATAATATTTTATGGGTGCTTTTTGACTCCATGCTTTTCCAAGTTATCTAGTCAAAGCCAAGGTTGTCCCCTACCTTATATGAGCAATACAAATTAATTGTAGACTTCAAAGCAACATTTCACAATCTGAATATCCACGCGAAGGGCATTGTCGAGGGAGTTTGGTCTGATTTTTCATATTTGGTCACCGAGGATGACCTGGTACATGTCATAGCAGAGTGGTCGCCTGCCTGGTTAGAGTCGAGCACCACTGGGGGTGCATATTCATAGTTATTAAAGACTCCAAAAGCAAGAACCATAAAGATACAGCGTAAGAAAGGCAAACATGGGCTGTACACTGGACCGGCCCTACCACAACTGGAGAAACCATAGACTTGGATAAGGAAGCAAAAAAAGATGGTGAAGGCGCTGAGGGTTCTGAGACGCAGACCACCAAGGGCACTAAGCAGGGTTCTCAGGCCGCGGGGGATCCATGCAAGAAGAGAAAAGGGTCCAAATTAGCAAGAACAAAGGACCTCATCCTCATGGAGGACGAATTCACTGAGATTGAAAATATAGTCAAGTCAGCTACCGAGGATATGTGGATATACATGGAAAAGTAGTCCAAAGTTGTGCTTGAGGGAGTGCAATCAGGTATACAAGACCTCAAAATACAAGCGAGCCAGATTCAAGAGAACCTAGAGCAAGCAAGCCAGCTTCAAGTGAGCATGACAAATTCCAATGCACAACCCATCAACATGGTGTTGCCATCTTCCAGGGATAGTCACTTGCTCTAGATGCCCATGACAGCCATCAGCATGGAGTCACCTAATTTTTGCACTACCCTAAGAGCATGTCGATAAATTAGCTTCGACCTAGAGATGCTACCAGCCGAAAAGCTCAATATGATCCACAACATGATTGTTGATGATTTACAGTACCGAGAGGACCGTGCCTTCCACACTATAAATGAGTCTCAACAACAGGTAGCAGTGTTGCAGTAGAAGCATAAGACATCAGAAGAGGTGTGTTGCGCAGTTGAGATTCATCGCATTGCTTTAGAGGCCATGATCGATCGTGTGTGCGGTGACCTGCAAGAGGTCAATGTCCTTGCATCAACCACGCCAACAGCGAAATTAGAAATATTGGTCGTTGTGCTAAAGGCATCATGCATAGAATTACAAACCATCCAGGCTAAATTTGAGCAATAGATTGTGGAGCTGCAAATGAATATTTAACCCGAAACATCATCGTAGGCCAAAGTGCAGCACGCAGCAAAAGTAAAGGCAACTACGAACAGTATAGTAGCCGCAGTGATAGAATGTGGCATATTATTGGATGAAGACATGGGTGTCTAGACTTCTATTCAGAATGACCTAATGGTACAGTAGCTGAGAAATGAATTGTGCATCAAGGAACAGAAATTCACAGAAATCAGGATGGTGGCGCCCACATTGGTAACAATGCATAGAATTTCCCGCCTTCATGAGGCCAAGGAAATTCAGACCGAGATAGAAGACATGCACCACCGAGAGAATCTTTTGGAAACAAGGATCCAGACTTGGGCTGAGGAAGCCCTACAATTTTTGCAGACTCTTGATGGTGCCCTCAAAAGTCTCTAGCAAACAAAGCGAAGCAGTAATTTGACAGTCGAGGGGCTGATAACAAAAAAGTTAGTTGATGAATCACAGGATGTTGATGTGCAGAGCGTCGAAGTCATCAGGCCACTCCAGAGCTCTGCAGAAGCACTAAAAGCAGAGATGAAGGAGACCACCCCTAGTGACTCGAGACGAGTCACGAGATTGTGTTGGGGGCCTATTGGAGCGAGGTCCCCTGGGGTACATTTTTGGGTTAGATTTTGTATAAATTTTGTAGTGCACATTTCACAGAAGATTCAAAGGGGATTTTGGGTGGGTCAAAGTCCCTTAATCATTATAATGGGTTTAAAGGGAAAACCATGAGTCTCAAACCATAGTTTGAGACCATGGTATGTGTGCGTCTAGATAGTATAAATATGTAAGGATTGAGTCAAGTAACGTAAGTCATAAAATTACATGGTGAACTATTTTTGTTAATGTTTTGATCTAAGTTTGGGTTTTTTTGGGTAGAAAGGCTCCTGTTGCCTATGTGCACGGACACCTAAGTCCTGGTTGTGTGTGGACTCTATTGGTTGTGTGCGTAGAAGGATTGAATCTACTAGAATTGATAGATCTCTTAATAAAGAATACTTCTTTGTCGAACCTGAGCTTGTATGTGATTCTCTGTGTTGATTATCTATTAGTTTCGTTAAGATTTGAATATGTTCTTTTATTGTGTATTTAATTATTTTTATGGTTAATTGCATCTGTGCACGAATATTAGTTGATGTTAGATGAGTATATCTGACAGAAGTATACTTAATTACTATGTGTGAATTCTATTGAAGTATTCTATGTGATAATTTGCGAAGGGTTTGATCTATTGATGCACACATCTGTTATAAGTCTCTTTAGGGCCACTACATTAAAATTTTCCTCAGGGTGTCTAAACCTACTTCCAGCACCCCCCCATACGGCTTCGTGTGAGACTTTGATCTACGCAAGAAATTCACTCTCGAAAGGGCCAGTAGTTGGAGGGTTTTTTTGGTTGCGTGATAACTCTGAACCTGGGTCGGGACCCCTCAAGCCAACATATATATTTTAAATATATGTGAAATTAATTTTGTCATGTATTTGTAACCATTTTGTATCTATCAACGAAGAATATTTTTCATGCCCAGATCAACAACGTGGAACATCTTTAGGACCCGCCGACCTTTCTAGACTTAACGGGGGGGTCCTTAAAAGTGGGTTTTGAAAACATCACCCACATGATGTGCCAGATTATCATGGTTTTTTGGGGGCCCCTTCCCAAAACCACTTACCACTCCTCCCCCACCCCTAAAAACCACCACCCACACATTCTTTCTGCTCATCACCTCTACCCATCCACTCACACCATTTTTCATACTTACTGCCATCCACTTCATTCCCTCATTCGCATCAATCCCTCATCCACATAACTCCCTCACCGTGTCACAGAACCATTAACTCTCAAAATTAGCCGCAAAATTTTCAAATGAATGTTAAAACATTAAATTATCTCACGCTATTCAACCCTTTTACTTATTAAATACCTCTGCTCCCAAAACGGTAACCATTCTGTTATGATCCCCATTAATTCCTTTACAAAAACCCCTTAGAAACTTGTAACTTCTTCCCTTTCAATTCTCTTTCAATCTTTGCAGGTTAATCTTGAACCATTCTGAAGTTATCAAGCACCATTTTTTAGTCATCCCTCTATAAAATTCAAACAAGCAGTCTAGTAACTCTTTTCTTTTCTCGTTTCTCTATAATTGAAAATGTCAGCACAAAAGGGAAAAGGAAATATGCCCAAGGAGGATCCCATGATATCCCTTATCCCTGAACTTGATAAAACTCCCCTCATTGATACCTAATACAAAGTATCTGAGACATACTGTGATTTCGATCTATACAAGCTCCATAATTGCGAATATATATATATATATATATATATATATATATATATATATATATATAATAGTGACAATTTGAGCATCTGGGAATCATTTCCTCCCTAATTTACCTTCCCTCAGACCCAAATTTTCCCTGATTTATCTTCTTGGTTTCATCTCAAATACCTCCCCAACCAAAACATAATGATTGCACATAACAATGAGGTCCTCTTTTCCATTTCTCCAGAGAGTATTTTCAAAGCCTTATAGATAAATCCCCATGCATCCAGGAATCCTTTTCTTATGATGCATTAATGGAAATATATATAAAACTTACCTTCCCTGAGTAAGCCAACATTTTTGCATGATTTTTACCTGAAAATTTTAAGTTTCCGAGAAACAATCCACCATATATTGTTTCCATTTTTCTAGAAATGTCAAAACAAGTATTTCTATGGTTACTCACTTACTAGGATATTATACATACTAGTGGGTCAATGAAGTGGTTTTAGGATTCTTATCAGTATTTTCAGTTGGGAAGAAACCTTTGGTTCTTTTAATTACATTCAATTATTGTCTAATATCATGCATGATCAATTTATTAAGTTTGGAGCTAAAGGTGTGTTCAAACACCAATCATTTTTAGTGTATCTCATGTTATTTCACAAGGCAGACAGATTCAAATTCCCATTACAGAAGGTGGATGATAAGGGTAATCCATTATTATTAATACATTGGACTTCTCTAGTTATAAATAATTCAGAGGAGTATTCATATACTAATTTTGTGGATAATTTTTTTCATACATCATTGCGTCTACTTAGTCGCGATATCATCCCAAGAATTTCACCATAAATGAAAAAAAAAAAAATTGCACCTTTCGGAGCAGTCAGAGGTTGGAGACTAGTACTTGCACCAAAACTCTACAAAATCCATAATTTATGGATCAGAGCTTCCTCCCTAAATATTACCATTATTTGTGCTAGTTAGTATTTTTGCACTGGAATACTCCATACATATGTTGAACATGAATGAATTACACTTTGTATCTAATAAGAAGAAGGAATAATTCAAATTAAAGGCTCATGTAGGTCCCTATATTGTAAATACTAGAGCAGCAACAAAGGAAGTGGAAGAACTTTGAAACCTATGAAACTCAAACCAAGCTTGACATGGTCCTATGATCCTCTAGGCATAATTTCCAAGCTAAGAGTTGAACAAAAAATCACTCCATATGAACATACATCAAGGCCAGAGATTGAGAAATATGCTAACCTGGAGGAGTGGACTGAAATCACCTTGCAGGAGGCTAAAGAGAAGCTTGGCAGTCACACTTATTTATAGACTCTAGTTCCAAAAGATAAAGATACTAAAAGAATCAGAGAAATCATGTCTCCCATTGATTCACAGTCACATTATTTTTTATTTTTTAAAAGAAGAAAGAAGATGGGCCCTAAGGATAAAATCATCATAGACATCAAAGATGATACAGAAAACAATACTACACGAGAATCATGAGAGGAAATAAAAACTCAAGATCAAGAAATAGTGATCTTAATAGGTTCAACGACTCCCTTCACTAATGTTGAATACATAACATAGTCACCTGTGTCCTCTTCATCCCAAGTACCCACACAACATTAAAGTATCTTTTCAAGATATAGAGAGATCATATTGAAGAATGAAGCTTTAAAAGCTTAAAAATTTTCATAATTCTAGAATAAAATTACCACAACTCAACATAGTTTGTTTTCTACATTTTATTCAGAAAAAAAGGCAGTTTCAAATGGCCATTTGGAGCCCACAATTCCAGCCCCTAGGACTGCTGAAGATTAGAAGGCCTCAATTATTTTAGTTGAAACTAAGAAGGTTCATGCAATCGATGAGATCAATTTGCACAAACATATAGGTGAGATTATTTATTCATCATTAACCAGCTCAACCATGACTCCCTCTAAATTACAAATATCTTTAAATAATATTCACTCATAATTAAAGATTGAAAGGATGTCTTCTCTAGGCAAAGACACCAATATTAAGTCTTTGGAAGATTTAGTTATCAAGGTAGGACATGATCCTAGTGATGTCAAGACAACCGAAGAGATAATAAAAAGTAATAATGAAGACATTCAAGCACTTAGAAAGCAAATCAAACTCCCATCTACATAACATCCTCAAGCTAAAGAAGTCACCAATATGGAGATGGAGAAAGAAAAGTTGTTCACAATAGTAGTGGAGAAGAATGCTCTAATATAGAAAATGGAGCAAGATATGGAATCACTACAAAACAAAAAAGGAAAATGGGAAGCAATAGGCACATCAGTAGTAGGCACATCAACAGAAGAAAAAACTTCATATTCCTTAGAAAATCTAGCTAAAGCTTTAGGGGAATTATCTCTGACAAGTAAAGAAAAGGAGAAATTGACAAAAGCACTCACTAATATGGAGATCAATTAAGACAACTCTTAATTGGAAGAAGTGAAAAATAATTTTAAACTCATTCAGGAAATTCAAAAGTATGAGGATAAATCCTTCATAATTCAGATGTTAGTAGAGTCCAAAAGCATCATTTGGAAAAATATCAATGCAATATTGCCAAGCTTTGGCCATCCATTCAAATCATTTTTGAACAAGAATAATATGTGCATATAGTTAAAGCAGGAGTTGAAAACACCAACGTTGATCTTGAACATAGGCCAGAGGAAGCACAAAAAGACACAATATTGTCAAAATTTAAAAATAATGATGAGCTCAAGGAATTGAACATTTGGGATATAGCAAAAATAGTAATGGAGGTCAAAATGGTGCTGACAAAGAAAAATATAATGGTGTAGTAGGAGAACAAGTGTAAAGATTTGGAGCTACATGTTAGAAGATTTAACAAAAAAATTTCTTTGTTGCAATAGAAAGGACTTCCAACTCTCATGGATTCTACTAGAAAATTGATTCCAGTAGAAAATTATTAAGATAAAATATACAATATTTTTGTGGATGCCCCCAAATTTGCAAAGGAAAAACCTTCAATTTGATCTCCATATTCAACATGAGATCTATCACCTTTTTGAAAAAAAGCCAAATTTCAAAACCGACACTGAGGTAGATGAAAGATTTAGGAATATGATAAATTATTCTATCCTAAGTGAAGAAAGGTCAGACTAGTTACTGGAACTAATCAAGTAAGCACAACAGAATTTCTACAATTTTGACAACAAACAAACAAGAAGAGCAGGGAAATAGCTACAGTCAACGATAGATTTCCTCCAAAATTTCAGCATCGCAGCATATTTTTTCCACCTTATCTATTTTCTTGTTCTATTTCTGAAATATCTACATCTTTGTTAGATATTATTTTGTAATCAATTAATTTTGGAATCCGAATTTACTTCAATAGAAATGCTATAAATATTTTGTAATAAGACTTAGAAAGGGTTGAAACCTGAAAGAAGAAAATATTTTATGTGATTGTAAGCAGTATGTTTTGAAGTAATCAATTTAGTAATACAAAGGAAGTTTTATCTCTAGATTCTTGTGTCAAGAAAATGGTGATGTTCTCCTCTTTGTATTTTTTTTCCCATTCAAGTTTCACATGAATGTTTTCCTTCTTAAATTGTTTACAATAAGAATAAGGGCCGAATTTATTTTTGATACTCTACTCTATTTTTGTTATATAATTTCAATGTTTTCTCTCTAATATTAATTATATAATTCATTTGTGTATGATCTTCTAGTTCATCTTATCCACACCACAACATCTTTACAAGATCCATGAGTTTTCCAACCTCGCCCTGTTTTCTCCCCATCTGTTTATTTTAATTGATTATTGAAGATATTATGACTCCATGCCCAATGGACTCTCTTCCATTTTTCACCCAAAATCTTAAAAAATCCATGTTTTCCTTTCATACCTAGCCTAAAATCTGAAACATTAAAATTAAAATCATATAGAGAGAGCCCTCTCTGAAGATGGAAGGGCTAGATCCCAGCTTTAAAAGTAGGTTTGTGATTACCTTTGTAGTTTTCTTCCTAAACCTAAGAAATTACAGAGTGATAACATAATAGATCCTAAAAATTTTGTAAAATCAGATACTTCAAGACTTGTGCATCCTCAACATCCTTACCTTTATCACTCGAAACATGCACTACAAATAATAAACACCCTTTCATACCACTACACTTTTCCTGCATAACTGTAACCATTATCACCAATGCAGTATTCCTCTTACCCTGCAATATTCTCTTCTCTTCATCGTCATCCAAACACTTAATATCTTTCTCATAACAATCCACCTTAGTATTTTGAAGGTACAACCAATCCATACCCTGAATCATATTGTATGATCCCAATGGAAGGACATCTAGATGTGCTAATGTAGGCATTCCATTCAGCTCAAATGCACAATCTCTTACCCAATGATGAACTCCTATCTTATTACTTGTAGCTAACTGCACCAACCAAGACTTTATATGCACTTTTTTTCTCAAACCAAACTTATCCACAAGGTGAGGATAAACATAGAAACAACTTGATCACAAAGCTTACCTTCCATATCAATAATAAATTATGGGTGATCGACATGCTTGTTATCAAATGTTGCATAGATATGAGTAATTCTCTACCCAACATATCCAACTATCTATGCCTCCTGAGAATTATAGATCTGAGGCCTACTACCCTGATACAATAGATAATCTTTATTGCTATGATCATTTCCAAATATCCAACATTGTAACTGTCCACTACCTTTTTTCTGCCGCTTTCCAGGCTAAGGTCCATGTCCCTTCTAAATTGCATTAAAATTATTGTAAGGAGAAACATTTTGTTTCTCACCTACTTCCTGATGTCTTCCTCACTTCATTGGACATTTTCCTTTAGATATTTCATTCCCTTTCCATCCCTCATTAGAATTGGTCTTACACTTAGATTTCTCATAACAATGCTTCAACTTTAAAATGACTTCCTCCAATGACCGAGGCTCATCATACTCAATTTGATCCTTGAATGTTATTCGCACTCCATTGATAAATATATGAACTCTTTCCTTCTCATAATGAAGATATGACACCTACCTCAACAACTCTAAAAAAATATTCATCTACTCCTCGTCTTTCATAGATCCCATCTTTAACTCATAGAAATCCTTGTATTTTCTATCATAGTACCTCTATGACAAATAATTGTTCCTGAAGAATCTCTTGAATTCTTACCAACACAACTCCTCTCTTCTGATATCTCTGACATGCTTCACATATTCCCATCATATGCTTGATTTCCCTTTGATGTTTAAAATAGCTATCCTAGCCTTCATGTTATCTTTGTAATCATGTAGCTCAAAGAACTTATTTATCCCAAGTATCAATGCCTCGATATCTTCTGGCTTCTTCAAGTCTCCATCAAATGTAGGTGGCTTGGATTTCTTGAGCTCATCTCGTAAATATACCCTGTCACTACTCCTATAAGGAAAGTGATGATGACCATGATAATTATCTGAACCAAAACTAGAGTAAAACTCATATCCATCCTATCAGGTGTATCCAATAATTTTCCATCTCTGACAGTGTCATCTCTGTCTAAACTGTGCCCACCATGACACCTGCTACCATATGCCACATTAGTCCTCCCCTCCTATCCATGTATGATCTGTGGATTCCCCTATCTCTACAACTCTAATAAACTCAGAAGGATAGCTGCATTGGCCTTTGATTGTTTCTCTTGTGCTCTGAAAATTATTTCCTATGGTTGAATTATCTTGTCATTATCTACCTTACAACTTCTGATTTATACCTTTAGAGTTTTCAATGTTTATGTTATGTCAGGAGAGAACTCCTCTCTTGGTTTCTCACCTAATCTGTAAGGAGAGTCTTGTGAACTGTAATCCACCATTTTTCTATTCATCTTTAATCATGTTCTTCCTACCAACACACCATGTCAGATAAACAAATATAAACATAATCAACACACCTCAATGAAGTTGATGGGAGGATATCTCATCTTCAAACATGATCCATATTAGTATGGCACATGTATATACATAATCATATCAATAAGTTGAAATCATGCATGATAATACAAATGGCATACCATGATCTCATGCACGAAAACCATAACCATGAAAATGCATGCATAACAATCATATAGAAACTGACATGCATGCATGATACACACACCCTACCCTTTTAGACCAAGTTTTTGAACCATAATCTAATACCAATATGGCATCAGATATCACCAAAAGAGAACAAAATCTACTAGGATACCAATCTAGTATCAGATATGACCCAAAGAGAATGAAACTCGCTCTGATACCAATCTGTAACCACCTCCTCCCACATTTATCCACTTTCACCATCTCGTAGTGTTAAACATGAGCTAAGGTACATATGACATGAATCAACCTCCTAAGTATAGTTAAGGAAGTGGAATCGAAAATATGAAACTTTACTGACCTTCCTCAGGAGATACTAGACCACTTAGTGCTATATAACTACTCTAGGTGCCCAAACCCTAATTTGGAGTGCTTTCTCAATGACCTGGGCCCACACTCACATTCATGATAAGCCCTCCATGTGGCTATAGGCCTCCAACCACATACATAAGCCTATAACGGTGCAGTTATGACCCAAATTTTCCAGTTCTAAGCATGCAGTCCCATAATCAATGCCACCTTTTCAGGGCTTGTCTCCAGACCACTGACCAAAAATCAATAAAACTTTACAAAACGATAAATAACATTAGGACGAAACCATCCATACCAAACTTGATAAAATACTTGACCTAACCTATCCTAACTATGACAATCATCTCATGAAACATATTGAGAACATGTAATCTAGAGGTCATGAATGCATATTTGAACATAGGGGTCTGATACTTATAAAAGAATCATCAAGAAGGTCTAACTTCCTTTCATGATAGCATAAATAAAATCTATTAGCTCATTCATTCATTAAACATTCATCATATATTCAAAACATATCAAGAACCATATCTAGAACCTCTTATGGAACCATGTTTATAACTAGCATATAACCAGAATAATAACCATGATAGAATAACCATTAAATCCACATTAAAAAAATTTAAAATACTTATGAAATACACTAGGAAAAGATCCTTATTAACATATATAAAATCCAACCAAGTCAGAGACTTCCACGTACCACTCGACCATAGATTAGGTTGAACCAAAACTTTCTTTCATCCAATCACCCCCATGCCATATTCCATGCATGAATGTGGGACTCAAGACATGAGAAACTAGGGCTTCTCAGAGATTAAACCATGTCCACGCTCATGATCTCGTGATTTTTCCAAAACCAGTGAAGAGATCACATAAGCAAACAAAAACATAAATAACTAGGGATTCCCGTATATTAAACCACATCCACGCTCATGCTACCATGATCCCGCAAAAACTATTCTATAGAACACTAATCCCAAAACAATATTGGATGCCTCATAATTACTTCACCATTACCTTGAGGAATTTCCTGTCTCCACCCACCTGTCGAGGGCTTCCTGGAGATTAAACAACCTCCACCACCAATGCTTGGAAACGTTCTTGAGACCACCTTGCCTGGTTAAAAAACCATTTGTAAATCAAAAGCTCAATCAAATAAATAACTCCATCACTCCATGACTAACCAGAAATGGCAAGGAAAGGTTGAAACAGTTGTCACACCTAGAAAACCATGCCAATGAAAACAAGATAACCACATACACACATGCATGTACCATGCATTCGGAAACAACATACAACATGTTACCTACAATTTTTCTTGTTGAAGCTACTTGATCCAACTTTTCCTTTCTTATCCTTCTCTTTCCTTTGCCTTCTTTTCTCCAATTCTAGAGTGCTCCAAGAATTCTCTAAGCATACAATAGTATGAGAGAATAGACAGGTATCCAAGATAAAACTGACAAAAGGGTGTGAACTAATCCTCATAAGTCTTTTTCTCATTGAGGCTTCTATTTTATTCATTTTCCTATATTTTTACTTCAATTTCCCCCTCATTCAACCTGCAACCTTTCATCTCCCTTTCTCCTATTTTCCTTTATTTTCATAAATAAAATTTTAATTAATGCCTCTTTTCCTTTTCCAATTTTTTTAACTATAATAAACCGAAATGAACACACACAAGATGTTTTTCCAAACATTCAACTTGGAATACATGTCCCATGACCCTGGTTTTATTTTTCCTTTATTAACCTTATTACATGAAATTTTGACCGAGGGTTGTTACATGCAAGCACCTAAGGCAGAAAATATGTTGAAAACCGTAAAGGCATTAATGACTAATAAAGTATTGTTGAAGCCATCCAAAGAAACTGTTGAACTGGCCCAAAGAAGATCCTTATTTAAGATTATATGGAAATAAAAATGGATGTGTTGCAAGGTAGTGATTGATAGTGGAAGCACTGATAATATTGTTTCCATAGAAATCGTGGACAAAATAGGTTTGGAGAGGATTAAATACCCAAAAATGTACAAAGTATCATGGTTGCAAAAGGGACACCAATTGTTGGTGAATGAACAAAGTGAAGTTGAGTTCCAGATAGGAAAATATAAGGACAAGGTAATATGTGATATAGTGCCAATTTATGTCTACCACATCCTTTTGGGTCAACCATAGTAGTTCAAGAAAGAGATACATGATGGAGAGAGAAATTGCTACAAGTTTGAAAAGGATGGAATAAAACATACTTTTGTATCATTGAAGGAAGAAAGTGTAGATGAGACAAGCTTTCCTAAGAACTATTGTTGAGTGGTAAGGATTTTCTGCAACAAATGGAGAAAGAGAAGCTCAGCTATGCAGTAATATTCAAACCAAAGGTAATACTTCTACACACTAAAATTGCAGATTTTCCTACTGAGATTTAGGAAATGTTGCATGAATTTAATGATATTGTAGTAGATGATCTTCTAAGTGAGTTTCCACCCAAAAGAAGAATCAACCACAATATAGATTTGATACCAGGAGAAATTATTCCAAAGAGGGAAACATATTGAATGACACCCAAGGAAAATGAATAAATAAGGAAACGGGTTTTGGATTTGTTCGACAAAGGGTTGATAAGAGAGAACTTGAGTCCATGCATTGTTCCTGTCATACTAAGTCCAAAGAAGGATGGAGAATGAAGGATATGTATAGATTCTAGAGCAATAAACAAGATGATGATTAGATACAAATTTCCATTTCCATGAATGGATGATATGATGGACTATTTGAGTGGAGCAACTTAGTTTTCAAAGATTGATGTGAACAAAGGTTACCATCATATCCAAATCAGAGAACAAGATGAGTGGAAGAAAACTTTCAAGACCAATGACAAGTTGTATGAATGGCTAGTCATTCCATTTGGACTGAAAAATGCACCCAATACATTCTTGCAGTTGATGAATGAAGTCTTGAAGGAATTCATTAGTAAGTTTTACATTGCTTACTTAGATTATATTTTAATTTTTGGTTTGATTAAAGCAGAGCACATTTTATTGATGCGAAAACACTTTCCAAAATTTTAGCTTACATTCAAATTTTGGAGCCTAATTTGACTTCACATGATGTCGACACAAACATAGAGGGTCATTGCATGTGTTTTCTCTAAGTGTTTTGGTCCTGTTTGCAAAAAAATCAAAGGGTCATCTTTTAGCATGTTAAGTGTCACACAATGTAAATAAGCTAGTTTTGGTGTGTTTAGGGAATAGTTCATGTGAAAATGAGTTTTTATTATCATGAAAACACATATCGCCCTCATTTTAAATGTTTCAAGCATTTTCACACAAGTTTCATCACAGTCATCGCAAACGTGTATCTTTGGTGTCACACTTGGTGTCAGCCATTGCAAAGTTGTCGAATTGAAGAAAGCACAATATTCATATGTTCTAAGTGCTCCTTGTTTTTTTGAAAACTAATCTAAGTGTGTGATCATACTCAGAGTTTTTTTCTATCCATTTTCATTGTATTGATCCAACACTTAGTAAAAATTGGATAGAAATCCTCGACCGGGCCACTCAACCTATTTCATCCAACCTGAACTATGCATTGCGCAGTCTCACACCTCAAGTAGTAGCATTGTCTCTTGGAATTATGCAATGTGTAGTTTCTTCCTCCCAGAACTGCCCACTGCACAATTTTAGTGCTCAAACCTAGTCCCTGAGCTCCAAAACTGAGCAATTAACTCCTCCCGCAAGCCCTAAACTATAAATTTCACAGTATTAGTCCTCAATCCTAGCCCTTGAGCTCCTAAAATATGAAATTGCATAATAATATAGCCTCCCTATCCTTAAATCACTGTGCAATGGGAAATTTTAGTCCTCAAGCCCTCATCCTAGCTTCTTGAACCCCACAACTGCATAATCTTCAAGCCTTGTCCAACTTGAACTTTGTAGTGTGCAGTCTCAAGGATTAGTCCTAACCCTTGACTACCTGAGTTGTGCAATTGTACAACTACTGAGCCTCTCTCTTAGCCTTCCAACCAATTCTAGCTTAGTCAGTGGACCATCATGCAACACGCTAAGGCTAAGGGTTTTATCGAACTGATGTCATCTTGTCCTAAGTAAATTGCAGGTGAAGGTACTCTATCATGCTATGACAGGATGATGAAGAAGGATATGGAGAAGGAGACCATGCTAGAAGACACCTCTATAGTTGAAAGTAAAAGTTGATCAATCTGGAGGAAGAAAAGGGACATCATTTTGCAACAACAACTCAAGATATGATAACACTGAAGAAACCTCATCTCTAACCATGCAGTGGTGAAGAAGAGATCATATTCAAGAAGACACTAAGAAATTAGCAGCAAATAATGGATTTACATTTCCATGTGTTGGCTTGAGAGGTCTTGACCCAGGTTTAGAGTTTATGGAGAAACCAATAAACCCTCCAACTACTAGCCCTTTCGGCAATGACCTGCTTGCGCATATCAAAGTATCACCTGAAGCAGTATACGGGGGTTCTAGAACCAGGTTTTCGCACCTTGAGGGAGAAAATAATGAAGTGGTCCTAAGAAAATAGAATTTAGACTTATATCAATCATAAACAGATGCACGAAATAGAATAAGGCATAATCACAAAATGTGCGCAATCCTTCACAAAATAAGACAGAGTCACAGATTACTTCAGCGAAGAGAAAGCATAACAGAACCAGATCTAGATCTAAATAATATGCAATTACATAAGCAGATTTACCAAACATAAATATGCATACATAACCATAACAAATATCCTTGCACAATGATCAATCAGCGACATAGAACAATGGGATCTTAACAGAAACAATAGATAAATAAATTGAAGCAATAACACAAAAATTTCACCAAAATCCATCCTTTACATTAATTTAGAACCTTTCAATACATATCAAAATTTCCCTTACACATAACCCTTCTGCACACATAGCTAGAAGAGTTCACACACAACTAGGACTAGGTCACGCAACTAGCAGGAGCCTTTCAACCCAGCCCAGACAAAAACCCTTTACAACATATCACAAAAGCATACAAATCATAATAAAAACTTAAATGAACTATTTTCCTTAAACTCGATCTATCTATTTATATTCTTCTTGTGCGCAGATAATATGGTCTCAAACCATGGTTTAACGCCCGTAGTTTACCCTTAAACCCATTTACATTAAAATTAGGGACTTTGACCCACCACAAATCCCCTTGACTCATTCATGTAGCACGCATATACAAGACTTATACAAAATTACATCAAAAAGGGTGCCCCAAGGCACCCCGCTCCAACAGGCCCCCAACAAAAACATGTGACTCGTCCCGAGTCACTGAGGTGTCTGTTCCTTGAGCTTGGCTTGGAGCACAGTAACAAAAGATTTCAGATGGAGCACTAATTCCAAACATTTTTTTATAGCTCCTGCACTTGTTTAACTAACTATCCAGTGGTGGGCCCTGTAGTGGCCATCTCAATGTTGTTTTTTGTCTGTTGAATAGTCTTCAAAGTGTTATCCAGCATTTGTGACAGTTGAAGAGTCTCCTCAGCCCACGATTGCATGCGTGATTCTAGAAATTTTTATTTGTGGCTCAGTTATTCAATCTCTTTTTGTATCATCTGGCACTCTTATGTACAAGCTAGGCATTGAGAAAGAACTAAGGTCGATGCAACTGTCCGGATCTCTTAAAATTGTTGTTCCTTTTGATGCAGTGCGTCATGCAACTGCTGAACGAATGGATCATTTTATATTGATGTCCATACACTCATGGCTTCATCTAACATACTGTCATGATGGGTGACTGTAGCAACTATACTATCTCGGGCTTGTTTTACCTCGGCTGATCTTTGGGCGCAGACCTCAGGGGGAGTCTCAGGTTGCAACTTGGTTTGCAGATATGCGATTTATTTTTCATACTTTGTTCTAACGATCTGCACCTCAGCGCGTGAGGTATTCATGGTTACATTCAGTCCTTCCAATTTCTCCTCTGGTGCAGTTGTGGCCAGGAATGTTTGAACATTGCGACATACATTATGGATTTTGACATCCAATATAGCGCGCTAGGCTTCGGCTTCATGGCATGTTGCTTCTGTTGCTTACTGTTTTTGGTGGGATGCTTCTGCCTACTTCTGAGATTCCATGGTATGGGTGTGAGAAGTAGCCTCTCTGTACTGAATTTCATCTGTAATCATCGAGTACATCAAGTGCAACTTCCCTGCAAGTAACACAGAAAGATTAATATTGATATCACTTGTTCCACAGAATTGGGCACGCTGACTAGTGTCCACCTGAATGGTTGGCGCGAGGATTTGGGCAAGGCGAGCATCCCCTGTGGTTGGTAATGCAACGTCTAATGGTTGTGTGCTTGTGACTTGTGCGCTGGCATGGCTCGCATGAGCTATGTTCACTTGTATCTAGCTCGCCTACATCTTCAGCTCTTGGATTCCAACATGAACAATCTCTAGTGCAATCTTATACTGCACCTCCATTTCGGTCCAACGATCCTCAGTCGTAGACATGACTGTGTTGGAAATTTTATGCAGATCATCTTCTGTCAACGTCAAGACTTCTTGCCCGAATTCTTTAGAATGCTTCCTCTTCTTCCATGAGCCCCCACCGGCCTAAAAGCCGCGCTTGGTTCCCTTAGAGCTTTCTGATTCTCCTATGTCCTTTAGCACAGACCCATTATTCTCTGGCTCTGTTTATTTTTCAAGTTCAATGGTCTCGCCAGTGGTAGTGGGTGTTGCTTCTTTCTTGGTCACGTTCTCTGTGTTTATCATTGGTTGGGTGCCATTGCGCAGCTTCGTTTGTGTTGTTATCTCTAAATTTTTACTGATGGGCTGCTCCACCAGAAAACTTAGAGTAACTCTTTTAAACCAGCTTTTCACTGAGGATTAGCCTCTTCAACCTGAGAGGGCTCTCTCAAATTAACTTATGATTTTTTCAATTAGGATTCAATCATATGGCTAACTCTGTGATATGGACTTTAATGTGTTTGATTGCAGGTGAAAAATGTGTAGGGTTCACTACCATTGGGCTTATGGAGTCAGTGTGAAGAAAGTCAATGACAATGGTTCTCCTTGTGGAAGCTGAGGCTTATAATGTTTCAACGAAAGGACAATACACACACAGAAATATTCAATAGCTTAATGTTAAAAGGGAGTCAAAGTATGAAGAACATGAATTCTGAGTAATTAAACATCAAGATATTGGAAACAACATATTAAGAGACATAAGACATAATCTCATTGAAACACTCAAAGAATCTCAGGTGAATAAGAAAACACAGTCATTGTATATTATTGATCATTCAAAATTTACAATAGTGGTAGTGTCAAATAACATTCTCCAAACTTTTCTCATTCAAAGTTCTCACTATTAATAGGCTTTTTTTCAATAACATTGGATCCGCCCATCTGGCTAGACCATCGAACCATCATCTTTGACACCTATCTAACCATAAACTATATTCTTGGAACTAAAACAGACACCTAATAACTTTAGACTTATAAGCCTATTATGACTCTACCTTTCATTTATTATATTCACTTATATGTAGAATTGGATAATTGCATTGATGGTAACCAAGTGCTCGAGTGGCACTAACCATAACCAAGACATAAATACACCCACTAGATTTAGGAACTGATCACCCTACTTTTAAGGAGAATATAATCATGACATTTGATCATTATCTTTATGGTGAGCTGGAACATATGACACCTTTGTCGAGGAGAAAATCCCTGATGGAGTGTTCCACTAATACCATTTAATGCCTCCACATGGTTGGCTAACCTTAAATACACCTTAAAAACACTAAAATACTACCAAATGTTGGTTGCTGCAAAAACAGAGTGAAACAGACAGTTTCGTAGTGTAGTTTGGTATAAAATCTATTTCACCTATCTAGGTCAATCTTTAGCCTTCCTTTCTAATTTGGATATGTTTGTTAGATAAAATAATCTAAATAAAAATGTTATCCTCCTTTGATTTCCACCCAAACTATGAATTTTTCCAAAAATTAATCTATAGGGATTTCGTAGAGAAATCTGGGCTTCAAGCATGGGATCCGCTACGAAATTGCCTAATTGGAAAAAAACTCAGAATTTTGATTTTTTTTATGAAAACTAGGGCTCATAAATGAGCTCCTATCGCTGAATCATTGATAGTTGTTTCAAAACGGGAAGAGATTTTTGTAAATCAGTTCGTGATGAAGAAAAACCTCTCTTGGGTTTTTGAAAAAAATCTCCAGGTGTCTGGAATCTGCATTTGAAAAACATGTCTAAAACAGGCAAAAACACATTCTAAAAATAAATCCCAAAGACATATTTGAATCTCCAAATTGGTAGCACCTATGGGAAAATTGAGAGAGGTTAATGTTCTTTGATCTATATTTGACAATAAACTCTCTCATTTTTTTATAATTCTCCTCTTTTTTCCCACAAACTTCTCTTGAAGTTGACTGCTCAAATAGTCAAAAACAGATAAATCCCTTTGTATCTTCTTGTAAAAGCTCATGCAATCAGCTTTGATGAAGTCCTTTAAAACACTAGGGTCTTCCATGACCAAATTTAAGTCTATAGGTTCATAATTGACCACTGAACCTCCCTTTATTAGTCTTCTTCTGCATGGCTATCTATTTTAACACTGTGATGGCCTTCTTGAACTGTGACACCTGCAAGGAGAAAAACTGATCATCAAGCTACTTGCTATGGGACTAGACTTTTCAGAGGTGATAATGTATTGATGCATGCAAAGCTCGAATGAAATATGACAGAGAGGTGCTTGGAGATAAGTCTTAAAAATGGAATTCGAATGTGGAGAAAATGATCACAAATGAGGGAGTGAAAGGCAATGATGGGTGGTATTTAAGCTTTTTCATGCTTAGATGATTATGAAAACCAATTATATGACCTCAACTTTACCCTAAAGCACTAAAAAATTTATATTTCATCATCCCATTCATTTATGCAGAAAAACATGATTCCGCAACGTTCTTAGTTATAAATCGGAGATATTTTCTACGGAATGATTAGGTGATTCTGTAGTGAAAATCACCTGTTTTTCATAGAATTCGCTGTGGAATCAGGAACAAATAGATAGGTGGCTAAAAACGAATTTTAAACCAATGTATGGAGATTTTTTATGGCTTTCTATGGATTTGACCATGATGGAATGACCAATGGACTATTCTAGACTTAGGATAAAGACCATTTCATGAATTTTTCATCAATTTCATGAACCAACCTTATGAGACAAAATGAAACCTAGATGAGTGACCCTATCAATCAAAAATTAAAAATTTATGTGTGATAATAGTTGCTCCATTGGGGATCGTGTGCCCATGTGGTACATCAAATAACTTGTAGTTCCAGTGCCTTCCTTCAAAAATTGAAATTTTCTAAAATTGATGAAGAATTTGCCAAGTTTTTATGGCCTTCTTCTCGGGCTCAAGCTTGTTGAAAATATACAATCCAAGACGAAAACTAACTATGCACGAGCTGAAAATATGCTCAGAATACTTGAGTTTATTCACACAGAATCCTACCGACCCTAATAGCTCCAATCTTCATGTTTGATTCAAGCAGCATGAAACCTCCAATAAATTCAGTCAATGAGCTGATCTGGTACTTGAACTCCTTGATTGTTCTTAAACCAAATGCAAATTGGATACTGTAATGACTAAGGAAACATAAAATGGGTCAGATTTTCATAGTGAAAAAATAATGGAAATTTGGACTGTACAATTCTTCCATGTAGTCAGCTATAGGATCATAGAATACATAGTTTGTTTGGTGATTCTCGAGACATTCTGTAGTTTTATACAACTCATATATGCTTTCTTTAGCAACATAATATTTCAGTTTTCTACTAATAAACTCATTTTCAAAAACAAGACATTCCTCCTCAATCTCAAAAAAGAAAGGTAGCACCACCTTCTCTTTGTATTTTGGCATGAAAAAGTTTTCAAAAGACTGATCTTGACCATGAAGACTATAGGACTGAATTTGATCTTCTAAAACTTCAATGTCTTTCTCAATCTTCTTAGCAAATTCATCCAAAAATTGAATCTTATCTTCTAACTTGCACTCAAATGAATTTATATAAGAATACAAGGCCGAAGAAAAACTTTCATCCACTTCCTCATTAGTGTGATCATCGTTCCATTGCTTAAAACCTTGAATGGAAAGAGAGTCTTCCACTAACTCTATTTTTTCCATCCGTGTTTCCAAAAATATAGGACAAAAATATGCAAATGACTTAATAGATCTGACAGAAAAATTTTCAAGCCATTGTCTACATTTTCCTTGAAATGAATCATAGAACAATCTGATGAAAATATCTTCATGTTTGACTCTAAGAAACTCAGTAAAGTCATGAAAATTTGATATATGCTACAAGGTCAAACTCAAATATTCTCCGTTAATTTTTGGACCATTCCTTAGAAAATATGCATCCTTGGGAAAAGGATTTGGGAAACTATAAATTTCTAAAAAACCTACACATGCATACCTCGAAACAAGAATGGCATCATTTGAGTTCTTCATAAGTCCATTGGTATCACCATGGAGCTACAAATTTTGGAATTCTTCAACAATGGAGTTGCCAAGGTAGTTCTGCACACTCAAAATTTCATGAGCTCCTGCTACCCCCAAGAGTTTAGCATCATTGTTTGAGCAAAAACTTCTGGAAATATGTCTTCAGACTCCTGGAAGATGCCCCAAAATTTTATCTCTAAATTGGTACTAATGGGCTACTCCACCAGACAACTTAGAGTAACTCTTTCAAACCAGCTTTTGACTAAGGATTAGCCTCTTCAGCCTGAGAGGGCTCTCTCAAATTAACTTATGATTTGTTCAATTAGCATTCAATCAAATGGCTAACTCTGTGATATGGACTTTAATGTGTTTGATTGTAGGTGAAAAATGTGTAGGGTTCACTACCATTGGACTTATGGAGTTAGTGTGATAAAATTCAATGACAATGGTTCTCCTTGTGGAAGTTGAGGCTTATAATGTTTCAATGAAAGGAAAATACACACATAGAAATATTCAATAGCTTAATCTTCAAAGGAAGTCAAAGCATGAAGAACATGAATTCTGAGTAATTCAACATCAAGATATTGGAAACAACATATTAAGAGACATAAGACATAAGCTCATTGAAACACTCAAAGAATCTCAGGTGAAGAAAAAACGTAGTCACTGTATATTACGGATCCGTTAGGTCCCTATATTACTAGTACAGTCCCTTATTGTTGATATTCTTTTCTTCTATTTATGAGCTTGCTTCACAACATTTGGTATCAGAGTTTGGATTATGTGTGGTTTCATTGCCCAAACGGTGTCATCGTGGAATTTTTCACTATAAACTTTTTTTCTACGAGCCTTAATTCGAAAGGCTTAGTGGTGTGCTTCAAAGTTCGAGGAACATTGTCTAAAAATTTCAGATCTTGGCTCGCAATATTTGCGGAGATATCATCTGTGGAAGTCAGGTCTTTTTTCAAGCTCCTAAACAGGTCATCGTGGAATTTTCGCTATAAATCTGTTTCTACGAAGGTTAAGAATCTGAAATTCATATGGTGCGAAGCTGAAATCCTGAGGAAATTCGTCAAAAAATTTCAGAGCTTGGTTCGCAATATTTTTGGAGATATGATCTGTGGAAGGTAGTGCTTTTTCAGGCTCCTGAATTTCATCTCAAAGAGGTGATCGTGGGAAAAGTTCAATAACTCTCTCTCTGGGCAGTGGATTTGAGTGCCATTAAAATTGGTCGCAAGTACATGGACTTTGTTTTTTCTATAAATTTCGTGAGCTAAAAGATGAAATACGACACGTAAAAGTCGTGACAATTTCATTTAACAACTAGTCCATAATTAGGTCATTGTGGGAGATTGGACACAACTTTGTCTTGGAGAATCCAAATCAAGTCAAACCTATGGAATTCGAAAGAATTCAGAGGGCTACATCATTACTGAAATTAAAATATTCAATTGCTTCAATTATAGAGATAATCCAATTTCAATATCGAGATCCTCAAAAGCAAGAAAAAGGTGTGTATTGTTTTTTGCGAATTGCATAAATCTTGTTTGAAGAATCAATTTGAATTGATTCCAAGGGCATATTGTAGAATAGATATCAGTATTGGGTTCTAAAATATGCCCTGTAAAAATAATTCAACACCCATTAAGCTTTTAGAAGGCTCTACTATTACTCATGAAGATGAAGAATGGCAACATGACATGTCAAAATTACAAGAGCAAATGCAACAAATTTCGCTCTCGCAAAGAACAACAAAAAATGAAATGGGAGTTTTGAAGAAAGGCGTGGAAACTAAGATGAATGGTTTGAATAAAGGCGGATTCTAAGATAGATGGCATGGAATCTAAGATGGATGACATGAAGCTAAGATCTATGAAATGAAAGACAACATGGAAAACATGAAGAATGACTTAAAAGAAGACATGGAAGGTTTGTCAAAGTTGATACAAGAAATGATTCTTAATGGCAAAAAGATAGTAGAGGAAACTCATGATGAGAACAAAAAAATGTTAATCGTGATTTCATAAACTCTAATTTTGGATTGAAGAACCACCATATTCCAAAGATGGATATGAGGAAGATTGATGGCAAGGATCCCGTAACATGGATACTACAGATGGAGCAATATTTTGATCTCAATAATGTGCAAAACACACAAAAGGTACGCATTGCAACTTTACATTTAGAACAAAATACATTTATATGGTATCGATGGCTTTGCTCCCATAAAAAAATTGTCACTTGGTCAATTTTTACGGAGGAAATGATAGCACATTATGAGGATACAAAGAGCAACACCTTCTTTAGCCAATTGATAAATCTCAAACAAAAGGGTTTAGTGGGGCAGCACATTGAGGACTTCCAAAACTTGAATATAAGGGTAACTGATATTCCAGAGGAACACAGGATTGATCTCTTCATAGGCACTCTAAAGGATAACATCCAACATGAAGTTTGTGTTTTGGAACCTGATTCATTGGAGAAGGCATTCAGGTTGGCAAGAAAAGTTGAATGTAAAATTATGGCGACAAGGAAGCCTACCACTCATTTCTATAAAGAAGGAAGTGTTTCTACGCCTAGATTTCCACAACCTACAAGGTTGACACCACAACAATTGGAAGAAAAAAGAGCAAAAGGGCTTTGCTACAGTTGTGATAGCAAATACACTAAAGGTCATAAGTGTGCCAAGAAGAAATTATTTTACATAGATTGTGAAGAGGAAGAAGAAAATGAACAAGAAGAGGATATACACCAGGAACCAACCCAAGAAGAGGAAGAAATGAGTCCGACCATATCGTGTAATGCATTAGCAGGAATTACCACTCCTCAAACTCTAAAGATAGAAGGACATATCAAGAAGAAAAAGGTAATAGTGTTGATTGATTCAGGTAGTACCTATAATTTTATTCATTGTAAGGTAGCCAAGGAATTGAATTGTTTCCTATACCCAGCACCAGAATGTCAAGTGATGGTTGCAAATGGAGGAACTATAAATTGCTCTGGAAAATGCCATAATATCAAGCTAACCATGGGGGAATACGTGTTGACTAGTCCAATGCTTTCCATTCCTATGGGAGGTGCTGATGTTGTACTAGGAGTACAATGGTTACAATCTTTGGGGACGGTAGCTTTTAATTTTCAAGAACTTTTCTTGAAATTTTTTTCAGAAGGAAAGGAAGTTGAATTACGAGGTATTGTAGGGAAGCTAGGAAGGATAATAAGCTCTAATGTCATGACAAAGCTTCTAAAGAAAGAACAACGAGGCGTAATTGCACAATTATGCTCACTAGAAGTTCCAACATCAAAATCATCTATTTCTACAGATCTCCAACAAGTCTTGGACAATCATTCCAAGATGTTTGAAACTCCCAAAGGACTCCCACCTATTCGTGATCATGATCATGCTATTCATTTGATTCCAGGAAGTGTTCCTCCAAACATCAGGCCTTATAGATATCCTTATGTCTAAAAGAGCGAAATTGAACATATGATTGCAGAAATGTTAGAGGCGGGTATAATTCAACCTAGTCAAAGTTCTTTCTCTGCTCCTGTAGTATTGGTACACAAGAAGGATGGATCATGGTGCATGTTTCCGGATTATAGGGAGCTCAATAAGCTCACCATTAAAGATAAATTTCCCATTCTTGTGATTGATGAATTATTGGATGAATTACATGGAGCAATTTATTTTACCAAGTTGGATCTTCGTTCAGGATATCATCAAATTAGAATGAAGACTGAAGATATTCCAAAAACAAGATTTCGATCTCTTGAGGGTCATTATGAATTTTTGGTCATGCCTTTTGGCCTTACCAATGCACCTTCTACATTTCAAGGGTTGATGAATTCCATTTTCAAACCCTTCCTTAGAAAATTTGTGCTAGTATTTTTTGATGATATACTAACCTACAACAGGTCTTGGAAGGATCATGTTCAACATGTTGACAGGGTGCTCAAACTATTGCAGGAGAAACAATTATATGCAAAAACATCCAAATGTTTCTTTGGAGTACAAGAGGTGGAATATCCGGGTCACATTGTATCTCACGAGGGTGTTAAGGTAGACCCTAACAAAATAAGCCATTACTGAATGGAAATTCCCCACAACCATAGCAGTGCAGCAGGATTTCTCATAATAGTATTATCAGTTTTTTAAGAATTATGGGGAGAAAAGCAAGACCTTCAATAAATACTATTGGAGAAAGATGTATTTTTATGTGACTTCACAAATCTAAGGCCTTGAACATTTTGAAGAGGCACAAACATACCTATCTTAGCTACACCCGTACTTCACAAAAACCTTTATTGTGTAATGTGATGCTTCTGAAGAAATTCACTGAAAGAAATGATGTGCAGAATGAACACCACTTATTTGGAAAGTCGGTCAAAATGAAAGGAAAGATGGCTGCAACCTATTTATGAGAAGGAAATGTTAGCAATACTGCATGCACTAAAGAAATGGCGAACTTACCTAATGGGAAGACACTTCAAGGTAAAAACCGATCATGATAGTATTAAACACTTTTTGGAACAAAGACTATCTTCAGAAGAGCAGCAAAAATGGGTCACAAAGATGTTGGGTTATGACTTTGAAATAATCTACAAAAGGGAAAGCTTAATGTTGTTGCAGATGCACTCTCAAGAAAGAATGAAGAGGTGGAAGCATTGCTTTGTGCCATTTCTATTATCCAACCAGATTGGATAACTGAAGCAAGAGATGAATGGAAGAAGGACAAAGATGTAGGGATACTCATTCAAAAGTTGCAGCAAGATCCTAGTACATCTGATACATTTAGTTGGAAAAATGATTCCTTATGGTACAAAGATCGCTTATATCTTTGTAAGAATTCCCAACTAAAACAAAAGATTCTTCTGGAATTGCACACTTCTCCTTTAGGAGGACACTCAGGATTTTTAAAAACTTACCACAGGGTTAAGAAAGAATTTTTTTGGGATGGCCTTAAATCTGATATTCAAAAGTTTGTGGCGGAATGTTTGGTTTGCCAGCAGAATAAAGTGGAGACAATTAAGACCCCGGGACTTCTACAACCTTTATCCATTCCAAGTCAACGTTGGGAGGAGATTTCAATGGATTTTATCAAAGGTTTACCTAAGTCCGAAGGAAATAATGTCATCATGGTGGTAGTTGATAGACTTACCAAGTATGCACACTTTTGTGCATTATCTCATCCATTTAAAGCAAGTACAGTTGCTACTACATTTATGGGCAGAATTCAAAAGCTACATGGAAGCCCAAGGGTTATTGTGAGCGACAGAGATCCCATTTTTACTGGAAATTTTTGGACGGAGTTATTTTCTTGTTTGGGTACTCAATTAGCTCATAGCTCATCTTATCATCCTCAATCTGATGGTCAAACTTAGATAGTAAATAAATGTTTGGAAGGATATCTTCGTTGTTTTGTATCTGATAAACAAACACAATGGGTCAAGTGGTTACCTCTTGCTGAATGGAGGTATAACACTTCCTTCCATACTGCAGCAAAAATGACCCCATTTATGGCACTTTATGGATATCATCCACCATCCATCACATCATATTTAAGAGAAAAATCGAAGGTTCAAGCAGTGGAAGATCACATCGAGCATCAGCAAGAAGTTCTCCAACTCTTAAAGGATAACCTGAATTTGGCACAAAATCTAATGAAACAACAGGCAGATCAACATCGTAGCGAGAGAAGTTTTGATGTAGGAGATTGGGTATTTTTACGGCTACAACCATACAAACAAATGTCCCTCGAGCAAGCAAAGAAGGATAATAAATTATCGCCAAAGTACTATGGTCCTTACAAGGTGTTGCAAAAGATTGGTACTATGGCATACAAATTGGAGCTTCCTGCTTCTTCGCGAGTACATCCAGTTTTCCATGTTTCATGCTTAAAGAAGGTTATAGGTGAAAATCTTCCAGTTCAAACAATATTTCCAGAACTTGATGAGGAAGGAAAAATCATATTGGAACCTGAAGCAGTCACGAAAACAATAACTCGACAACTACGGAATCGATCAATTTCAGAGTATCTCATCAAGTGGAAGAACTTACCCACTGAAGATTCTACATGGGAGGATGAGAATTTTATACAGAAGCACCCAGAGCTACTCAAGCGCTGAGGACAACACTTTTTTGAAGGAGAGGGGCATGTTAGGTCCCTATATCACTAGTATAGTCCCTTATTATTGTTAGTGTAACCCCCTTATTGTTATTATTGTACCCTTGTAACCCCCATTTTGTTATTATTGTGCCCTTAAATTATTATTGTTAGGTCGGCTAGGATTACATTGTGGCCCACTAGGATTACATTAAGGCCCCATGGACTCTTATATATAGAAAGGAGGTTTTGTAATTTGTATCATCCAATAATTTTTCATTAATGTAATGTATTGGAGGTTGCCCCCTCGAAGTGGCTTATTTCTAAGGTGTTGTTATCTCTTTTCTTATATTTTTGGAGCTATTTTCACAACATGATCATTCAAAATTTACAATAGTAGTAGTGTCAAATAGCATTCTCCAACCCTTTCTCATTAGAAGTTCTGCCTATTAATAGGATTTTTTCAATTACATTGCATCTGCGCATCTGGCTAGATCATCAAACCATCATCTTTGACACCTATCTTAACCATAAACTATATGGAACTAAAATAGAAACCTAATAACTTTAGACTTATACACCTATTAGGACTCTACCTTTCATTTATTACATTCACTTATCTGTAGAATTGGATAATTACATTGATGATAAACAAGTGCTCGAGTGTCACTAACCATAACCAACACATAAATACACCCACTATATTTAGGAACTGATCACCCTACTTTTAAGGAGAACATAATCATGACTTTTGAACATTGTCTTTATGCGGAGATGGAACAATTGACACCTTTTTCTAGGAGAAAATCCCTGCTGGATTGTTCCACTAATGCCCTTTAATTCCTCCACGTGGTTGGAAAACCTTCAATACACCTTAAAAACACTAAAATACTACCAAATGTTGCTCGCTGCAAAAACAGAGTGAAACGGACAGTGTCGTAGCGTGGTTTGGTAGAAAATCTGTTTCACCCATCTAGGTCAATCTTTAGCCTTCCTTTCTGATTTGGATATGTTTGTCAAATAAAATAAGCTAAACACTAATTTTATCCTCCTTTGATTTCCACCCAGACTGTGATTTTTTGTAAAAAGTAATCTATAGGGATTTCATAGCGAAATCTAGGCTTCAAGCCTGGGATCCGCTACGAAATTTCCTAATTGGCAAAAAACTCATAATTTTGTTGTATTTTATAAAAACTATGGTTTAGAAATGATCTCCTATCTCAAAATCCTTGATAGCTATTGAAAAACGAGAGGGGTTTTTTGTAAATCAGTTCATTCTAAAGAAACACCTCTCTTGTTTTTTGAAAAAACATCTCGAGGTGTCCTGAATCTGCATTTGAAAAACATGTCTAAAACAGGAAAAAACACATTCTGAAAATAGAGCCCAAAGACATCTTCGAATCTCCAAATTGGCATCACCTGTGGGAAACGTGAAAGTTTCTAATGTTCTTTGATCTATGCTTTACAATAACCTCTCTGATTTTTTTATAATTCTCCTCTATTTTCCCACAAAATTATCTTGAAGTTGACTCCTCAAACAGTCAAACAACAGAGAAATCCCTTTGTATCTTCTTGTAAAATCTCATGTAACCAGCTTTGATGAATTCCTCTACAACATTAGGGTATTTCATGACCAGATTTAAGCCTATAGTTTCATACCTAACCACCGAACCTCCTTTATTAGTCTTCTTCTGCATGGCTATCTCTTTTAACATTGTGTTGGCCTTCTTGAACTATGACACCTGCAAGGAGAAAAACTCAATCACAAGTTGCTTTCTATAGGACTAGAATTTTCCGAGGTGATAATGGATTGATGCATGCAAAGCTCGAATAAAATATGATAGAGAGGTGCTTGGAGATAATTTTTAAAAATCAAATTTGAATGTGGAGAGAATGATGAAAAATGAGGGAGTGAAAGGCAATTATGGGTGGTATTTACGCTTTTGCATGCTTGGATGATTATGAAAACCAATTATATGACCTCACCTTTACCCTAAACCACTAAAAACTTGACATGTCATCATTCCATTCATTTATGCATAAAACCATGATTCCGTGGCGTTCTCAGTTATAAATCTGACAGATTTTCTACGGAATGATCAAGTGATTCCATAGTGAAAATCACCTGTTTTGCATAGAATTCGCTGCAGAATCACGAAAAAATAGACATGTGGCTAAAAACGAATTTTAAACCAATGTATGGATATTTTTTATGGATTTATATGGATTTGACCATGATGGCATGACCAATAGACTATTCTAGACTTAGGATAAAGACCATTCCATGATTTTTTCATCAATTTCATGAACCAACCTTATGAGACAAAATGAAACCTGGATGTGTGACCCTATTAATCAGAAATTAAAAATATATGTATGATAACAAGTGTGATAGGTGTCAACCATGCTGGCGGCCATTATGCATGCTTATTGACCAAGTACTTCAAATAATATCGGTTAGTGTTTGTCGTGTCCCTTAATAACAGCAAACTCCTCTGACATTCGTCATCCCAATGGAATATCGTACCTTTTAAGAGTAATTTATTCTTGGCGATATTGATCAATTCATAACTCTGAATGTGTTTTCGATAATATCGAGCAAGGCTCATCATGGAGCGCACCTTTTTGACATCCTCAGGGGGAGAGATCGAGGTTCCAATGATTGCACGATGTTCCCTAGGCTCCAAAAATGTCAGAATTCTTCAGTGCATGACTTCTTGACTATTATGCAAATCTTGGCCAACCGTATCAAATCCACTCTCAAAGCTAAATGTAAGAATAAAACTCTCTGTCAGCACAGACCATTCACTAGTGCCTTTGCGCATCTCTATCTCCAAATACCATTTAGTAGGCACCTTCCCAATGTGTGAATAAACATATGGACCCATTCAGGTCTTGGTTCTATGCCCCATACCTGATTCCATCTCGCCAAATGTCTGCATGGATATTCTTTTATAGAGTACACATATTCCATTTTAATGACTCGACATTCAAATCACAACCTCATCATGCACACACATTCCTCCCAGTTTCCCATATTCTCCTTATGATTTTCCTACCATATTGCTAGAGTAGCGCGCAAGCCGAGATCCAAAGCATGGAATCTCTATCCTTTAGGTACATTCCTTTCAAGCTCTCCTATAAACATGTTTATATCAGTTAATCCATCATAGTGCGGAAAATCACATACCTCAGATGTTATACATCGCAAAGAACAAGTCACGCGATTACAGTGAAGCATAGATACCTCATGCAACCGGTTCTACCAGCTTTTGAGTTCTTCATCAAAGTCTAAAAAACAAGAGCTATCCTTCTCCCACTTAATATTTCCATCTGCTATTGCATAAATCCATTCTTCCTCGTGCAAGGTTAGCTTATATATTTTATCGATCTCATCATCAGCGGGCACCGACTCAGTATATCATTGTCCATTTGCAGGATATAGAGGATTGATGACCCTAACTCCATTGCTTTCAAATTCCATCCTCCTTTTCTTCAGATTTATGACACTATCCATGTCAATGGCCTAGTCCAACCCTAGCAGTGCACGATAGGGATCAGTATCATCTACAATTTTCTTAACTTCAAATTATGCCATCACCTTAACACGTTCTATACTAACCACAACTTGTGACATCCTTCATAAAGGAATGATCTTTTAATGATTGGCCATGCGCAATTGAATGGTATACCACTCCAGCATTGGCTCTCCCATGCGCTGCCATGTTTTCTTAGGTAGAACATTAGCATCTGATCCCAGATATACAATAACTTGTTCCATTTAATAAGCACCAATCTGCACGGTCATACACATCTCCCTACCCGTTCTCTTCTTGTTCTTGTATATTTTATTGACCGCTCGCTGCTCAACCATCGGTTGTTCCTTTTCTGCGCAATTATCAATCAAATCTTGAAGATTTTCTAATGCCTTTTTGTTGTGCAGTAACTTTATACATGCTTGTATAAATTTTTTAATCTCCTCATCTCCTCCTACTTCCTTCATCGATCTCCCTTATGCTGACGTGCTTCCTTCTGCAAATTCCTTCTGTGCTTCAACAAAGGTCTCCTTCATGTGCTGAATATTAAACCCTTCCGTTTTTTCAGGTGCTTTACGAATCCATACATCAGTGGCTAATTTCTTTCCCTTATCTTCATTGGTGACTACACCACTCCTAGTAACCACATTCACACTGGGATATTCTTCATGGGTTTCAACTCTCATCATCTGAAGATTTTGTGTTGGAGTCTGCATCTTCTTTTATTGAATTTTAGCAATAAAGATAGGACTGTAATGGTAGATAAGATTGTCTACAACACCTGCAAGACTGTCATGGTTGATTAGGATAGTCATGTGCATAATGACCAACATCTCCATAGTTATAGAAAATTACTTTTCCTCTTCCTCAGCTAGCTGATCCACCTCCTCGGCCTCTTCCTCTGCCCTGAAATCCTCCATGCCCAAAAGGGGATGTTGGTGATGTAGGCTCAGCCTACATTATATATATATCATATTTATGTAACATCATATCATAAGTGCAACAATGCTGCTCATCATGTCCTAATGACAAACAAAATCTGCAAAACAACTATTTCAATTCAGGTTGATACTTCCCGATCCTTGAGCAGGAATTTGTGTCATGTAATCCAATGATTTGAAATATTGTGCACCAAATAGGACTCTTCAATGGACTAGGACCTACACATTGATCCTTATGGTGCCAAAATACTTTACATTTTATGCACCAAACCTTTGTGCATACCTCCTTGCCCATTATTGGGCCAAGAAGAAGGTACATTTCACCCCCATCTTTACCACGATTTGTCATTTACTTTTATATATTTTCCCTTCATCTTAGCAATAAAGTAAAGGAAAACAATGAAAAAATAAGGAAGAGTGAATTAGTGATAAAAGGTGTGTTTAATAACATAAAAACTGATTTGTCATTGTCTTTATTGATAGGGAAGAAAAACAGCCAAACTATTGACCATGATGACCAAAAGACAACAGACAAGGAACGCGAGCGAAATCATAATTTCTCTTGTGAATTAGTGGAAGATGTAGGGGCATGCCTACTCTTGGAGTGCTTAGTCGTCAGCCACGAAGCAGCGGGTCTCATAATGAGAAGGATCCGTTACTACTTTTGAATTCGCCTTCAATCTATAAAAGGCCGAAGATGAACAAGATGAAAGACATTTTTTTCTGTAATATAATCTTCCTGTAATAAATGTATTCGGACAGAATATTCAAGTTGTACGAATGTATTGTTTTGTGGATTAATGAATAATTTGGCATTTTTGGAATAAACAACCTCTGAGTATTCCTTAGCATTAGGCTTCTAGTGGCTTTTGGCCCAACCCTGGGGGTTCTCCTGCTATCTCTGTGCTATACGTTTATTTACAGAATTTGCATTTCCAGTTATTCATTGTGTTCCATAACATTATCATTTAATTGGCTAATTGCAAGTGTGAATTGTCATAGTTCCCTTTTTGCTAGACTAGAATTATCATTCATGTCCCCTTATCTAAAATCAATGCTTCTACAAATTGTTAGACTAGTTGTTGTTCAATTATGCAAATAGTTTATGTTTGGATATTTTTCACCTTAATCATGAGAGTTTGGTTGATATGTAATTCTGAAGGATGCTATTAGTTGATTAAAAGAGAATACCATTGCAAAATCTAAAATAATTTATTTTCATTCAATTTATTAGGATTTTTGTTCAATTCATTAAAGTAGTTGTTCAAATCATCAAAGCGTGTTGTTAAATTGCAATCTATTATTTTTAGTCTTGAGTAGTTATTTCTGCATAAGCTTAGAATATAATTAACTCCTTTAAAGAGTCTGATGTATTTCATAATTCACTTTCAAGTTGGTTTGATTGAACCTTGAGAATTAAATAATCTCCCTTATAGCGATTTAGAGTATTCAATCTCCGATGTCACTTGCATATATTTTGCTTACACTCTTGAAATAACAAGACTTGCCCTGGGTTGACAATTAATGAAGAGCATTAAGGTTACCTTTAAAACAGTCACCTTCATGACCCAACATTTTGGCGCCGTTGCTAGGGAGAGTGTTTGAGAGTGATGTCCTTTATTTCTTTTCCCTTTTGCTGTGAAAGAATTGGGTATTGAAAACGAGAGGTAAGAACCTGCATGCTAGCAAGAAAAACACTTGCTCTCTAGCCTGCTTCTCAACAATTGTGCATAGGTTAGTAGGATAGGTGTTCTTGTTTTATGACTAGGAAGAAAAATATAAAATTAGATCAAAACCCCCCACTTAAAACCACAAAACCCAAAGGCTCGGTGGTCCTTGGCAGAACAACATATATAGATGAAATCACTAAAAATGTTGAATCCCATGCATCCATAGGACTGAGAACCATTCCTACTTAGGGTCCTACTACAGTCCCTCAGGCAGCAGCCTCGCCATCTGTAGCCCACGCCAAGATTCATAGTGAAACAGAAGGGTCTGAACAAAGCCTTCAAACTGTTGAGCACGTAATTCTTGACCCTTAAAGAGAGGGAAATTCTTGCAATTTGCAAGAAGGAGAGGGAGAAACCAGCAGTGCAGTACAAGTAAAAACTCCAGAGTATGGATCCGCTGAGAGAGTGGTTGAGACAGAGACGCCCAGTATCCCAGATCGAGGAATTTTTCTAAGGCCTACTCCAAATCTGCTCCTTACTCCCACTCAAATTATTCCCCTAGAACAAGAAATCCCTGAAGATTAATGGCATATCTTTGATCAAATGGAAAACAACCAAAACCATAGGCAGACATCAACACTGGAGTATCCCATTGTTGATCCGGCCGCAAATGCCCCTATGAAAGCCATTTCACTACCAAAAATCCCCACCTTCCATGGGCTGACCTCGGAAGATCCGGATGCATTCTTATTTGAGTTTCATGTCTTATGTAGGGGATATTACTACACCACTAACCCTCAGAAACTGAAATTATTTTCCTCTACTTTGAAGGGGACAACATTACGTTGGTTTATGGGGCTCGGTGGGGGAACCATTAATAATTTGGATCAGATGAAAAACTCTTTTCTTAACAAATATCAAGACTACTACTGGACTCGAGGACCAAAAGACCAAATCTTCAATATGTCTGCAAGAGACAACGAGACATTAGAAGAATACGTTGAAATATTTCAATATAATTTGCAAAGGTCTCCATATACTACGTTGTCTAGAGATATCTTAAAAGCAACGATGATTAAAGGAATGAAAGAAGAATGGGTCGAAAAACTTAATATAATAGGAAAATGAGACATCTATCAAGAAGAATATGATGATATTATTGCATTGTGCATCAGTTGTTCTCGAGGTAGTACGCGAAGTAGGCCAACTAAGCGGGATTTAGCTACAAGGAACTATAAACAGTCTGGTGGCAACATGACCAGAGCAGAATTCAGTAATCTTATGGAATATTTTAAAACTGATATCTTGGGCACCCTCATAATGCAGCTAGATGCCCTACAAGCCAAGCAGAAGCAAGCTATAGCAGAACAAAACTTGGCTGTCTTTTTTCCACGTTGTCGAAAGAAGCACAGCTAGCAGGAACGTCCATTAGACAAGGTCCAAACATGTGCTATTTGTACCAAGAACCATGCCACTGACCATTTCCCTTCACTTTTAGGGTTGAAAGTAGTTTTTAAAGAGGCAGAAGAAGAGACAGAACCATCCTATCTAATAAAACAATGTCGACAGTGGAAAGCACAACTAGGTATGCCACAAGACCTGCCTCAATTCTTTTCTCCTCCACAATTTAATCAACAAAACCTTGAAACAACATGGAAGAGCCAATCACCTTTTTCTGCCTGGCCATCCCAATCATTTTCCATGCCTCCTTGGCCAACACAACCCTCTTCAAGTAATAATTGTTCAAGTTTTCCTTATTCTCCCCCTTACTGGCAAAACAATCAATATCAGTCCCAGTGGCCTGCCTCCACTTCACTGAATACAAGTTGGTCTCAAAACTGGCACCGACCCCTAGGAATGACTAATTTACCGATGGGGATAGGGCTCAGAATCAACCTACATTACCAACTCCATACCCATTCCAACACAATCCTCAGCCTATTATGCATCCTCAACTGCCATCTCAACCCAATCCTACTCCTAATAACAGATCGATTTAGTTAATCGAGATCGTTGAAAACCGAAACCTCAAAACTGAATGGAAGCAATGTAATGAACTTAGGCTGAGATCAGGATGTGTTGTTTCACCTGAAGAAGATACGTACCTACCACAACTTGAATCTAAAATTCCGACAACACCTAAACAATCAACTATGACACAAACAGAGATAGAGCAGAGGATGGACAGTTGACCAAAAACACCCTGAAAACCTTATTATTTCCTCCCCTCCATTCCCTAATAGATTAAAATTTCCTAAACCAATAGTCTCTTCAAATTTTTATCTCCTAGGATAATTAAAAAACCTTTGCATTAAAATTCCTCTTCTGCAGGCTATACAAGACATTCCTATCTATGCCAAGACAATTAAAGAGATGTGCAGAAAAAAACAAGTGAGGAAAGCAAAAATTGTACCAACTATTCATGTAGTGTGTTATCACTCAAAAAAAATAAAACATCATTTGAAATTTCCTAAAGGTTCATGTGTCAAAGGTATGGTTATAGGATTCATTTTTCATTACTTGGTCAAGGAAAATTTTTAATTTTTCTCATTTAGCTTACCCTAAGGTCTAAACCCACCCTCTTTCAAATCCCCTCATGTCACATCAATCATAATTTTCTGACATTTTTCATTTCCCAAGGCTTTAGCACCGAAATGGTCGTTTTAGCCAAGAAACCATAGTTTCGTAGCGAAATACACTGAGAAAATTCACTTTTCGCTACGAAACTACTAATACTTTCGTAGCAAAAACACCCAGAAATACACTAGGAATGCTACGAAAGTGAGGTTTCTTATCTGTCATGTCAAATTAGCTGTTAGGTGTCAAAAAATGATTTGAAAAGGATAAGTTAGATGCCATTCGAGTCAGCTAGGGTACATATTAAGGTACATAGTCAGGGTTGAAGTCATCATCACCATTTTAAGCATGTATGAGTCATCATTATGTTATGAGTAGTCATCGAACTTCAAAAATATTTCCAAATTAAGTCATTTCTCATTCTCCATTTCTTCTTTGTGTGTTATTGAGCTCTAGAGAGCAATTTCATTGAGCCAAAGATGCGGTTGGTATTTTCAAAGGTTTGCAGATATCAGTGATCAAGTGAGGCAGAGGATTATCAAGCAAGGCATAGAATTATCAAGCGAAGCAGAGAGGACACTAAAGAAACTATGACTACAAAAAGAAAGACAAATAAGGGTGGCCAATGTCTCAGATATGAACCTAATAAATGAAGACCCAACAGCTGTAGAATTCTTTAGAAGGACAGTATGTTTACAGTTTTGTGAAAGACTACAAGGATGCCATGTACAGGTTTCCAAATAATTTTCCTTAAACTTCAGTGGAACAACTACAAAAGTGGGAATGTTGAATCTCACAATTACACCAGAGATCATTGCAGCAGCAACAAGGATTTTAAGAGGACAATAAAAATGGTTCAAAGGGTTAAAATTCAACATGGAGGAGTGCAAAGAGTTTATCAAGCCAGAAAACAGTGAAATGGACCTTACAAATGCCATTCCAAGGAGCTGCATGAAGGATAATTTCTCAAAGTTGCTGCTTATCAACCAGAAATATTTCACTTGTGAAGGGAGATACCATAAAGTAAATTCTTACCATTTCAAGCTTCTCCTACACTTTGCTGGTAAGATATCCCTCGATCTGCCTTTTTACTTACACAGAAGTTTAGCAAAAATGGCAGATAAAGTTCAAGCAAAATCTAAAGGAAGTGAAACTTCATTGTTTCATCATGGTTTAATAAAATTGTTGGTTTTAGATGAGCTACAAAGACTAGGCAGAGACTGTTCTTCTTTCCTATGTTATTTGTTTTGAAATGGATACCTTTACCCCTACAATAACTCCTAAACCTAGGGGTATGCCATCACCTTTAATGGCAGAGAAAAGTGAACCAATCATGATGGAAACAGAGAAGCTGCAGAGATTTGATACACCCATTGTTTCACCTTAAAAGAAAAAGTCAACAATGAGCAAACCTGCAAAACAAGAGCAAGTTGTGAGTAAAAAAGGAAGCAAAAGTATTACAAGGAGTCAAAAAGTAGCTTTAAAAGAAAAAATAGTGGCTAAAGGAAATTTAGAATACATACTACATGCCATTGATATTGAATAGATTCCTATAGTCTCGGCTGAGGATATAGATGAAGGTGGACAGAAACTCAAGAAAGCTAAATCTGCAAAGAAGCTAGAGTTTGAAGGTGAGGATGCAGGTTTTATGTTCCAGGCTAGGAAGCCCGTGATAAGGCATGCTAGAAAAATTTTAGAGAGCAGCAAAGAATTTCATCTAGCTACTGACATTGTCCAGCCACCACAAGACATTATTGATCTTTCATCACTTGCAGAAAAAGATCCAGTTAGCAAGCCAAAGAAAGGAAAGGATAAAGTGATTAAAAAAACAAAGTTTGAACTCCTTAAAGAATAGTTGAAGTTAGCTAACCATGAAATTTCAGTTATGAAGAAGTAAGCAAGGAAACATAATGTCTAAAAGTTTCAGTTTGAAAAGATGAAAGAGGTTTGGGAAGAGCGGGTTGATATTGTATCAAAGACCTTAGACAACACAAAAAAATTGATCAAATGGACTATACCATTGAGGAATGAGGTGAAATATGTCAGAAGAATGAACTTGCATTTGAAATCTACCAACAGAAAGCTGAAGGATTATGTTAAAGACCTCCAAGAACAACTAGAACTAATCCATGAGGAGCTGGAGAAGAAAGGCCTAAAAATGACAGTAGTTGAGGAGCCAATAGCTCAACTCATCATCAATGAGGAAGAAACACCTCAAGACTCATATTTTGAGCTTTTTTGTGTTTTTTAAGGTCAATAGCATGTTGGAAACCAAGTTTTTACATCTGGAAGGCATACTTTTGAAGTTAGGCAAAAATTTAGAATTTACATAGTTTTCAGCAGTTTCGTAGCGTTTCCTAGGCTTGAAGCTAGGAAAACGCTATGAAACCACTTGTAGCTTTCTTTTTGTATTTAAAACCACTTTAGGAAACTTCCAAGAGGAGGAAATCATATGGAGGATGTGTCAGGGTATGATGAAGACAATGCAAAAGGAAAGATCATGATCAAAGTTGATGGCAAAGGTCATTTTTTGTATGCTATGAAAGTACGCTATGAAACTGTCATACTTTCGTAGCGTGTTGTTTTGAAGGTTTATGATCAATTTTTTGGGCAGTTTTGGACAGATGGATACTTTCAAAGGGTCAAGGGACTTTTCCAAAAGTCATCCAAGACTGTAAGACCATGAGATGAAGACAACTCATCAGCCAAACCATTCGTTGAAGGTAAGGACCAGTTTTCCTGAAAAATAGGGTTTATTTCCATATGTGGAGGAGGGTAATCAAGATGTCAAGTAGTGATGAGCTCCATAATATCTTATTCGAACATGTGAATCATTAGTTGTCTATAATTGTTTCAAGAGATAAGGTAGTTGATGTAATAACTAGCTCTTTGAGTCCTATTAGGAAAAGGATTGTTTAATAAAATAGTTGTCATTTTCTCATTAAAGTAGATGTTGTCTTGTTATGAAAGGTTTCATTAGGAAAATTTCGATGAATCTAGCCAGGAGGCGGATCATCTCTCATGTAACAAGTCTATTAAAGGGTAGATATTCGAATTTTTAAAGGGTTGGATATTTTTTGGCAATACTACAGCTTTATGTAATTTGACTATTTTCAGTAATACAGAGGACTTTTACTTGACCAACCTAAGATTCTCATGGATTTTTTAGTGCTTACTTGATCTATACTTTCTATGTGTACCATTTGTAGTGGTTTTTATCTTTAATACTCAGAATTCATCGGTGTATTCTCTGACTTCCTTTATTGATGAATTGGTTGTGTTATATCATGTTTCATGTGTGATTTACCTCTGCTGAAAACTCTTACCTACCTTAGCTTCCATGTCAAGTGAACTTACCACTGAACTACTAAATGTTTTGACTCCATAAGCCCAATGATTGCATACTTATACTCTTTTCAACCTACACACATCACAAGCAAGTTATTTTCCAAGTAGAGTTAGCCATCTAGTTTCATCGTAATCAAATATCATTAACCCCTTTTGAGAGAGCCCTCTCAGACTAAAGAGGCTAAGCTTTAGTCACAAGTTGGTTTGAAAGAGTTACATGACGTTGTCTGATTAGCACCCAATCAAGTACAATTTTGTGATAAAATTTTGGTGATAACACATAGTGTCAAGTGCAATGGGATCAGTGTGGTATTTGGATAGTGGTGCATCCTTTCACATGATGGGAGACAAAGAATTTTTTAGTAGCTTGGAGGAGAAGAACCTCTAGATGCATATCGAAATGGGTGATGACCGGTGGTACAGTGTTACCGATATTTGTACCATTACCATCCAGATACAGTCAGTTAAACCCTTTCAATTAAAAGACGTAATGCATGTACCAGGCTTGAAGAAAAATTTAGTCTCAGTTACAATGTTGGAGGATAGAGGCTATGATGTTGTTTTCAGTGAAGGAAAATATTTCTTGCGACACAAAACAACAAGACAAGCCAAGAAGATTAGGATTCGAGTTAAGAATCTCTATAAACTTGATGTAGATGGCTGCACAACATTGATGGGTAAGGCAGACAAAGTGGTGAGTCAAGATGAGGGTGATTTATGGCACAAAATATTGGGCCATGTTCACCACAGAGCCTTAAAAGTCATGCAGCATATTTCTATGGGTCTTCCCAAGGGTACACTTACGCAGTCAGACACATGCAAGGGATGTACTATGGGAAAATATGCAAAGGCCACCTTTCATGAGAAGTAGAACCGAGCCTTGGGGATCCTTGAGAGAGTTCACTCAAATGTGTGTGGACCATTCTCTACTGCTTCGACGGCAAAGCATAAGTACTATGTGATATTTGTTGAGGACTTTTCTTGAAATTTTTGGATCTACTTCATGCAGAAGAAAGATCAGACGTTATCAAAGTTTCTTGAGTTCAAAGCACTGGTGGAGAAATACATGGGGAAGCATGTGAAGGCTCTTAGGAGTGAAAATGGTGGTGAGTACATCTCCAATGAATTCAAGAACTTCTGCAGCAAAGAAGGAATTCGGAGAGAACTGATTGCGCCTCATAACCCACAGCAGAATGGGGTTGCAAAGAGAAAGAATAGAATGATTTTGGGTGCAGCAAGAGCGATGTTGCATGATCAAGGCCTACCATTGCATCTATGGGTGGAGGCATGCAACATAGCGGTTTTTGTGTAGAACCGTTGTCCTCATAGGATACTTGGCATGAGTACACCAGAAGAGGCTTTTACTGGTAAGAAACCTGATGTTTCACATTTTAATATTTTTTGGCTCATTTGTTTATGTACGTGTGTCCAAAGACACCAGGAAGAAGCTGGAACCAACAGCTAATATTGGGATTTTTTTGGGGTACATTGATACTCCCCACAACTATCGCGTGCATTTTCCAAACAACAAAATGACTGTTGTGTGACGGGATATAAAATTTGATGAGGAGAAATCCATGAGGTTATCCCTTGAGAGGGAGCTAGATTTGCATGCAGAGGAGGAACTCTTGGTTCCACGGGATGAGCCTCAAGATGTGGAGCAGCCACATGTGGAGGATCATGGAGTGGCAGAAAACACTCATGCAGAGTCATCCACCAGAAATGGTAGAAGGCACACCATGGAAGTTGATAGATTGAGACTTGATGCAGCAGAGAATGTAGCAGCCCCTATTTCACTGTGCAGATAGAGACAGTATCCAAATAGGTTTACTGGATACATGGCTCTTATGAGCAAGTGTATTGTGACATAACCATCTTCCTTTTAGGAGGCAGTGCAGCAACCAATTTGGGTTGATGCTATAGTAGAGGAGTATGACTCCATCATCAAGAATAGTGCATGGGATATTGTCCCAAGACCAGTCGGAAAATTAGTGGTTGGATCTAAATGGATCTACAAGGTAAATCAAGTTGTTTATGGGAGTGTGGAGAATTACAAGGCCAGATTTGTGGCCCAGGGATTCTCACAGATTGAGGGGATCGATTATGATGAGACTTTTGCACCAGTTGCAAGGTACTCTTCCATTAGATCTATCCTTTCACTCTCGGCGCAGATGGGGTGGCGTATTCATTAGATGGACGTGAAAATTGTGTTTTTCAATGGATTTGTTGAGGAAGAAGTGTATATAGAGCAGCCAGAAGGTTTCGAGATCTTTGACAGTGGATCGCATGTGTTTCAACTCAACAGAGCATTGTATGGGCTGAATCAAGCACCTTGTGCTTGGCACACTCCGATTGACAGCTATTTCACCGGGTTGGGATTCACCAAAAGTGAAGTTGATGCAAACCTGTACCATATTATTGTTTATGGTAAGCTCTTGATTATTGTACTTTATGTTGATGATCTAATTTTGAAAGGTGATGAGCAGCTGATATACACATGCAAGGAGGATCTTATTCCTTGGTTTGGAAATATGGCAGCGAGATGGTGAAATTTTTTTTTCTCAAGGAAAGTACGCCAAAGAGATACTGGGTAAGTTTCACATAGAGAGCTATAAGCCCATGGACACTCCTCTTCCAAGAAATTGGAGGAAAGAGGATTCTACTTCAGGAGATGTAGTGGATGCTACTTTCTACATGCAGCTAGTAGTTTCACTAATGTACTTAGTGAACACCAGACCAGACAATTGCTACGCAGCTAACCAGCTCAGTCAAGTTATGGTTAAGTCGACCAAGATCTTTTGGACAACAGGAAAGCATGTCTTGAGATATCTTCGGGGCACTACAGAGTATGGATTATGGTACAGACGGACAGACAGAGTGAAGCTTCAAGGCTTCACGGATGCAAATTGGGCAGGCAATCCATCATACAGAAAGAGCACATCAGGCCGACGGATCTTCAGCATAGGATCAACAATAGTTTCTTGGTACAGTAGGAAGCAACAATCTGTGGCACTCAGTTCAGCAGAGGCAAGGTACATTGTAGCAAGTCAAGCTGCATGTGAGGCCATCTAGATGAGAAAGATCCTGATTGGTTTGTTTGGTTCTCAGATGGATATGACAGTGATACATTGTGATAGCTAGAGTTGCATTAAACCCTCAGTTAATCATGTGTTTCATGATAGGTCCAAGAACATAAAAATCTAGTACCTCCATCTCAGAGATTGTTTGCAAAGACATATAATGTTACTTCATTACATTCCCACGAAAGATCAGGATGCAGATGTTCTAATGAAGGCACTCATCAGAAGAAAATTATAATACCATAGAGGTAGGATCAGGGTCAAGGATAATCCCTTTCTTGTTGATAGGGAGTTTTGAAGTCCAACAAGAAACTCCAGCACCTACACTAGTGTGGGACCAGAAGGTCCAAGCAGCACCTACACTAGTGTGGGACCAGGAGATCTTAGCAGCACCTACACTGGTGTGGGCTAAATTTGGAGCAGTGTCTATTTTAATTTTCCCTTAATTAAGATGGAAAATAAAATGTAATCTTACCTCAAAATCACTTGTAATAGTTAACTGAGTGTGATAAACTTAGTTAGCTCATGAATTTTGAGTTGAGGGTAGTTGGTGAGTCATGCAGAGTAATTCTAGTTGTAACAGAGTTCGAAGTGCAGTTGGTGCATTAGATTAATGCATATGTAAGTAGTTAACTTAGTTAAGTGAGTTAAAGTCAGTTGTGCTAGTTGTAATTGTTCGTTGCACTAGTAAGAGATCAATTTAATTAAATATTATTTAAGTCACAATCAATGATCTAACATGCAGCTGATGATTTACTATTATTAGTTGCATGCATGTCAGTTCCAGTGGAGACCCAGTTGAGATCTAGGTGAAAGGGATGTTAACTATCAGTTGTAGGATTATTGGGTTGCATCCATGAAACCAAACACCCATTGGATTGCCCATGATCCTTGCACAGTCAAGGAAGGCCAAAATTCCTAAAGAATAGGGATTGCATTCCACATTAATTGTGCAAGCAAGGCAGGTTTTTTAGAGGCTGAGAATTGGCTAAGTGTTGGTCAGTTTTGTCCAGGACATTGTGAGACACTTAGTTGAGTACAGGAGACTCTTGTGAGAATAGTGTATTGTAATTGTTTCATGTATCCATGATGAATACACAATGGAAGATAGTGGGGTTTTGGGCAGCAAGATTTCCCTAGGAAATTATCTATGTTTTTATTTGATTGATTCTTATTTGCTTCATGTGATTGGCGATTGTGTTTAAATTTCCGCAATTGATTTGTAGAAGCGATTCAGTATCTAGCTTTAGTAAATTGTTAGAATGGATTGAATCCATGATATATATATTGTTTGTATAATTTCTACACTGTGGTAGCATATAGTCCAATGGAAGTTGGGTGAGGCTCATTGAGAGTGGTTTCTTTCATCAAGTGGTGGCTTACATGTAAAAAAAATCTTAAACTTCTGAAGTTGTTAATGAATTCAGATTGAAATCAAAAGACGTAAAACTTCATCTACTCAACCTGCGGAAGGGAAAACATACAATAGAAACTCAAACAACATTTAATCATATGAACAAATTTTTTACTGGGGAACCCAACTGTGAAAATCCCCCCCTTCGTTTGTATTGTATCATATGAGAACAATGATCTATTACAATGATAGCTTCAATCATTGAGTCACCCTCTACACAACAATATTGATCTCCTCTTGAGTCTAATCTGTCCAATACTTAGACACAATATGCCTTATGCTTCCTCATATTTCCTAGTGCAATTCAACTCCTAAAGAATAGGGAAAGCTCTTATTTCCTTGCACAATTCCCAAGGAAATGTAGAAATTTATAGAAATTATATATCAATGGATTCAATCTGATCTTGTGATGTACTAAAATAAGATATTGAATCCTTCTACAATATTTTTTGAATACAAAACACGATCTCTCAATCACATGCAAGTAATACAAAGAAGTAAATCAATCATACAACACAATATTTTCTTGGGGAAAGAAAATTCTCAAAACCCCACTATCAGGTATTGTATAAAGTCAAGGAACCATGAAACGATACAATGCTTAATCTCTCATGATATTCTCCAGCACTCTCCCAATTGTATCCCGCTGATCTGGGAAAATTTGGACAAACACAGAGCCAATTCTCAGCCCTCCCTCAAGCCGCCTTGTTCATGCAACTCATAAAGAATTATGCCCCTATTAAATAGGAAAATCATCCTTCCTTGATTACGCAGTCCATCATGGCTTCCTCGTGGCTTTATAATTGCACTCGGGAAATTCACTAAAAATACAACTGATAGTTATGTTCCCTTTAACCTCTGTCTCAACTGGGTCTTCCTCAGAATTGACATGCATGCAACTATCAATAGTAAATCATCAGTTATCTGATTGATCACTTCTTGTGAATTAAATCTAATTTAATTCACTGGACCTCTCCTAATTCATCACTTGGTTAGAACTAGTTTAACTGATTTTAACTCCATTAATTGAGTTAATTGATTACACATGTACCCCACTACTGCATTAATTGTAACTAAACCCCCAAAATATTAGAATCACTCTACATGCCTCATCTTAGACCCTCAACTCAAATTTCTTGAGCTAAATCAATCATCATGACTTAGTTAACTGATACAAATAGTTATGAGATGAAATTACAATCTATTTTCCAATTTATTTAATGGAAAAATAAATTAGACACCCGCATTCCTCACTAGTGTGTAACTGAAATTCTTCACTGAATTTCCTCACCAATGTGTGTGTACTTTTTGTCCTTTCCGATTGCCAATTTTACTGTTTCTTGTTGCAAATTTCAACACTCCCTCTCAACAAGAAAGGAATTCAATCTATCCCAAATTGGTACCTTTGGAATGTTCTGCATACAATACTTCTCTAATGTTGTTTGCACCTGCAACTCCGAAAACTGAATAGCCTCTGAACAGTTGAATCAGTATAATGCATTTGTCATCAGAGTTTTTTTACTGCTGCTAGCTACTGAACCTGCCTACTGGACTCTTTACGTTGTTGTTGAAATATATATCCATACCCTTTGCACTTCTTCCAACTCTAATTTGCGCTCCATTATCTGACATATGTGACTCTGATTTCTATCTTCCTGACGTCTTACTGCATCAATACAACCGATCCTTCCTGCTACGGTTTTACTGTGGGATCCTTGTAGCGAGGTTCGATCCATGAGACACACCATCTCAATGGACCCTACACGAATTTCTTCTTGAGATTATATATTCACATTGCCCCACCTCTCACCTAGAGGTATAGCTGCATGTACTCCCTCTACCCATCTGGCTCGAAATTTCCCCCTCCTGGAGGTCTTTGATTGAGTGGACTCTTCCACTCGGTCTCCTCTCTACTTCTCCAATTATGGATGCTCCACAACCTTCTGAGGTTGTATGTTGAGATAGAATTTCTCCCTCTTAACCACCATGTCATCAACCAATGCTTTGCTCCTCAAAGCTTTGCATGCATCCTTGACCTTGAGAGAATATAGATTCTTGACTCTTACACTGATCTATTTCACCTGTCCCGTGGCTATGTGTTTAAGGAAAACCTTTCCTTTTCTAAACATCACATCATAACCATAGTCTTCCAATACCACTATGAATACAAGACTCTTCCTTAGGCCTGGAACATAAAAAACATCTACCAGTCTGAGAGGGGAGCCAGACTCCCTCTAAAAATTAACTGTACCTATGACGGTCGTGCTATACCTCCCATCATCTTCAAACTCTATGTTCTTTCAGAGGTCCTTCTCCTCCAAGTCACTGAAGGGATCTCTATTCCCCGTCATATGGAATGAGGCACTGTTGTCTAGATACCATATGCATCGCATTACAGTGTTGGCCATCCATGCAATGAGAGTAAACTTAAGATAAAACTCTGAAGCTAGTGGTTCACCCGCTGCAACTACAGGCTCCTTCTTTCTTGCCTTCTTCTGTGGACAATTTGAGGCACAGTGCCCATGCTCATGACGGTGAAAACACTTGATCTTGGACAAGTATATCTTTCCCTATTCACCTTGGGACTTATTTCCCTTGAATTTATTTCCTTTTCCAACTAATACACAATATTCTTCTTTGTTGGTGTTGTAGTTCCTGTCTCTGGTGCTCTGCCTTATCTCTTCTATTACTAAGACAGGCCACAAACGCTCCCATTTTGGTAACTTCTCCCTCCCATTCATAAATTCTTTGTAACTATGCCAACTCTTGGGAAGGTGTAGAAGTGTTAGGCTCACCAAATCATCCTGGGCTACTGTCACACCAACACTTCCAAGCTCATCTTGACATTGAGTGAACTTTTCCAAGTATGTTGGTATTGTCTCGCCCTCCTCCATCTTGATATTTCTGAGCTTGTCCTTCAGCGCCAACTTCTTGTGGTCACTTCTATTCTGAAATAGATCTATCAAGGCCTTCCACATATCATATGGAGTTTCCTTCCCATGGAGACTCGAGACAATATGATCTCGAACTCCCTCTAACAATATCCTTCTCGGAAGACAGGTAAGATGAACCCTAACCTTTTCGAATACGCCTCCCATGACTCTGCTGCCACTGTCAAGTTGTTGCTCAGCTCTACGGATCATGGATCCCAAATATCAAGAAGGCCCTCGACTTCACTCAAGCTCAACGTTGAATGCAGCTGTGCGGACGAAACTGTGAAGAAAACATGCTTTGGGCTCAATGCATGCTCCACAATCTCTAAGGCAGAATCAGTTGTGGTTTCTATATGGGTGCAGGTCTTCGGTAGCCTAGAAATTCTTGTGCATAGACCAGTTTTTGTGCCGATCAATTACAACACCCATGGACAGAACTTGATCCAGCGACATGAAACCTCATGCAGAGAAAATGGTGATCGCAATCCGAGCAGGGTTTGTGCATGCAGTTGCGCAGCTCAACCCACGGTCATCGTCAAGCAACCACAGTGCTCTGCAGAGGTGGAGTTGGTTTTCTTAGGGACTAGATCTGGTGTCGTGGCCCTAGACCTCATAGCTGGGTGACAGATCTAGATCTACCATAAAGTTTTCAACTACAAATGTTGCAGCATCACCTCTGAAGGGATAAGTGCAAGCACCTGTGATACACTTCCTATTGCAACTGACTCACCTCTACAAATCCATAAGGATCTAGGCACTCGAAGTTCAGGGGAGCTTCCATCTCATCATGGAACTAGCCGAGACAGTAGTCAACATGCAGCCAACTTTGGCGCACCTTACCTTTTCATTGATTCTTCACTCCAAAGAGCACCCCCAAGGTCCAAGGGCCAAGACAGTTCACTCTCCTTCCAAATCTATATTTCTCTGCTCAATGGCAAAACCTTGCTTCGTTGGGTTCGATCTGTAGATCTGATGCAGAGCCTTGCGCAAGACCTCGAACACAAGTTGGGGATCCCTTCTTCCCTACAAATATTTCTTTATGCGGGTAAGCATCTCGAGAACTCTCTTCCGCTCTCTTTTTACAATATAGAGAAAAATGCTTCTCTGGTTTTAATCCTACGCCTGCGTAGAGGGGCTTCTAGGCAGCCGTCCTCTTCTCAAACATTCTCTTTCAAGGATGCAGTACATGCACAGCATCCAAAGAAAGTTTCCCAGCCCCCTGAGACTCCCAAGCCATTCTCGGTGGATAAAACGAAGGAAATTCCAGCTATTGAAATCTCCCATCCATCACTTTACAACCAGACTCAAATGTTGGCAGAAAAGGCCATCATTTATCGATTCAATGGATTATGACCTCGCTAAGCAAATCTCTACTAATGGATCCACTCCACTTGGACCAATAATTGCGAGGTTTTCTTCTGCTCAAAGGGTTTCTTCATAGTATTATTCGCTTTCAACGAGGATTATCAAAAAGTCTTAATAGAGGGACCCTGGTTTTGGGGAAAAGTAGGGTTATTCCTCACACCATTGTTCCCAGACTTCAATCCTTCTATGGTCGTCATTACAAAGCTCCCTATTTGGGTTAGGCTCCCTAACTTACCTACCCATATTTGGCACTTCTTAATATTTCAAGGAATTGAAAACACCCTTGGACGCTTCCTGGCAACGGATACCTCCAGGGGGGGAATCAGGCATATACACCTTTAGCAAAATTTGTGCTGAAACGGATATCAGCAAAGGCTTGGCTGATCAAATCATTCTCAAAGTGGGAGACTTCCATTGGACTCAGACCTTGGATTATGAGAACACTACCTTCTGATGCCGTCACTGTCATCAAACAGGGCACCTTCAAAACTCTTGCTCCTCATTCCTTGCCCAAAATAAGAAGAGCAACCGGAAATAAAACTCCAAAATCTAGAAACCATGTGTACCGCCACCCATGGATGACATCGACTCCTCCAGCTCAGATGAGGAAGAGATCAAAGCAGATGAGGAAGAGGAAAATTAGGAGACGGACATGACCTCGGTAGACCCTAGAGGGCCCAATGGTCCTTCGAGGGCTCAGAAGCGGTCTCATAAAACCTCCTCCTCGGACTCAGAAAAGGAGCAGTCACCAAAAATCTCCAAGTGGTTATAGCCCATCCGCCCCAGGATGGTTGGGTAAGAGTTTCAAAAAAGAAGGGAAATAAATTTCATACTAAGGACTCTACCCACTTTGGGTAGACTCCTTTATCTGTCTTTTAGCTCCCGTGTTCATCTTTTGGGATCTCCTTGCTTCTCTCTTGGCTAACTAACGGGATTGAGGATGACTTTTCTTCATTTATGGTTACCCTGCTTTCTAGCCTCTCTTGTTTGTAATCCTTCTTGTACCATAAGATTTTCTAATAGAATTAGTTTAATTCACCAAAAAAAAATAATATCCTTCTCGCCTTTGCTACCTTCTTTTGTCATGCATCAAGATGTTGGGCATCCACTGTTGTAAGTTTGGGAATATTAGTATCTATGAATTCCTTCAACTCATTATCCTCCAACACTGCCTCCATCCTTTCCTTCCTTGCAATATAATTTTAATTGCCCTCGAGTGCATATTCAAGCCTCAAGCCATTGAAAGACATCTTGATCTGTTGTTGGATCTTGACGAATAAATCTACAAATTTGAACATGTTCAAGACAAACTCAATTTCTTATCTTCTATTGTGATTCCTCATGTTCTGATACCATATGCATAAATTATATATGAGCTCTGATACCATGTAGAAATTTATAGAAATTCTATATCAATGGATTCAATCCGATCTTGTGATGTACTAAAACAAGATACTGGATCCCTCTACAATATTTGTGTAATACAAAGCACGATCATTCAATCACATGCAAGTAAGATAAGGGAGGCGATCGAAATTGAGCGACACGCTAAGAATCTCATCCGTGATGATGGTTGGAAATTAAGTAAGATTTGGACCCCAACTCTTGCGAAATAATTTTGTTTGTTTTTATTTATGTTTTAGTTTTATTTTTATATTCTTAATTAATTTATTTTTTTCTTATTGATTAATTTTTTTCTGTTATTTTCATTTTAAGTTATATATATTTTTAAATTCCATTAATTAATTAATTAATTAATGGAATTATTTTATATTTTTGTTTAATTTATTTATCTTATTTTTCTTTATTTTATTTATTTATAATATAAAAATTTACCCCTCCCTATTACCTATTATATTTATTTACATAATAATTTGTATTTATTTATTATTTAACTCTATTTATTTATTTTATTAAATTAAAAATTTACCCCTCGTAGGTAATTTTGGTTATGTTTTATATTTTACATAAAATTTATTAATTAATTAACTTATTAATTTATTTTTATTAATTATCTCGTTATCTTATTTTAAATTTAAATTTAACATTCTTCCCCCTCCCTATTACCTATTTTATTTATTACATAATAAATTTATAAACCCACCCCTTTTAATAAATTTACTTCTTAATTAATTTATTTATTATTTAATTTGACTTAATTAATAAAAATTTAACTAACTATCTATCTAACGGCTAGTTCTTAACAAGTAGTTCTCAATGACTATTTTCAGGCATTGATGCATCTCCACTATTTATTCTTCGAAATCAATTAGTTTCTCCACCTTGTCCTGAGGATGAACCACATTAGTTGGTTTGAAACGTCAACCTAATCCTAATGATGTGATTAATCCGAAAGACATTTCTATCTACACTATGGATCACAAAAGTCTTAGATCTAACAAAGAAGGTAAATCAATCACACAAGACAAGATTTTCTTGGGGAAAGAAACTGCTTAAAACCCCGCTACCATATGTTGTATAAAATCAAGGAATCATGAAACAATGCAATGCTTAATCTCTCATGAGATTATCTAACACTTTGTCAATTATCTCCCGATGATCTAGGCAAAATTGGAAAATCACATAGCCAATTCTTAGCATGCCTTGCTCACACAATTCCTAAAGAATTAGGCCCCTATTAAATAGGAAAATCAACCTTCCTTGATTATGCAATCCATCATAGCTTCCTCATGGCTTTATAATTTCACTTAGGCAATTCTATAAAAATACAACTGATAGTTATGTTCCCTTTAACCTCTGTCTCAATCAAGTCTTCCTCAGAACTGACATGCATGAAAATATTAATAGTGAATCATCAGTTACCTTATTGATCACTACTTGTGAATTAAATATAATTTAATTCATTGGAACTCTCATGAATTCATCACTTAGCTAGAACTAGTTAAACTGATTTGAACTCAATTAATTGAGTTAGCTTATTACACTTGTACCCCACTAGTGCATTAACTGCAACTGGACCCCAAAAATATTAGAATCACTCTACATGCCTCATCTTAGATCCTCAACTTGAATTTCTTGAGCTAACTCAGTCATTATGACTTTAAATGATGAAGTAGTTATGAGATGAAATTACAATTTATTGTCAATTTATTTGAGGGAAAAATAAATTAGAAGCCCATTCCTCACTAGTGTCTAATTGAAATTCCTCGCTGAATTTCCTCACCAATGTGTGTGTACTTTTTGTCCTTTCTGGTTGCTAATTTCACTATTTCTTGTTGCAAATTTCAACAGTAAAATAGCTCACCTACTACATGTGAACATTATACACTCATTAGTATGAAATAATGATTACAATATGCCTTTCCCTCCAACTTCACTGGGAATTTTGAATTGCATGCATGACTAGGGCTATTTTTAGTAAATGACTAGTTAACTGAGAGTTAGTTGATTTTACAACAGTTCCACTACTCAATTGAACTCCTAATTGGCTCTATTCTAGACTAGAGCTTAGTCAATTGTCAAACACTAAAGATAACACCACTAGATAGCTAGAACCTAGCCATCAACTTGTACACAACTCTACTACTTGCCTACGAACTCTATTTTACTGACTTAACTGAGTGATTTGGCCATGTCACTCCTGCTAACTTCCTGAAAAATCATCCCGCTTGAATTTGAATTCAAATTTCCTCATTTGACTAAATCACAAGTCAAATGAAGCATTTTCTTGCTACAATTAAAGATTGTAGAGTCAAGTGAGTAGATACTTCCTAGCTATTGGTTTCCAACAATATTTATTACATTGTTGTGAATGATTTGATTTGATTAATAAGAGAATTAGAAGAAACACAACAATAGCAAAGGTGGTTTAATTTGTCTCATGTGTTTAATTTTTTTATGGTTTCATGGTTAATATTGATGCTTTGATCTCTCCTTATGTGTTTCGGTTTGTGGATGTTTAAAGTTATAATTAATTACCGAAAAATTATATAAGTGTCTGCACTATTGATTCAACCCCCTCGCAATAGTGCTCTAAATTTCTAACAATTGGTATCAAAACGGGGCTCTTGATTGTAGCTTAATCACTAGAGAGTAGATATGGGGAGAATTGGCATAAATTTTGTAATTTTTTTTTCAAAATAGATCAACAAGGAGTTCCAATTCTTCACTGAGGTAAATTTGCAACATGGAAGGTGAAATTGGATTCATATATGTTTTCCCTTGATGAGAATATTTTTCTATCAATAAATTATGGAATAAAGGATGAATTTAATGATATGGCTAAATATATTATCTTGTGCGAGATTTCAATATCTATTATTTTGTACGTGAAACATTGTGAAACTGCAAATTAAGAGATGTTGGACAGGTTGCAAAATTTGTATTGTAGAGGAAACTTGTATGTTTCAAGTAAGAATGAAGGACCCTGCCACTCACATGTTGATGAGAAGAAAAATTCGAAGGATTCCACACTTAATTTAGTGGAAAATAAAGTCTCCTCACAAGAATAATATGGAAGCACCACTCACTTAGAAGATCAAGATGAAAGCACTAGTGGTAACAATGATGGTTCAAGAATTGATCTAAAGGGACAACAAGAAGAGATCAATAGAAAACATGGATTATTGTAAATGTTGGAAAGGAAATCCAGGATAATTTCCCTATAAGTGGAGATCAAAAGGCTCACAGTTAAGAATAAAGGTCAACGAATGTTATTGAAAATCCTTGATGAAAAAGAAAGTATCTATAAGGAAGAAATTTTATAATTGAAAACTCATCTGGAAGAAGGAAGGAAAGTTTAAGAAGGAATGAGGAAGTAGTACAAGGAGATACAGGATGAGTGTTAGAGACTAAAAGATGAAGCATCTTCTGCAAGAGAGGAACTAGAGAGGTTCAAATCTAGCAATCAAGCAACAACAAGTAAATATGAAAACATTGGAACATCTATTATCAATATGAAAAAGGAGAGTCGTCAGAAAACTCAACAGCCATGCAAGAACCAAAATAACAAGAAAATAAGAGCAACCAAAAGAAGTTAAAGGAAGATAAAATGCAACAACTATAAAAAAAAGCGTGGGCATATAGCAACAAATCACAATACTGAAGAGATCAAATCTTCTCAACAAAAGGAGCAAACAAAGGAGAAGCAACCTCATGCATGCATCTAAAGAAAGTTATCCTAATCTCAAAATTCATCAATGGTAAGGTATAATAGTCCTTTTTATGGTTGTTATTTCACATGCAATGATTTTGGCTACAGGGCACATGCAAGGAATATAAATCAGATCAATAGAATATACCAATCCATTCCTCAGTTCCTTGGTCACATAAGATGTTTTGTGTGTGATAATTTTGGCTATAAGACCAAGGATTACAATTTTCTCATGTGTTATATGGGATCCAATCAAAGAAATAAGAACATACAATGCCAACCACATAAGAAGAAGGAAGATCAACCCCTCAAAGTTTGGAGGAGAAAGGAGAAGGAAGGGAATCCTACCAAAAATTAAGGCCTTCTTGGTCTAAGGAGGATCATATGGATGAATCTTGAGTTCGATAAAGATCATTGGAGGTGTATCCATGTTGAAATATTGCATGAATACAAATATTCATATGAAGGAGATGCATGTATTCAAGGGGAGTTCATGAGGTTTGAATTATTAGTTTTATTTCTGATATATTCTCATTTTCAACTTGTCATCATTCAGATCAACCGCATTGTTTTGTTGTTAGCTTTGGAGTAATTGTATTTTGATTTTAATTTATGTTTGTGAATCTATGATAGTCTTATCATTTTTCTTATGTGCATGGTCAAGGTGTGATGGATGATCATACATTCAGGGGGGGCATTTTTGCTTCCCAATGGATATGTAGAGTGTTGCAATTTATGCTCTCTATGGAGGAGCTTGTTGTGCATGTATCTGACATTGATTTTATGTAGGAATATGTTGAGAAGAATATTGTTCCTACTTCCATATATTGCAAGACAGTGTGACTACATGACATAGTTGATATATTGATAATGCCCATACTGATAGATCATATTTATGTCATGTATTTTCATGCATGTGAAGCTTCCATGGAGATCAAATGATGGTGTGTTGGAGTTAACTCATCTATAGTATGAATAGTATTGCTCATGTTTTCTATTTCCATATGTATGATGCATGGTGATGTTGATATGTTTTTTATTTGGATGGTTGATTCATGATATTTTTGTTGCATGGAAAGAGGGTATGTTGTTTCTTATGATGTTTTGGTTCAAATGTTGTTATTGCTAGATATTTTTATCTCATTACATGAGGAGAGAGAGTGTGTTGACCTTTGCTGCCATGGGGTCAAGGAGATGATGAGATTATGTGTTGCTAATGATGTTTTATTATCATATCATATGTTGTTTTTGTTGATGCATAGATTAGTTCTTTGTTGATGCTTCTTGGATACATTGCATATTTGATCATGCATTGATGATGTTAAAGATATTGTTTTTAAATTGTCACATCTGCTACCAGTGATATATTTGGTGCTTAGTGAGTTGTTTTCTGGAGTTAAAATTGGTGCTATGGTAGTATGTTGCTTGTTGTTGATCCTCATTAATGATTTACTACTTTTTGATGATGAGGATTTATATGTTGTTGGTTCTATGTCATGCTACTCACATTGTTGATTTCAAATGCTTATGTTGGGGATGTGTATATGGAACATGGAAGTTTCTAGTGGATGTATTGTGACTTGCTACAGGTGTTGCAAAAGGATTTCATTGATTTCTGTAATGTTCCTACTTAGCCTTAGCTAAGAGGAGACATTCAATTTTGATTTACTTTATGTTTTATGAATAAATGAATAAAGGAGGACATGTAAAACTCCTAATAAATCAATGCCCATGTGAAAAAAGACAAATCTGGGCTATGTAAATAATCACTTGCAGGTGTGAAAGAGGTTTGAGCCAAAGATTGGGTCCACCTTGACCAAGTCAGCTACGCTGTCTAGGTTCATTGCATCTCCAAAAGGGACTGTGTAGTTCTAGAAGGGAGCCTTTAATGTGAAGAGGGGTAACTCATCAAATTGGTTTAGGGTTTGCAAGGGCTTTCTCATGTTATAAAAGAAGGAGGAGAGCAACATGAAGAGGTTGTTGATAGATCATATTTCTGAAGTATTTGTCTGCTTAGACAAATACCATTTTTTGTTGTTTAGTGGAGGATTGTGATTGGAATTCCTATTTAGGGGTTTCATATCTTCCCTTGAGGATCATTGGAGGAGTTCTTTTCTGAAGTTTGCCACTATCTGGTTTGAGACCAAGCTCTATCTTTCATGAGCAGCACTGGCCCATTGAGGGTTTTGCAGCTGCTGTCTTTTGTAGCAAGTGGTGTTCTAGATCTGCTTAGATCTAGCTTGTTTTGAGAGGCTTTCTCTGTTGGAGTGTGTTATTCAGCCTCCAAAGAGATAGCTGATCCATATTTTGTATCAGATCTGTAATTTCATTCCATTTATTCGGTCTCCTTCACCCTCTGCGCATTTTCTGCTCAATACTGCGTTATTTTGTGAGAGGGATTTCTTATTTCAGTTTGCTATCAGTTTGGAGGGAGATCTCTTGGTGTTATGCTTGCCTTCCCTTGGTGATCCGTGGATTGGGTTGCTGATCCATGTCTCTATATATCTGTTCTATTTCAACAATAAAATTTATCTTCAAAAATTTCTGGGTTTTTTGCAACACTGTAAATTGTAATTCATATCTACAACTTATTATGCAATATTTTGATGTAATTCCAATTGGATCTTGTTCTTAAAGTCTTGTAATTTCCAGATCTGTATTAGATCTGATGTTTCATCCATACATATGTTAGAGATCTAAAATTTAATTTACAGCAGCTGAACCATCTGAAAAATAACGTTGTCTATGTATTTCTGCAGTTTGCTACTAGTTGCAGCTCTAATTTCTGAAGGGATTTTACCCTAGTTTCTTTTGTAATCTGTTGTAGAGGTTATAAGCTCAAATATAAATCTGATTTACTGTTATATATCTGAATTATCAGATATTTGGCTGTCCTCCTCTGATTTTCAGTCAAAACTTCGTAATTCTAGTTGTTGGGGTTTTTGTGTTTCAGCAGCCTCTCTCTTTGGTTGATTTCTAGCTAGTCTTCATGTTGGGAGATCTGTTTAATGTGCCTAAAATTATTTTTTTCAGCTAAAATTCTATATATAAATCACATACATCATAAATGAATGGATCCTAGCCCTGATCTACGTTATTCTTGCTCATATTTTCTTATACAGCATTCTCTTTGAAGACCTTGTTGAAATTCCTGAAAGGGACTGTTCCAAGTTCTATAGGCAGAGTCTACAGTTGGCCAGGTAGCCTCTGGTTCTCACCCTATTTTTATAGATGACATAAACAGTAAATTCCTTTGTAGTCCATCTCTGACATTGAATCTTGAGAATCCCCAAAAAGGAATATTACAATGGTATCGGAGCTCCACTCTTGGCACAACCTGTGCTAACATTGGAGCCTCAGTCATGGTGCATTCCGAAGATGAAGATCCTCTTTCTGAGAGGGAGAGGAGATACCAGAATATAATTCATAGAAAGTATGACTATACTATTGTTGACCTTGACAACGGTCAAGACAAGGGGAAGGCCCCTGAATTGGTGAATGATAAAGATAAGGAGGCAGAAGAGTCTGAAAAAACTCTCTTGGAAGCTATGCAAGATCTGTCCAAGGAGATAAATGAGATGAGGATAGATCAAATTAAGGAGTCCCTTGGGAGATTCCATCAAGGAGAAAGTTCAGAAATGTCTCAGTTTGGGACTGGTCAACCTGTGAGCTTACCTCAAGTTCCACAGATCTCACAACGCTCTACAATGCCTACCTTCTTGGCTGTAGAGAATGAAGGGATTCAAGATTAAACCTCTTTGGAAGGCTACTTTGCATAATATGATTCACAAAGTCAAAGGTTCAAGGATAACTTGAGCTTTCAAGACTTCTGCCATCTCAAGGACCGGAGGAGGCCATTGCAGTAGTATAGAGATGGAGGCTTCCTTCATGGGAGGCACCACACCATGGGAAATTTCTTCTTGCCTAAGTTCGATGGATCACCCTCTTGTTCTACTAAAGCATGGGTGGAGAAGTTGGACATTTATTTCTAGCTGAATAAAGTGCCTGAAGCAGAAGCCATTAAGATTGTTGCGCTGCATTTTGATGGAGAAGCCCACAACTGGTGGTTTCATGGACTTTCTACTTCGGGGCACAGCAATGTGTCCACTTATGTTGAGTTCACTAGGATACTAGTGAAGAGATTTGATCAGAAGGATCCGAAGGCCCCTTTCATAAGCTTGGCAAAGCTTAAACAGACAGGAGATGCTGAGGCCTATATCTCTAAATTCTTGAGGCTGTCTGTAATGGTTCTTGATCTTTCAGTTACAAGGAGAGTCTATATGTTCATTGATGGCCTAGAAGAACCTTTGCATGGGTTGGTCAAGTCTACCAAGCCCACCACTCTGCATGATGCCATTGAAAGAACAAGAGATCTCCAAGATGCCTTGCCAAGGGCAAAGGCAACCTTCCCAAGCAAATCCACCCACTCTTCTAAAGGTAAGGAGGGGAAAGCTACTCTACCCAAGGAGAGCTAACAGAAAAAGCTTCTTGACGATGATCTTCGGAGGAAGTTGAGGAAAAATAAATTATGTTTCACTTGTCAAGAGCCATGGGTACCGGGACATAGATGTGTTGTTGGAAGAGCACACTATATTGAAGTCTTCTCTGATTGTGAGGAGGAAGAGGGAAATGATGGACCTAGGAGGGGTCACAGTGCTGGTGATGATGAGGAGGAGGATCCATCATCATCCATAGAAGAATAAGGAGCATTTGCTCCAACCAATGGGACTCTTGCTTCTTTGAGAGGGGTGCCCAAGTATTTGACTCTTAGAGTGCAAGGTTTAGTTATGAACCAAAGAGTATCCATTATGATTGAAAGTGGGGCAACCCACAACTTCATTGATGCTCACTTTGTGCAAAGGAGAGGGATCCCTACTAATACTTTTGATGGGTTCTCTGTTTTGGTTCGGGGAGATAGAACTATGCAGTGTATGCAGTATGTTCCATCACTTACTGTGATTATGGGGAACTACACTTTGGAGGACCACTTCTTTGTAGTGGATATACCAGACAACAACATCATCTTGGGTGTCCAGTGGTTGATTACTTTGGGAAAATTCACCACTGATTGGAAGGCCTTGCAGATGGAATGGGTGGATTTGAAGAGTGGGAAACAACAAATCATTCAAGGCGTGCACACCTACCCTTCACTTGATGTTTCCACTCACACAACAAAGATGGAATTGCACAGTGGGGGCAGGGACCTCACAGTTCCTTCTCTAATGTTTATGATAATGCTGCAAGGTACATTCCTACATCATGGAAAGCCACTTGGGGTGCCATTAGATTATATGGGGAAAGCTTCACCAAGTGCTGAAACAATGGAAGGAAGAGTCACAACGCTATGGGAGGAAGCAAGGGGGAGGATCAGCCTTCCCACAAACAATTTTGGCATGCATAGTGCCAAAGAAACAAGCAGCAACAAGCAAAGCACCATCTTAGATACATCAACAGCATTGTCTTTGTTGAGAAGTGTAGATCCATATTGGAGATCTCAACTCCTTGTGGAGTACTCCAAAGATCTGCACACTGGGTTGATCTTAGATGGCATGAAGCAAGGAGGAGGCTATTTGGTCCATGAAGGGGTCATCTATCATCTTGGTAAAGTATTCTTGTCTCAAGCCTCCAAGCTTAAGCAAGAAATACTACAAAGGGCACAGAAGGAGTTCCTTTCCAGCTACATGCAGTCAGCGAAAATATACTCCCTAATCTTGAAGAGTTTTGATTGGGAGGGTATGGAGGAAGAACTACATCAGCATTATGATTGGGAGGAACTAAATTAGCACTTACAAGAGTGCAATAGTTATGTGGGGATGGGGCAGCCAAGGGATCCTATGCAGGAGACATTTCAGCCATCTCTTTCTTCTCTCAAAAGAGGAGAAAAGCCCATGCCTAACTCTATATGTGTGGGAGACTTGTATGGTAAGAAATTTGATCTTGTAGAGCAAGTTTATTTTTCTGATTTGGCACATTCTCTTACCATATGTATGCAGGACATGGCTCCTACAAGGAGTAATATTACATGCAGATCTCATGGCAAATATGAGGCCAATAAAAATTCCAAAGCTAGCCACTCCCTTGAGGTGCAAGGGGAGATTATTTACCATGATGGGTGCTTCCCAAAAGCACCTAATGAGGGTTTCACTTTCAGCCATGTCAAAGTGACCCATGCAGAAAATATGTGGTGGGAGTACCACCTATCACACTCAGATATACTCAAAACAATGAGTGTATTGCACTGGTACCTTATGTGGGATTGTGACCCACCTCCTCATGTGCAAACTTCAGTTTGCCTTTATGTGATTTTGCTTCCATACATAGATGACATATTGGTTTTGTTTATGGGTATGTATGGGAAAAAATTAAGTAGTGTACATGTGCCACATGGGATGGAACTTTATCCTATACTTCATGATACATGTTTCAGATGTGACATTCCTTCACCCATGTTCATTTCTGTTGAGTTTTACACTCCTGAAGGGGAAGACTATGCACCTATCATGTTAGCATTGGAGGGGCAGTTTCTGATGTATTGGCTTGGTGAGCACTTAATCCATGATGAGAGCTTGATTCTTGATGGTGCCATCAATGGAGAAGGAGAATATCTACAGCTCTTACCCTGTCAGTTGCTTGAGGACAAGCAACATTTTGGAGGGGAGTACTGTAATGTTCCTACTTAGCCTTAGCTAAGAGGAGACATTCAATTTTGATTTACTTTATGTTTTATGAATAAATGAATAAAGGAGGACATGTAAAACTCCTAATAAATCAATTCCCATGTGAACAAAGACAAATCTGGGCTATGTAAATAATCACTTGCAGGTGTGAAAGAGGTTTGAGACAAAGATTGGGTCCACCTTGACCAAGTCAACTGCGTTGTCTAGGTTCATTGCATCTCCAAAAGGGACTGCGCAGTTCTAGAAGGGAGCCTATAATGTGAAGAGGGGTAACTCATCAAAGTGGTTTAGGGTTTGCAAGGGCTTTCTTATGTTATAAAAGAAGGAGGAGAGCAACATGAAGAGGTTGTTGATAGATCATATTTCTGAAGTATTTGTCTGCTTAGACAAATACCATTCTCTACTGTTTAGTGGAGGATTGTGATTGGAATTCCTGTTTAGGGGTTTCATCTCTTCCCTTGAGGATCATTGGAGGAGTTCTTTGCTGAATTTTTCCACTATCTGTTTTAAAACCAAGCTCTATATTTCATGAGCAACGCTAGCCCATTGAGGGTTTTGCAGATGTTATCTTTTGTAGCAAGTGATGTTCTAGATCTACTTAGATCTAGCTTGTTTTGAGAGGATTTCTCTATTGGAGTGTGTTCTTCAGCCTCCAAAGAGATAGCTGATCCATATTTTGTATCAGATCTGTAATTTCATTCCATTTATTCAGTCTCCTTCACCCTCTGCGCAGTTCCTGCTCAATACTGCGTTATTTTGTGAGAGGGCTTTCTTATTTCAGTTTGCTAACAGTTTGGAGGGAGATCTCTTGGTGTTAGGCTTACCTTCCCATGGTGATCCATGGATTGGGTTGCTGATCCATGTCTCTATAAATCTGATCTATTTCAGAAATAAAAGTTATCTTCAGAAATTTTTGGGTTTTCTGCAGCACTGTAAATTGTAATTCAAATCTATAGCTTATTATGCAATATTTTGATGTAATTCCAATTAGATCTTGTTCTTAAAGTATTATAGTTTCCAGATCTATATTAGATATGATGTTTCATCCATACATATTTTATAGATCTTAAATTTAATTTACAGTAGCTGAACCATCTGAAAAATAACGCTGTCTATGTATTTCTACAGTTTGCTACTAGTTGCAGCTCTAATTTCTGAAGGGATTTTGCCCTAGTTTCTTTTGTAATATGTTGTAGAGGTTATAAGCTCAAATATAAATCTTATTTACTGTTATATCTCTGAATTATAAGATCTTTTTCTTTCCTCCTCTGAGTTTCAGTCAAAACCGCGCAATTCTAGTTGCTGGGGTTTTTTTGTTTCAGCAGCCTCTCTCTTTGGCTGATTTCTAGCTAGTCTTCATGTTGGTAGATCTGTTTAATGTGCCTAAACTGATTTTTTTCAGCTAAAATTATATATATAAGTCACATACAGCATAAATGAAGGGATCCCAGCCCTGATCTACGTTATTCTTACTCATATTTTCTTATACAACATTCTCTTTGAAGACCTTGTTGAAATTCCTGAAAGGGATTATTCCAAGTTCTATAGGCAGAGTCTACAGTTGGCCAGGTAGCCTATGGTTCTCACCCTCTTTTCAGAGGTGACATAATCATTAAATTCCTCTGTAGTCCATCTCTGACATAGAATCTTGAGAATCCCCAAAAAGGAATATTACAATTTCACATTTCTATGTTGTTGGGATGCTTGTTTATGGCCAAGGTGTTGAGAGTGGCTATGTACTAGCATATTCTATGTATATTACTCCTATTTTTGCTGCTACATATAGATCATATATCATTTCTCATGGAGGCCTTGTATCTAATGCACATTTCATGTATTGTTATTTTCGTTGGTTCCACTATATGGAGCATTTATCATTTCTCATGGATGTTATGTAGTCAAGTTACATCATTGTATTGGGCTTGCATAGAGGAGAGCATGCGTATGTACATTTTTAAAAGCCATGTATCATCATTTTTTTATCTTGTTGATGTATTTCTCATGGCGAGACTCATGGTATCTAGCGTGTATTCTCAATTAGCTATGTAAGGGCTAATGGGTGTCCAAGTCATGAATTATTTTGTATATTGTTGAAGTAACCCTATTTCATTGGATGCATGATGTAACTTGGGTCCATAGAGTTATTATTGGGTGATAGCTATATTTTTAGTGGATTTATGTCAGTCCTGTGTATTTGTCACAACCATGTATTTACTCCATGAAGCCCTGTATATGCATGGTAATTTATTGTATATAATTGCTCAAAGTCGGTTGGAGTCATTGTTCATGAGGAGTCGTCTCTTGCACTTTGCAAGGAGGCATATTGAACGCAAGTGTTGCTACAATAATAAAGAGAGTGTGTTTACAAGTCCATTACATGCTTAGGGGGAGCATGTTTAGTATCATAGGTTGCATGGCATTGGCTAGTGACATGTTGGCAGTCAAGTTCCTTGTTTTACATGCTTATCTTGCAGGAGATACATCCTTTGTTTGCATCAATATGGTGTTGAGTATGAAAACGAGAGTAATTCTCTCATTTGGAACATTATTGGAATTTTTCTTCAATGTTGTCATTTCCCTTTGGTGTCAAAAAGGGAGATAATTTGGCATGTATGGAGATCATTTAGATGAGCTTAAGAGTTATGGAGAGTGTATGGAGATCAGACTCAGATGTTAGAGATCATATTGAGTTTGACATCAATGCCAAATGGGAAAATTTTTGGCATTGTAGTGTTGGAATTGATGTCAACGGGGTCTTGGTACTATTTGGCATATGCTTTATGTCAACATGATAGTGGTATTCCTCCTTATGATTGTGATAAGCGTTGTTGGCATTGTGTAGAGGTATTTTGTTCATTGGTTTTCTACAGTTATTTGATCCACTTGTTGGTATTGTTAGTTGGCATTGATTTCAACATGATTATAACCTAATGTAGGACATGCTTAGCTAGTGCAAGAACTGAAGGTGGAGTAGAGAAGTGTTGGAGGAAGTTAGACAATTTGATGATGTTGCTACAAGTGTTGGAGGTAGTTAGAGAGGTTGATGATGTTGCTACAGGTGTTATAGATGTTGATCCTATTGAGAACTTTGGAATACTAGGTTTTCATGTTGATGACATGATGGATAAGTGTCTTTCATGTTATTAATTATGCATAGGAGTAGGAAAAATATGTACAATTTATGGAAGAAGTTTTAAAGGTTCTAGAGATGGTGTAGGAGGCCCTACAAGTGTTTGGAGATGTTAGAAAAACTCTCAAAGAGTCGAACTACTAAATGGAGGCTATATTTTGTAGGATATGAGTTTCATGAGTTTCATTCCTTTGTATTGAGATCTATGCTTAGTGTCATGAACTGAAATTTCTTGTGGAAGGTGAGAATGATATCCCAAGCATCCTCCTGAAGTTGGACTAGAAAATTATTTGAGAAAACCGGTCTGAGGTGGAATAATGCAGGATGTATGTGGAACACAGAGTGTTACTAACTTTTATCATGGCTTGAACAAGAGTATTATGACTCAAGTTTCCATATTAAATGGAGTGTTACCCTTTCTAGGTGTTTTCCTCTGGACTCCTCGCACATCTCAAATGTTTTTATCAGTTTTTTTGATGGTATTTGTTCGATATTTTTGGCTAAAATTTTGGAAAAGGTTAACCATCATATAGAAGGTGGTTAAAGTGGAAATATCTCTCATTCAATGAAGATAATGGTGGATCAATGCAAGGTTGAATATTTTTTCAAAATGACATATCATTCTCTAAGTGTATGAACAAAGATAATTTGAGCATAATACTCTTTGGTAATTATTGAATTAATCACTTCAAATCATCTACATATTGGAGAGAGCTCAATGATATATAGGTTGGTTATGTTTTATTGTGACTGTGATAGAGATGAAATGTGTGTAAGTTGTGAGGGTTATGATGGAGAAATCTGAAGTAGTTTGCAGGTATTGCAGAAGGTAGCAGAGGCATATTTTAGCCAACATTTTATGCAGAGAGCAAGAGGATGAAGTAATGATTGGTTGCAAATATATTTGGTGATTAGTATCAGCTTGTGTTTTCTTCATATTTTTGTTTGTGTCTATCATTTTATTGTGATCATATTTATCTATTACAGAGAGGGTTGTTGCTAATGTTTTTATCAGATTATTATTTGCAACATTTTTGTTGATTGATTTTATTTTTGGAGACTAATATGTTGTTATTTAGCTATGAATTTATCCTTGGAGTCTAGTTTGAAAATGTGTGAAAGTGTGGCTCTGAGAGTTTGAAGAGATGGGATCCTTCATTCAGTGGGTGTTGAACAAGATAGGGGTGGTATTTCCTTGTTTGTGGTGGCTAAAAAAACTATATTTTGGGAGTTGTATCTCCATATGTAGTGGTGGATAGTCCAACGTTAACTAGACGAGACTCGTTGAAAGCGGTTTCTTTAAGCAAGTGGTGTCTTTTAGAGTTGTGAGTAGAGACTTCTTAGCTGGTGTTTCCAACAATATTTATTACATTGATGTCATTGATTTTATTCTATTAATAAGAGCACTAGAAGCAACACAACAACAACAAAGGTGGTTTTTTGTCCCAAAGGGGGTTTTCCACTAGAAATATTTGTGTCTCATGTGTTGAATATTTTTATGGTTTCATAATTATGATTGATGCTCTGACCTCTCCTTATGTGTTTCTGATTGTGAATGTTTAAAATTTTAATTAATTGGTGAAAATTTATATAAGCACCTGCACTATTGATTCACCCACCCCTCTCAGTAGTGCTCTAAAATTCTAACACCCATGTTCTATCAAGTTGTATTGTATGATGGAATTATCCACTTATATCCCACTACCAAATATGGGATATATCATCCTAAATACTTGAAATCTCTTATTGTGTTGTAACCCTCGCTAGAAGTGCCTTCCCATAAATTCCCCACTTGGTAGGATACCAACTCATAACCTCCCTCCAGTCTAACTCCCATGGATTTATAGTATAGTACTTTTCAACTATAACCATAACACTTATGGATCCCATTACCTCCCAATGATTGTCTCTTCCACTATTTATCAACCATCCCTGAAAAATATCACCATGCTAACGTTGTGCTTCTCTAACTATATTTGGGATGTTGATATGAAAAAGTTCTATCCCCTGATCATGTATCCTAATTTGCTAGCCCTCTCGTAGAAACCACCTGTAACATTGGGTTCTTGCTTCCTTATGCCATACATCCATTCCACTCTTGTGTGTCATCAATTCATCTATATGTGGATTGGAAAATCGCTCATGTCGACTTATGGTGTTGCAAGCCTTGTTTATGTATTATTGAAGATGGTTGCTCCACAACTCAAAAGTGGTTTTTTGTTGGTGTATCCTTAGTAATTTAATTTTCCCTCAACATTGGCAAGATTATCATTTTTCCTCGCATTCCTATCTCCTAAGGCCTTAAGCTAATGATTTTGCTACAATATGGGGTCCTTAAGCATCTTGATTTTCTCCTTTCTTGCACAAATGCCTTCTATAAAATATTCAATGTTTTCCTTAGTTTCTTCAAAAATAGAGTTGGGAATATTTTCCTCGATACTATGACACTTCTCTTTTGATTATTACCTTCCAATAACTATTGCAAATTCCTCCCAAAACACTTCAATTTCAAGCGTACAGGGAATGCTCATTTTACAAACCTTAGAAGGTGACACCTCAATTTATTTCAAAGGATGGGCTTCAACTTTGGTTTTATCCCCTTAAGATCTACAATATCCTTTGTTCATTGCTTATGATATTTTCCATGCTCCAACCTTCTCTATCACCTTCGTGAAAAAAATTTTATACTCTTTGAATACCTTTGTCATGTTATTTTTATCATCCCCAAGGATTTTCGCAAAATTTAGCAAGTTCTCCTATAAGTTAATTATGTTATCTTTTCCTCTGGATTTGGAAATTTTCCCAGGGAACTCATCAATGTGCTATTGAACTAAATCAAAGGTAACCTAGAATTTATCTTCCACTAATAAACCCCATTAGGGTGGCATGAAGCAGAGCTCTAATACCATTGTAATGCCCTCCAACTAGTAAATCCAGTGATTGTTAAGAATATTGTGATGTCCCTTAGTGGATCACCTGATCCATCTAGAAATCAACAATAACGCTTAAAATTTCACTTAGGGACATTTTGTCATACAATTAAGTAACTAAAACTTTTTCAAACCCTTGTGAGAAAGAAAATGTAATGATTACAATAAGGTCAATTTATCAAGAATTTACAGAACAAAAATACCAAACACAGTTATTGAATAATCACCAAAATGTTAAACCCTTTTTATTTTTAATTGTATTCAAGGATTACATTTATTTGAGAGAACCTGATGGATCTGTCGTACTTCTTTGTTCAACATAATTAATCTGAAAAACTTGACATGCCATGGGGACGAGTCGATCTTACTAACTAGCTCAATCATCCTTAATTCCTTTTGCATTCCAAGGGACCCTCTTAGCCCTCAATCCAATCAATGTCTACCTAATGAATGACTACATGGAACATTGGTCTTGATTTCCTGCTTCGAGGGTTGAATGAGTTAAACCCTCAAAATTGATGCTATAGGTTAAATTTCCATTTCTTAACCTCTATTACAAGAAACAAGTTGGTATCTCAATTACAAATTGGCTTCTACCAATTACACTAGTAACCCAAGTTGCAGTCTTCCAACAATAACTCTACCTCTCCATAATGGGTCTTATTTGTTGCTAGAAGAATGAAAAATACCCAATACTATAGGTGAGTCAAATATGCTCAATTTTTTCTAACAATTGAGGCACAACTCTTATCCCTAATCAATATGAATACAAATCCTACCTCAACCCTCCAACGATCTTCATACTCTCCACAACTTGTTGCCGATGAATAATTTTTCTAAGCTTTGTCGCGACAAAGAGAGGCTTGACCCTATTATCAATTTGGTTTTTTGTTGATACCCAAAAACTAGAAATTATTTCGATGCACACAACTAGGGTTTTGAACCTTCATTTTTACATTGATCTCAACCCTCCTCCGATTTCTTCAACGAATTTACCCTCCTCCATAATGTTGGACCTTAATGAAGAGTTCCAACCTTTAGGATTTATCCAAAAAACTTATCAACATAAATAAATCAAGCCTTAAATGGAATTCAACCCTAAACTCAACCCCTTTGTTGGGGTATTAATATAGGTTTATAAATCCAATCCCTTTTACATTTATTTTTCAATCCGGGGTTCGTCTGGTTATTTGAAGGATATCGTGCAAATTCTATGCAAGCCACATGTTCCCTACCCTATATTAAGCAATTACAAAATACAAGTCCCAAAGAGTAAATCGAGTAATAGCAAAGTAAATAAAACTAACTCTACATAACAACAATATGGAGTAACAACAATTTAGAGTAACAACAATCCAGAGTAACAACAAGATAATAAAGCAGCAATAAATGAAGCAACAATCATAAAGCATTAACAATATGATTAAAAATCATACCTATCTACATGAACCGTATCCAACAACACTTGATCGAGAGAGTGGGCCCAACTCTCCAATCAGGGTTGTGGTTAAGAATTACAGACTAAAATAAATTACAACATGTTGATATTCTCATTAAATCATAAAAGGAATTACAAACTGAATTTCTATCATTGCATGCCAAAGGAAAACCTTTAATATTTGGTCTGCTCTTTATATGTGTTATCCCCCTTTTTCTCTTTGAATTATGTATTTTAAATACACAAATAGCAAAGATATATTTACAACAAACTAATTACAAAATTATTTCCCACATGATTTAGATTGATTACAGAATCTCAATAAGCAAGATGATATATGAGATATCTTTCCATTGTGATTCAGTTGGAACAAGTCAAATCTGGTATTGCAATTGGAGCTATTTGGAAAACGGACACAATAGAAAATCTACGAAAATTTCCTTCGAAAAACCTTGAATTTCTCTCAATCCAAACTGAATTGTGGAAAAAATCTCATAGGAAAACTAATTGGGTCTGTTCTGCACAAAATATATGTCTCATGTTTTTAAGATTATACTTCGTTATTTCGAAACATCTAACACAAAACTATCACTTTTTATCCTAGTGAATTTATGACTTGGAATATTTAATTATGAGCTGAAGATCAAATTTGAAATCTGGAAGAGATCTTGGAGGCTAAAATTGTGAGTGATGTTATAAAACGTTTATTAATAAACCATCATTGGAAAAATAATGCATAATAATAATCAATTTATTAAAACAAAGGAGAACAAGTATTACTTATCCACAAGAGTACAAATAATTATGAAATAAAACTATATAATAAATTATGATAAATAATGTAATAACAGAACATTAGAAATGGATGTTAAAAAGTGATAATAATAATGAAAAATTATTAGCCCAACATCTCCCCCAAACTAAACATGTTTCATGTCCTCATGCGACCCAATGCTTTTGTATTAACCAAGTTGTAATACAATAATCAAAATTTTCACCCCGTCTCATGATTTTGATGGAACAAAATGTTTCTTCCCCAAATGCTTCTTTAAAACAATAGTTGTTAATTTCTAACAATGTTGGTGAAGTTGTAATAATTTTCAAATTTACTTTCAACCATATGTATATGAATTTACAACAAAGTATGATACAAGTAACAACAAACTTCATTAACCATTTTCTCAAAAATTACAAACCAGATTTTTCTGAAATTTGCAAGCAAATTTCTACTATATCAATGCTTCTTCAATCCGAAAATCATATCTATATGATGCACAAATCTCGATATATAAGCAAAATTGTAAATTAGTTTTGCTTGAAATTTCACATGTTTTTTCCTATTACCTTAATACTTCTCCACACCAAAAATAAAAGCAATACAATAAACGGATTTCACGATATCAACAAAATGGTTGTAGGTAACAGTGCATGATTTCTGGAATTTAAGAATTGATTTAGCTTGAAAATTTATGGGTTAATGGCACCTCTTTGTTGTCCAAAAATCACAAGAATCTAGCTGATAGTTTTTAAAGATATACACAAATCAATTTATGCACTATATAAAAATGAAATTGTATGCCTTAAATGAGGAAAAAATAAGAAAACATCCATCATGCATAGAAATTCTTCCACCAAACTTCAAAATTAACATTCTCTCATCCTACACTAGAAAACAAATTGAGGTGGTTGCTACAATCGTTGTTGAAATCTTTGCTTGGTGTATAAGAACATGAAATAAAGGAGGTTTTGAGAATGAATAAGGAGATTGATGGATGATAAAGAATATTGATGGCATGGTCATGATAAATAAATTAATGAAAGTAACACTCCCCAAACTGAAATATTTTGTGTCTATGAGAAATGGGAAGTGGTAAAGAAGGGGAAATAATGGTTGAAAATATGAGTGAATAATGCTCGACAGTTTTTCATGACATTCTCCTAAACTTTTAATAAATAAAAAACTTATGTTATTTTACCTCAATTTTTACCTCCGTAAAAATGTGGAATGACATGTATGGATTGAAATTTGTTGAAGCTAATGTAGGCTGAGTTGATGATGATAGTGATGTGGAAGGTGGAAGCCATGCAGGCTGAAAGAAAGTAATCAGAAAGTGTAGCATGCTTTCCTTCCCCCAAACTGATTAGTTTCCTTGTCATAAAGATATCTATAACACATCTCATGAGCATCCTTAATTAGTAATTCATCACCTCAATTACCTCATTATATATAAAAGTGACATAAACATGTTGTGAATGGCATGGGATAATAATGGATAAGAAGGGAAAAGACGAATTCCCTATATCCATATGCTTTGGTTGTTATGAGCACAAAAATTGTGAGAATTAGTTATCTTAGTCTTTGCTTCTCAAGGTCTAACCAATTACCTGGGATTCAAAATCAGAATTAGGCCTCTTTATTCTACCCCAAAATAGTAGTGTTGTTAAGCTGTGAATAAATGGTGACTAATTGGGAAAAGAAACTATATTTAGTTAAATATATGAAACTTGTATAATAGAGGAATGATATATTAGATGATACAAAATGTCAAATATCAAATATCTTAAAAGTTTCATTCCTAACATGTAAAGTGAATATTTATAGCTCAATAATGGATATAAAACATAACCATAATCATCTAAGAATTGATTAAATATTACCCCATGAACCATGAGTTCTAGCGAACCTTATATATGCAATAGTAGGATTTATCGACAATCAGTTTTGAGAAAAAAAGGTAACCAAGTAGATCATAGTATTGAATTGACTTCTATACCATAGGCATGGCCACTGCTGCCAGCAGGTGTCCATAGCCTCAACGGGGATGCATTTTTAACCCATTTAGATGCTAGTGTCCCGTCTATTAGAAATAAGTACATAGTTAAAAAATCATTTCAATTTACTTAGATTTCTACTGAAGATCATTGTTCTTGCTTGGTAATCAGTTAATAACCATTCCATTCATGGGAGCTAACAAAAGTGAACAAGTCGGCTCATGATGAGACCTCTTGTCCTTCAGTTTTATGAACAAATACCATTACCCTGGCTTGGTGACCAGTAGTGGTAATTTCACTTTATTAGGACCTATGATCATGGTAGGCCAGCTCGTGATGAGACCTATTATCCTCCAGTTGACTATTTAAGTTTAAAATTCAACTATGGTTATTGTTAACCAACAAAATATTACTTAATAGTGGGGTGGCAGGTCATCTCCTTAAGAGTTAGGGATGGCGTAAAAAGTTTTGTAGTAACTATTTTCAACTTAGGTAGTTTTTCTTTTCAAAAACTAATAACCTTCTAATGACTGTTGATAAATATGTTTTGTTTTGTTAATGTTGGGGTTGAGGAACAGTTCATTAAACAGTGACAGAAATATTTAAATACAATTTTTGTGGTCATCATCATAAATTTTACAAGATCAGGGACTTGACAAATTAGGAAAGTTGAAAGTTGGCATGATGAAATCATCTTTGCATAATTATTACTTAAAAATAAGATTATTTTTATAGATGAACAAAGATAAATTGATTACCCAATCATTATGTCAAATAGGACCTAGAACATTAAAGTGTTTCCCATTCACCAAAGAGAAAAAGAAAAAATCGGAAAAACCTACATGTGTTGAATCAAATATGAAAATTGACCAATAATAATAGTTGTGACTGAGTTAACAATAACCATGACTTAGAGAACAATGGAGAAAGGGGAAAAGTGGTGTTGCGACTGAAGTAGCAGCATGGAAAATAAAAAAGGGTGGTGCAACTATAGTAGCAGCAGGGGAATTTAATTACAAAATGGCCATTTAATTGGCCATTTAAATTGCAAAATGGCCATTTAATTGGGTGCACTCTTCTTTGAGTTTCTTGGCTGCCTTTGGAATTCGAATTGTTGGAGAGAATCCTTGGGAACCCTTTGGCTGCTTTTGGAACTCGAATTGTTGAAGAGAATCTTTGGGATCCTTCGGCTGCCTTTGAGGGTGGAAAATCCTCCTTTAATTCCTCTTTGTTGTCTCCTCCGAGTCTTTATGATAAAATCCTTATAAAAATGATTAATAATTCATGATTTTCTGCACTCAACCTTATATTTGGCACTCAGAGTATGTTAGCCTAAATCACCACCTATACTATCATCATAAAACTAAATAATAATAAAAATTCAAGAAAAAGAGATCTAAGAAGGCAAAAAGGTGACTATTAACCCCTCCAAATATGTCTAATGATGGAGCTCATCATCGACCCCCTATTGAATTATTTCTCATCCTCTGAGCAACTAATACTCCTCCTGCATTTCCTTTAAGGCTCTGACAGCCCCCCGATTTCCTGAGGAAGAAGTGTGGGAGTTTCCCCAAAGGAGTAAAAACCATTATTCTTTTTTGCACTCTCCCATTATTTATCTTGTGCATCTATGTCCTCTTCATCAGTCATCCCCAACAGCAAAGGTGGGTTGAGCTTTAGTCACAACCATCAGATATTTTTGGCCTAAATGTCCCTCTTGTATAATGGTGCCCTTTCCAATGCACCCCTCAGTTTTTCTGGAGTATGGTTCTCCCTATTCTTGAGGGTATGAGGGAGTTTGTTCCATCTCCTATGGCTGGCAATAATACACTCCTCCTCTGTCTTCCTAGAAACATCATCAAAGTGGCATATCACCTAGTTTTGAGTCTGAAGGTAGCTGTCAAACAATGCAGGGTCCCTTTCAATCTCTCGACGGTTAAGGATGACTCCTCTTGGGCTAAGCAATTCTGGTCTGATATATAAGGGTTCTCTATTTCTACTTCCCATGACCTTCCATATCTCTTTTGCTCTAGTGTCTTCATTCACCATCCAAGATTCTAGAGCCATTAACTGCATATCCCCCATTGTAGGATTGGAGTCCCAAGTATCCAAATTCGTTAGCACAAAGTTATGCACATAAAACTCTGCCATATTTGCCTGATCAGCCATGTTAGCTTGCTTGTAGAAGTTCATGAATTTCCTGCAATCTTGGAAAGGTAGTGACCCATGGGAGGCTATAGTTTTGATTTGAAGTAGAAGCCATTGTTCTTTGAGTTACACAGCATGTGAGTCAACGGGGAATTTGTGCTAAAGGGATTCTATGCATAAGTCCACCATGGTGGCTACTTGCTCCTCTTTTTGCTGCAATTGCTCCTTTAGTGCTACATTCTCTGTATGTGCCTTCTGCAACTGCTGCTTCAGAATTATCTCTTTGATTCTTTCCTCCCCCCTTAGTGATTATTCAATGATAATCGGGCTTGTGCGAGAAGTCTATGGCTCTCTCTTCTTCTTGTCAGCTCTGGAAAACCTTGAGGTCTACCTTTTTCTCTTTGCGCTCAGAGGAGATATGGTGGCAACTCTCTTTTTGTATTGAGGGGATGTGGTTTTGTGTTGTGAGTCTGTTTCTCGCCCACTTTCTGCTATCTCTATGACTTTGATGGCCATCTCTTCTATTTTTCTTTGGCCCTTTGTCTCTCCCTCTTATTTTTCTGGTTCTTCTTGTTTCTGATGGTTCGTCCTCTTCTTCTTCTGGTTATTCTTGTTTTTTTTGTTCTTCCTCTTCTTCTTTAAGCGTTGTGTGCTTCCATTAGTCTCTCTTCCTTTAAAAAAAATTCAATCTACTGGTTTGGATGAGACGGCATCTCCTTTTATTAGATAGCGCAACTAATTTTGGAGTGCGAATGTAACTCGGCTTAGCTCGAGTTCTGTTGTAGATAGTTGTTTCCTTCTCTTATTAGTTCATGATGGAATGTGTGTTTCCTCCCCTTTTTCTCCTCTACTCCCCTGATTTAAACTCTTTTATTTTTCATGCCTAGGTGGCATATACTTCCAATTTTTTTTAGTCATTCCTCACAGTGGTGGCCGAGTTAACTGGCCACCTTTCTGCCCCTTAAACTCTAAGTCTGCAAATTAATTATTTATGGATATTATGGATGTGTAGCAAGGGGTGAGAAGCTATACCTAAGTTTACCTATTGTTTCCAAGGTGGTTGCAGGAGCTGGAGGTTGGAGACAAGCCTTTGAGATGCTGCATCCCTCACCGTATTCATGTACTCTGAATGAGTAGCTTCCTGAGTGAGCTGCTAATCTTTACTTGTTGTTCCTCTCTATTGTGGATGTCGTGTGGGGTGCTTGAGATGCCATGGGTGCCATTCTCATTCTCCTGGAGATTGTTATGCATATCTCCTCCTTGTTCTTCTTGGCAGTCCATGAACAAATTTGTTTTCTTGAAGGAATTTCCTAATGTTTGTAGCAATATGTTTATGTGTTGCTACCCTTGCTACATTGTGCTCAAGAATGGAGGAGTGTGGTGTATGGAGGTGATGGAGGAAGTTATGAAGATGATTGGATTATGGGATGGATGGTAAGATAGAAGAGGGGAAAAGAATATGAATGCTTCCCTGTGTTTACAGAAACCACTAACAACCTGGAAAACAGCAAACACAGAAAACACAGAGATGTATATGTATTTTTTTTTTGTTCTTTTTCTCTCTTTTTTATTTTTTTATTTTTGAAAGAAAGTGGGCTGCCTCCATGGAGGTTTTCAACCCACAAACTTGCCTTGGGCGCCTCATAGAGGTTTTCACCCATGGATTTATTTTATTTTATTTTTTTAGCAAGCGAGCTGCCTCCATTGAGGTTTTCAACCGACAAGATTTCTTTTTTCTTTTTTCTTTTTTTTCAGGAGGTGTGGGAACTAGGGATTTTCCCATCACATACACCTCTCTTCTTATTGAATTTATGAACTCTTCATTTGACAAAGGCGTCTTGTAAATTTTAAGTCTATGGCCATTGACAAGCAAGGGGATTCCTTCCTCATCTATGGTTCTGATCTGAACTGCGCCATTATCAAAACATTTTTCCACTATGTAAGGTCCTAACCATATTTTCATCAGCTTGCCTTTAAAATATTTAAGCCTTGAATCATACAACAACGCCCAATTTCCTTCTTGGTAAGTCTTTTCTTTGATATTTTTGCATGCCATACCTTTTTTTGTAGATGAACTACCTCTATGTGAAGAAGTGCTTGCATTTTGAACTCATCCAATCCATTTAGTTGCAGCAACCTCTCTTTTTGGGCATTTTATAGATCTAGATTTAATTTAGCTTCCATTCTTAAAGTATTGAATTCAAACTCAACTGAAAGTAGAGCTTTCTTACCATAGACTAGTTCATAAGGAGTGAATCATGTTGTTGTCTTCCAAGTAGTGTTATAGGCCCAAGTAGCTTCTACCAATCTATCTGCCCAATCTTTTCTGTTGTTGCTCACAACCTTGGTGAGGATGCTCTCTAAAGCTCTATTAGTTACTTCTACTTAGCCATTCACCTGAGGGTGATAGAGAGTAGAAGTTCTATGCTTAATCTTGTGCTTCCTCAAAATATTCTCAATGAGGTGAGAGGTGAACTGTGATCCCTGATCAGTGACTATTTCTCTGGGATTTCCAAATTTTTAAAACACATTCTCCCTCATAAATTCTTCTACTTTCTCCTTGGTTTCTACCTTCATTTCTTTTGCTTCAGCCCACTTTTTCAGGTAATGAGTGCAGACTATGATATGCTTATTTTTTCTGGATGGTGGATCGATGGGTCCAACAAATTCCATGCCCCACTTGTAAAATGGCTTAAGAACCACCTAAGGGTGTAAAGGAATTCCATCCCTTTGTGTGGGTTTCCCCATCCTCTGACACTGGTCACACCTACTATTGTATCTTCTGGAATCTTGATGAAGGGTAGGCCAATAGTATCCTACCTGCAAAACTTTGTAAACAGTTCTCTTTGCAGCAAAGTGGCCTCCACATGGGTTGTCATGACATTCAGAGAGGATATCATAAACTTCTTCCTCCCTCAAACATCTCCTTAGGATTTGATCAGGGCCTAGCTTGAAAATATTTCCCCCAATCCATGTGAAAGGGGCGCTTTTTCTAATGATTCTGCTCCTCTCCCTGAATGAAAGATTAGGAGGGAGTTTTCCAGCAACCAACTAGTTGGCTATATCATAAAACCATGGTGAGAGTGCTAATATGGAAAAGAGGTGTTCATCTGGCAGCTGGTCATCCACCATTCCTTCTTCACCTATAGGGAGGACCAACCTGGACAAAAAATCTACAATAACATTTTCATTCCAGGTTTATCAACAATAGTCAAATCAAATTGTTGCAGAAGTAACAACCATCTAATTATCCTAGCATTTACGTCTGGTTTGTTCATTAAATACTTGATGGATTCATGGTCAGTGTGGATAAAGGTCTAATATCCAATGACATAATGCCTGAATTTGTTCAATGCATGGAAAATTACCAACATCTCCTTCTCGATAACAGTATAATTGAGCTCAGCTTTGGACAAATTCTTGCTGATGAAATAAATGGCATAAGGGATTTTGTCCTCTAATTGTCCTATTGTTGCCCCTACAGCTTTGTCAGATGCATCAATGTGGGTGTGGAAAGGCAGATTCCAATTTGGACCTCGGAAGATGGGGGTAGTGGTCAACTATTTCTTAATGAGATCAAAAGCCTCTTGATAAGGACCAGACCAAATAAACTCGGAATCTTTGGCCAATAACCCAAATAATGGTGAATCCATCTTGATGAAATATTTGATGAACCTTCTATAGTAAGAAGCTAAGCCTAAGAAACTCCTAACATCTTTCTAATTTGAGGAGCAAGTACCCTTTTGATGATAATGGTTTTGTTCGGGTCTACCTGTATTCCTGCTTGGGATATGGAGTGTCCTAAGACAACCCTTTACTTCTTCAGGAATTCACACTTTTCTGGGCTCAAGGAGAGATGCATCTCAATGCACATTCTTAGTAATTTACCCAAATTGGAGAGAGCTTCCTGGAAGTCATCCCCATATGGTGTGAAATCATCCATGTAGATTTCGACAAAGTCATGGACTAACTCAGAAAAGATGCTCAAGACGGCCCTTTGGAAGGTGGATGGGGCATTGCATAACCCGAAGGGTTGGACTCTATAAGAAAAGGTAACCCAAGTGCAAGTGAAAGCAGTCTTATCCTGGTCCTCAGGGCTGATTTGAATCTAATTGTACCCACTGAACCCATCTAAGAAGGAAAATAACTTCTTCTCTGCAAGGCCATCCAAGACTTGGTCTAGAAAGGGAAAAGGGAAATGGTCTTCTTAGTGGCTTTGTTAAGTTCTCGATAGTCAACACATCTTCTCCACTTCCTATTCTTCTTTGGGACTAGGACAAGAGGAGATACCCACTCAATGTCGAATATAGGATATATGAACCCTACATCTAATAGTTTTTACAGCTCTTCTTTGAATATGTCCTTCAGAGCCGGGTTCATCCTTCTTTCGGGTTGTCTCACAGGCTTTCATCCTTATTTGATGTAAATGTGATGCCTGCATACTGAAGGATTCACCCCTTTCATGTCCTTGTAATCCCAAGCAAATGCTTCAAGATTTTCTTCCAAAAGCTGGCATAGTTGCTTCTCTTCTTCATTCGAGAGGTTTGGGTTGATTTTTAGAGATCCGGATGGGCCAAATCAATTGCCTTAGTGGTTTCAGAGGTTGTCTCAACTGAGTGCACTTCCATCCAAGGTTGTATTTCAAACTCATTGAATAATGTTTCGAGAGGAGTGTTAGTGGAGGACTAGTTTTGAATGGCATGGTTGATGAGTTCATCTTCATCAAGTTACCCCCCTCTAAGAATAGCACCTATGGTACACAGAGGGGCAGTGTTATATAACTCATCTTCTCCATCCTCCAAATATATAGGGAGGTAATGATCAATGGAAGGTTGGGTTAGAGGAAATAACACTAGATGTTTATGTTATCACTCAGATTGAACCTCAGGCTTAGAGAGGCAATCCCGAGGTAACCTCAAACCATGCTTAGCCAAGTAGCTAGCCTACAAGGCCAAGAGAGGGCTCTCTCCATATAGAACACAGTCAAAATGATTGAGGAAAGAATATTTTAGGCTAGGTATAGTAGCTCAGGGTTTTGATTTTGATTTTGTAGGTTTTTCTGGATCAGGAGGAGTCAAACAGCTAGGGCAAGGAAATTAGGTCAAAATTTGCAGGGGTTCTAAGGGGCAAGGTAGGTAGAGGCTTGACATGAAAAGATGATTATGGTGAGGTGAAGAGACACGTGAGGATTTAGGAAGAGCATACAAGATGAATTCTCCCTAAACTGAAGAAGATAAACAAATTATGCTAAATTTCCCAAAACAGAGCATGAAACATGAATTCTACCTTTCAACTTGAAATTAAGCATATCATAGAAATGAAAATGGTTTATAAGCTACAATACATTCATACAAATGATAAAAAAGAAGAAACTATGTCACACATTGCATACCACATGGATCCCAAAGAAATAGCTGCAAATTTCTCATTAATTTCCAAGCCAAACTTATACAAAAAGTCTCTTGAGATATTGATTGGAACTAGATCAAGGACCTAAGGATTAGCTTAAAATTCAGAGTTACAGGATTGGGTTGAAACCAAGATGGTTACATATGTCTCGTCTTCCTAATTTTGGTGCCGCAAATGGTTCGAAAAATGGACACAGTATGAAGAAGTTATTGCACTTTGAATGTCGAGTGGGTCCGACGGAGCACGGAGGGGCCAACCCTCCTCCCATGGAACCTCATCATATGACCAGTGTGGGAGCTTAATGTTAAGAGCGTTTAAGGAGCCTAATCTCAAGTTTAATATTTAATTAAGCTTCATTTAAGTGGATTTTAATATGGCTGAGATTCTGGAGGCGCTCGCAAATCTAGGCGGACTTCCACTTTTAGTGGAGTTAACTAGCAGTTGCCCCACATTTAGTGGAGGAAATTGGGGCAAAGTTGTTTTGGTCATAACTCTCTCATTATTGAACCAAATTGGATGAAATTTTAGTCAATTTTGGGTCTATTCGACCTTATGAACACTTTGGGACAGGTTTCATGTCGAATGGAGGTGATATTCAGCATTTTTTGATTCAGGGAAGATAAAGGAGCCATCAGGGCCACCATGAGACCAAATCAGTTTGAGGACTAGCCAGGAGAGCTAGAGTCCTTTTCCAAAGTTCAAATAGTATAAATTGGATAATTATGATGTTATAAATCTGATGAAATGGTTTTTAAAGCTTGTAGAGAACGTTTGAAGGCCGAAAAGCTTCAGTAAAGTTCCAGGGACCATTAGAGAAAACTTTTGCCAGCAGCAGTGCAGGGCTTAGAAAGAGTTGTTTGAGACCATTTGCAGTGAACCAGAAGTCATTATTGAATTAAAAAATCATTTTGAATCTATTTATAGAGGTTTCAACAATTTTTAAAGACTTTTAGAGGTCTAAAACTCAGCAGAGGATTTTTCCTTGACCCCAGTGCCAGGGGGTGTCGATAGGTGATTGAGGCAAAACCGAAGCAGCCGAAGGCTATTTTTGATGAACCAAGACTCTATATTGAATATTTTAGTCATTTTGGAACCATTTTAAAAAAATTTTAGAACATTTTGAGAACTTTTAGATCTCGAAAAGCTAATGTGAAGTTCTGGGCAACCCTGGGAAAACCGTGGAGGATAGCTTATTTGGGGAATGCAGTGCTCAATTTGAGCAATTTATCAGTTGATATTTGATGTTTGATGTATATTGGATACATAAGGAGTGTTTTTAGTGACAAAAATAGAATTCTGATGGATTTTTTTCCATTTATAAGCTCAGAGTAGCTTAGTGCATTGACAGAAGGAATCGTGTCAACAAGAGCCTAAAGTTCTTTACAAAGTTCAAATAGCCAATTGAGGGATATTTATAGTATTTTCAGTCCTTTGGATGATTTTTGTATTCATTGGAATTAAGTATTTACTTTGTAAAAAAAAATTACCATAATCCCAAAGAGCTAAGTCATGATGACAAAGCTCAAAGGAGACGTAGCCCACGATATTTCGGGTGAACTCCTAGATTAAAATTGTTGTTGTGTTTGAATGATTATTTGTTGAAATATGTTGTTGTCATACATCTTAAATTACAGCAAGAATAAATGAAGTTAAGACACATAAACAGTAAAAATTCATACACCACTTTCAAGGAAATAATTCCGCAAAATTGTTAAGTACAAGCTAGATCATTTTAATTTTAACTAAGTGGTAGGTTCTTGAAATACATACAAGTTATCCAAACCATTTTCAGATCAGATACCAAAGCTCCAAGTGAGTCCAACCTCTACAAATTACTGATAAAATACTTTATATAGACCTTAAAACCACTCTCCCTAGCCTCAGGGAGTCGAATCCATGAGGTAAGGATCAGTTTCACCTACTCCCAAACAAGAATTTGAAGACTAGGAAAAATCAACAATTTGCCTCTAAAAGAGAGGAAACTGATTCATTTGACCTCTAGAAGAATTATCTAATGCATCTACCCTAGATGAAAGTCAAAACATGACATTTACTTTCACCATGACCATTTACATCAGTAATTTTCTAATTTTCCCAAGTAAAAAGTCAAAATGTCAAAATTTTGCTGAAGATGATGAAAACTGCATTTTCCTCGTAAATGAGCAGCGCCATGACAGAAAAAATAGCCTGTCTTGCAGGCAAATTTTGGAGGCCTTCCCGATGTCCAAATCAGCTCCCTGATAACTCATTAGAAATCTCTCCAAGTATACTTTCCAAATATGCCTCCAATTTCCAAAATTGTGTCCATCTACCCTGTCAAACACCTATTCTCCCAAGACTGGTGAACGCGTAGCGCTAAGGCAAAAACAAGAGTAGAAACATGTTTTTTTGGTGGTTTTTTTCCTTTTTGAGGGACTAGTTCTCCTCCAAATCTTCTAAAAATTACTGGAGTTAATTTTTCAATTAAATGGCCATTTTGCAATTAAATGCCCCAAAAAATAGCATAGGTCCAGTGGTGTTGCGCGTTTAGCATAATTTCTATTTGTCAAAATTGCCCAAAAATTCAAAAATGCACCACAGTGCCAAATGTGCCAAATGTGCCAAAATTGTCCAAAATTGTGAGTTTACTTGCTGATGAAGGGTTGGAGGCATGAAGAGACACCTCAGCAAGTATTTATAACCTCTCCTTCTCCTTTTTCTCGGTCAAAACTCGAATTTTTGCCTGGGCTCGTTTGAGCTTGGCCCTTGCAATTTTGTTCCTCATGGTGTAGTGTTTTTCCATTTTCCTCTGAATGTCATTGTCCTTTTGAGCCTTGGCCAAGAGATGCTCCAAGTGATGATTGACCCTCTCAAGCCATGCTTCTTTTCCTTTAAGAACTACATTGGTGATTTTGTCCTCATTTTCTTCACCTAAGTAAATCAACTGAAATTCATGCTCTGTCTCGTGTTTGCCCTCCTCATCATCAATTTTGGCTCTATTACCTTTGTCTATATGTTGTGTTGATGAAAAAGGCATGGCCCCTTTCACTCAAAGTGAAGAAAACACATGCCTATGACCTCTCCGATAGGTATGTACCAATGTGCCCAAATAAGCCCTCTTAGGCTTCCTAATTTCACCTCTGCTAGGTTGCCATGATGTATTTGGTGTTCAAAACCCTAGGGAGAGGATGAATGAAATGAAGGAGTGTGAAGTGAATGGAGGTGTGGGGAAATGAAGGAAATGGGAATATTTAAGGGAGCCTAGGCTAGTGAAAACCCTAGGGTAAATGGAATGAGATGAAGGGAATATGTATTTGAAAGGAGAAGCTATGACAAATGGAGGAAGTGATAATGTAAATGATAACCTAGGTCTAAGAAAACCCTAAGATCAAATAGCTTTGACTGATATGTGTTTAGGTACATGAGGATATGGAAAAATATAACATTGTATGGAATTGGTTTGAAATGAGAACTAGGGTTTCTTCCTTAGGAAAAGTTTCAAATGATTATAAGGCACAAAATAAATTAATTAGATGACGCTAGGGTTTACTCACTGATAAATGGAGCTTTGAATAAAACCTCTGCAAATATTGAGATTTAATTGATGGAGTGGGAGGCTGTAAGAGAATTTTGAACTCTTTGGGTGAATGCGCAGCACCTCTGTGCCCTCTTCCAAACACACAGCGCCATTCAAGAACTCGCAGTGCCACTGCAGCACCTTTTTGCAGACCACATTTGGAGGCCTTCCCGCTATAAAAATCTGGCCTGGGATAGCTCATTGGAAATATTATCCAGTATAATTTCCAAATATACCTTTGTTTTTTTGTTTTTAGTTAATTTGACCTATAAAAAGTTGATTTCCCCAAGACTGGTCAAAAGTGTTGAATGAGGATGCAGAAATGCAAAGTGCTGGTGCAGGAAACTTTTGGAGTTCTTCCTCAACTCCAAATTGAGCTCATGATATCTAATTGGAAATATCTCTCTATATAGTTATCATTTGACTCATCAAGAAATTCATTTGGACACTCCACCTATGAGAAAACTTGATTTTCCTAAGGTCACTCCAGAAGTGCAGCAACCCTCGTGCGGCACCTGTATTTTTGACACTTCTCCCAAACCATGATACCTGTGTAAAAAATGGAGATTTTTATTTATTGAACTATGAGGGACGAAAACCTCTCACTTTTGTCAAATTCATCTTTGTTTGGTCAGAAACATAGTTTGAAGCAAAACTGGCCCTATGAGTGGCAAATAACTTGACTCTTGGAATGATTTCTTAAAAAATGATGGAGACATGACCTTATGAGTTGAAATGAATTCATGCTTACTGATATGACCTACCTTATGCCTCCTATGCTCATATGCTTCTTTTTCATAGAAAACCCTAGCTCAGTGGGAGAGGAAATTAGGGTTTAGTGCTTGTGAACAATGATGACTTGGTCACCCTTGGGAAAAGACAACTCCCTTTAACATTTGATGTGTTGGCATGTGGATTTACGATTTGGAAGCCTTTGGGAGACTAAATAATTATTACATTTGAACTGACTGAAGCAAATCATGAGTTTATTTTGGGTCACCTTCACACCTTCTGCTGCCCTTTATTAAAAACGAGACAATGCAATGATTTGACCTAATGAAACCCTAGTAACCTAATGAGAAATGAAAGAAATTGACTCAATGAGTGATTTTGACTAAAAGTGAAATGAGAGCATATTTTTTTTCAGCATGATGAAGACATGGAAGAGGGTCAGCAGGCATATAGTTGTGAAGGAAAATGGGACACTTGACAAGGACAACCACTAGTGGAACAATTTTATATCATGACCTAATGGAATGATTGAAAATTATTTAGAGTGGGACACCTAAGATGCACATGCAAAATGTGTTTTGATTCCTGGTGGAAGTATACAAATACTGACACTAACATTGGCTCCAGCTGGGGATGGTAGCTCCTTGAAGGTGCCAAGAACACCATAGACCAAGTGCTTATTCATTGGGCATGGAGTCAAAAGCTGAAGACAAAACTGAATACTGAAAGAATCTTGACTCAAAAAACTGACTTAAGACTGAATCAAACTAAAATACAACTGAAAAACTAAAAAAGATGCTTAGAATTGAGCTTACTCATCAAAACATACTCTAATTGATCCATTCATCACCTGATCAAGTGAAATGGAACAACCAATGCAACCATGTAAGAGTTTTGGCCTCCGTTTGAATTCTCCGCAAGTGCTTTCTTATGAGCAAGAAGAAAGAACTACTGAAAGGCAACTCCCATGAAAACTTGTCAACAGATCGAATCTTGATGAAATTTCAAAGCACAAGCCCACCGACTGACCTCAATAATGTTGCGAATGGATATTCATAGGAAAACATATTGATTTCTAGCCCATCTAATACATTACTACTCTGCTCTAGGTAGTCTTCGTACCTTGGTTTTAAAATTTCACTAACATATGTGCTTTCTTTCTTTGATGACTAAAGCAGGTTGACAAAAGGATCCTGAAACTCGTGAATAACTATTTTTTCCTGATGATCAACAACAAAACAAAAATTTTCTTCATTACTCTCTTGATAGGACTACAAATCTTGGTATGAGCTTTGTAATGAAACACCTGCTGAACAAGACAATGAAGTCAACTGTCGGATCAAGTTTATATCAACACTCTTTCCAGGCTCACATTTAGTTAATGGAGAAGGACTTTTACTGTAGATATCATCCAACACATCAGCTATTGGGTCATGAAAAACTTGAAAATACTATTGCAACCTATTTTCCATTGGTTTTAATGAGACCGCATGACACTCTGTAGGTTGTTCATCCTTTTCTTTAGAGATATTATGAAAATTTTTCTTTAAAAATTGAAATGCTTCAAAACATAGTGCTACATAATCATCTTTCATCATTTGATCATGTGTTTCAATTTCCAAACCTTCATCTACAACCTGACATTCAATGGCATTTGGTGGCTGCAAATCTGGAGCTAAGGAGGATTCTATATCGTAAATGATTTCCTCAACCATTTCAGGAGAAGGTTTCTCATTAACAACTTGCTCAAGAAGTTCATTATCTACCTCAACCCCAACATTAAAACTGAAAGACTGTTGATTTTTGATTGCATGAAAGTTATCTCTGATGAACTGAAATGAATTAAAACAAAGAGGTAAAGATCCTTCACTTACTTCCAAATTTTATAGACTTTCCTCATCACTATCATAGCTTATATACATCGGCTGATCATTGTGTTCAAGCTGCTGAAATTGAACTTCCTCCCACAAACCAACTATTGATTGCTCTGCAATATTAGCTTCTATTTGGAGAACACAATCATCATCATACTGATCAAACTTTGGCAAATCATCAATATAATTAGTGTCACCAATCGTACACATTAGATTATCAAATTGTTTCTCCTCAGATTGATCTACAAATCCATTATCTGATCTATGGTGGCTGGGATTAGCAGCAAAATTTTTAGGGCTTGCAATCTCTTATTTTTATGGGATAAATGGGTCACAATGATCTTGAATGGAAAATACATCTCTCATGGTGATATTTTGCATCCTTTCCTCTATTGTACTTACCAAAATTTCGAGTTTTACCTCTGAAGATGTCAAGTGCTCTGCAATTTTCTTCTTCTCTTCTTCCTTCAGCTTTGCCCTTCTGATCAGCAGATTAACCTCTACCTCTACTATACTATTCTGCATCTCTTCAAGTGTTGCAAGGTTCCTTTCTCTCAGTTGAAACTCCATTTCCGGATCAAAGGCATCCAGGTAATGTAAAAGAGCTGAGCCAGGAAGGGGTATTATATCAGCAGGTATCGAATAATAGACTTGATTGAATCTAGCATAAAACTATTGTATTGTCTCCCCTAGCTGTCTTTTCAGCTAGGAATACTCTTCTAAAATCAGGAAAGGGTTTTGTTTGACCACCCATCTGTCGAGGAAAACTTTGACGAACTGTGGGAAATCTGAGATGCTCGCAGCAGGCAAGTTTTTGAACCAACTCTTGACTTTTCCTTGCAAAGAAAGAGCGAATATCCTGATACTAACATCCTCTTCATCAACTTCAAAAAGGACTTAGAAATTCTCAAAATTCTGTATATGTCTCTCGGCAGTGATGTTGACATATTCACCATAAAACCTCGGCATATATAAGTAATAATTTTCAGGGAAAGCATGGAGTATGGGAGGTAAGATGAGTGGTTTGTATCGATCTGGGACTATAGAAGGTGTAGGAGTATGTATAGAAGTTGTAGTATCAATATTTGATCTCTTTAGGCTCATCAATTTGAAGATGGTCATCATAAGGTTCAGAAAAGGGATGTGGACCAAGATCAAAGGAAAACTTGGTATTTACACTTTTCGAATAGGTAGAATCAAGATTTTTATCATATTTATCATACAACAAAATCCGAAAAAGAAGTTTCAAGAAAAGAAAAGTAATTTACAATAAAGCAGACTATATCTTGAATGCAATTCCACTTTGAATACCTTACCTTTATGTAATATCCTTCCATTTTCCTTCTAGCAAGTTTGATCCTCCAATGGAGTCTTTACATCAAGTTGGAGTCGCCAGGTGAAGATTTCAGCCTTCATATGTATCTGATTTTTGTCCACCATTAGCAAACAAATCTAAACTTTGTCGTTCTTTCCCAGGGAAGATCTGATCTTACTTTTTCTTCCCCATTATGGTCACCAAAATGTTATGACTTAGATTGAACCTCAGGCTGAGAGAGGCAATCCCAAGGTAACCTCAAACCACGCTTAGCCAAGTAGCTAGCCCTACTAGGCTAGGAGAGGGCTCTCTCCATATATAACACAGTAAAAATGACTGAGGAAAGAAGATTTTAGGCTAGGTATAGTAGCTCAGGATTTTGATTTTGATTTTGTAGGGTTTGCTAGATCAGGAGGAGTCAAACAGCTAGGGCAAGGAAATTAGGTCAAAATTTGCAGGGGTTCTAAGGGGCAAGGAAGGTAGAGGCTTGACATGAAAATATGACTATGGTGAGGTGAAGAGACTAGTGAGGAGTTAGGAAGAGCATACAAGATGAATTCTCCCTAAACTGAAGAAAATAAACAAATTATGCTAAATTTCCCAAAACATAGCATGAAACATGAATTATGCCTTTCAACTTGAAATTAAGCATATAATAGACATGAAAATGGTTTATGAGCTACAATACGTTCATAAAAATGATAACAAAGGAGAAAATATGTCATGCATTGTATACCACATGGATCCCAAAGAAATAGCTGCAAATATCTCATTAATGTCCAAGCCAAACTAATACAAAATGTCTCTTGAGATACCAAAGCTCCAAGTGAGTCCAACCTCTACAAATGACTGATAAAATACATGATATAGACCTCAAAACCACTCTCCCTAGCTTCAGGGATTCGAATCCATGAGATAAGAAATTTCACCTACTCCCAAACAAGAATCTGAAGACCAGGAAAACTCAACAATTTGCCTCTAAAAGAGAGGAAACTGATTCATTTGACCTCTAGAAGACTTATCTGATGCATCTACCCTAGATTAAAGTCAAAAAATGACATTTACATTCACCATGACCATTTACATCAATAATTTTCTCATTTTCCAAAGTAAAAAGTCAAAAAGTCAAAATTTTGTTGAAGATGATGAAAACTACATTTTCATGGTAAACACGCAGTGCCATGATAGAAAAAATAGCCTGTCTTGCAAGAAACTTTTTGAGGCCGTCCTGATGTCCAAATAAGCTCCCTGATATCTCATTGGAAAACTATCTAAGTCTAGTTTCCAAATATGCCTCCAGTGTTTAAAATGGTGTCCATTTGCACTGTCAAAAACCTGTTCTCCCAAGACCGATAAACACGTAATGCCAAGGCAAAAACAAGGGCAGAAACATGTTTTTTTGGTGGTTTTTTGCCTCTTTGAGGGACCAGTTCTCCTCCAAATATTCTGAAAATTGTTGGAGTTAATGTCCTCATCATTCTGAACATGATGGTGGTGGCCATTTTTCAATTGGATGCCCCAAAAAAGAGCACAGTGACAGTGGCACTGTGCGTTTATCAGAATTTATGTTTGTCAAAATTGCCCAAAAATTAAAAAATGCACCACATTGCCAAATGTGCCAAAATTGTCAAAAATTGTGAGGTTACTTGCTCATGAAGGGTTGGAGGCATGAATATACACCTCAGCAAGTATGTCTAACCTCTCCTTCTCCTTTTTCTCGGTCAAAGTTCAAATTTTTTCCTGGGCTCGTTTGAGCTTGGCCCTTGCTATTTTGTTCCTCATGGCGTAGAGTTTTTCCATTTTCCTCTGAATGTCACTTTCCTTTTGAGCCTTGGCCAAGAGCTGCTCCAAGTGTTGGTTGACCCTCTCAAGTCATGCTTCTTTGCCTTTAAGAACTACATTGGTGATTTTTTTCCTCATTTTCCTCACCTAGGTAAATCAACTGAAATTCATGCTCTATCTCATGTTTTCCCTCCTCATCATCAATGTTTGGCTCTATTACCTTTTACTTACCTTTGTCTATCTATTTTTTTGATGAAGAAGGCATGGCCCCTTTCACTCCAAGTGAAGCAAACACGTTCCTATGACCTCTCTGATAGGTATGTAACAATGTGCCCAAATCAACCCTCTTAGGCTTGCTAATTTTACCTCTGCTAGGTTGCCATGATGTATTTGGTGTTCAAAACCCTAGGGAGAGAATGACTGAAATTGAGTGTGAAGTGAATGGAGGTGTGTGGAAATGAAGGAAATGGGAATATGTAAAGGAGCCTAGGCTAGTGAAAACCCCAGGGTAAATGGAATGAGATGAAGGGAATATGCATTTGAAAGGAGAAGTTGTGACAAATGGAGGAAGTGATAATGTAAATGATAACCTAGGTCTAAGAAAACCCTAGGATCTTATATATTTAACTGATATGTGTTTAGGGACATGAGGATATGGAAAAATATAACATTGCAGGGATTAGGTTTAACATGAGAACTAGGGTTTCTTCCTTAGGAAAATTTTCCAATGATTATAAGGCACAAAATAAATTAATGAGATGATGTTAGGGTTTACTCACTAATAAATGGAGCTTTGAAGACAACCTATGCAAATATTGAGATTTAATTGATGGAGTAGGAGGATGTAAGAGAATTTTGAACTCTCTGGGTGAACGTGCAACGCCTCTATGCCCTCTTCCAAACGCACAGTGCCATTCTTGAACGTGCAACGCCACTGCTGCACCTTTTTGCAAACCACATTTGGAGGCCTTCACATGTCCAAATTGGACCCAAGATAGCTCATTGGAAAGCTTATCCTGTATAATTTCCAAATATACCTTTTTTCTGTTTTTAGTTGATTTGACCTGTCAAAAGTTTATTTTCCCAAGACTAGTAAAAAATTGTTGAATGAGGGTGCAGAAATGCAGAGTGCTGGTGCAGACAAATTTTGGAGGCCTTCCTCAACTCCAAATTGAGCTCATGATAGCTAATTGGAAATATATCTTTGTATAGTTATCATTTGACTCATCAAGAAAGTTTTTGGACACTCCATCTCTGAGAAAACTTGACTTTCCCAAGGTCACTCCAGAAGTTCAGCAACTTTCATGTCACACCTGTATTGTTGACATTTCTCCCAAACCATAATACCTGTGTAAAAAATGAAGGAGGTTTTTCTTTATTTACCTATGAGGGAAAAAAACTCTTTCACTTTTGTCAAATTCATCTTTGTTTGGTCAGAAACACAGTTTGAAGCAAAACTGGCCCTATGAGTGGCAAATAACTTGACTCTTGGAATGATTTCTTAAAAAATGATGGAGACATGATCTTATGAGTTGGAATGGCCTCACACTTACTGATATGACCTAACTTATGCCTCCTCTGCTCATATGCCTCTTTTTCATAGCAAACCCTAGCTCAGTGGGAGAGGAAATTAGGGTTTAGTGCTTGTGAACAATGATGACTTGGGCACCCTTGGGAAAAGACTACTCCCTTTAACATTTGATGTGTTGGCATGTGGATTTCTAAGTTGGCAGCTTTTGGGAGACTAAATATTTATTACATTTGAACTGACTAAAGCAAATCATGAGTTTATTCTGGGTCACCTTCACACCTTCTGCTGCCCTTTATTGAAAATGAGACAATGCAATGATTTGACCTAATGAAACCCTAGTGACCTGATGAGAAATGAAAGAAACTGACTCAACGAGTGATTTTGACTAAAAGTGAAATGAGAGCAGACTTTTTTTCAACATGATGAAGACATGGAAGAGGGTTAGCAAGCATATACTTGTGAAGGAAAATGGAACACTTGACAAGGACAACCACCAGTGGAACAATTTTATATCATGACCTAATGGAATGATTGAAAATTATTTAGAGGGGGACACCTAAGATGCACATGAAAAATATGTTTTGATCCCTAGTGGAAGTATACAAATACTGACGCTAACAATTTAGACAAAGGCCCATTTTTTATAGTCATGTTTCCGGCCCGACAACTAATATAAGCATCTACAGTGGCTAACCAAGGTCTCCCTAAGATGAGAGGATAACCATTAAACTTGGTTTTTGGTTTCAGCACTAGGAAATCTATAGGATACTCCCAAGATTCAATGGTAGCCATAACATCCTCCAAAATTCCTTCCAAAGTTACAGTGGATCGATTTGCAAGTTGCAGAACTGTGTTGGTTTTCCTCAAAGTCCCTTGGAGATTAAGTTTCAACATAGTTTCCTCGGTCGTGATATTGATGGCAGCCCCTAGATCAATCAGAGTGTTGGGGACAATGACACCATCTATGTTCACATCAACAACTGGACTACCAGGGTCCAGGTATTTTGGAAATATCACCTTCCCCAACATAAAGTTAAACAGTTGTCCTACCACAATGATGGTGGGGGTATCTCTCTTCATTCTCCCAGGTTTCTTGAAGCAGTTTTCTTTGATGAGCCTATTGTAGATAGGGACATCCTTAATGGCCTGGAGAAGTGGTATATTTACACAAAAAATTTCTAATTCTCCCAGGAGTTCAGTCTCCTATGGGGTTTGCTGACTAGGGTGGATCAAGCGCTCGGGAAAAGGAGGTTGTTGGATCTAAGTGTTATCTTCTTCCTTTTTCCTCCTCAACCTCAACAGGTGGAGATGGGGGATGGTTGTCTGGGAGTACTCTCCTCACTTGAGATTAACCTCCTATTTCTCCACAACATAAGCTGGATGGGATGTTTCTCCACTGTGAGCTTGTTGTGCATGTTTGTTGTTCAGGTTTGGATTTGGCTATGCGGGTATAGGTAGCCTAGGTGGAGCAGCATGAGTAAGCTAAGGTTGAAGTTGGGGTGGAGGCATTAGAGTAGGTAGTTGATTTTTTGGATGCCTCCACCCTTGGTATGGATTACCCCACTGAGGTTTTTGTGGATCATACTGCTGAAATGGTTGGTTTACTGGCTGAGGATGATATGAAGGGATGGAAGACCAAGTAGGAGGTGTAGACCAGGATGGAGGAGTGGGGGTGTACCAAGGTTGCATGAGTGCACTTTGATATTTGTAATAGTAAGAGTAAGGTGCACCTTGCATACCTTGTTGATATGGCCGAGGGCCTTAAACCCTTCTATGGTTGATGAAATGGAGTTGCTCTGGCATTGTTTCCCCACCTTGATATACAGCTTTAAGTCTAGGTAAGGAGGGACACTTGTCTGTGGCATTATTCTCTTCACAGACTAAGAAAACCTCTATGACATTTAGTGGACATTCATTTCTTGGGTGCTTTCGGGTACATCTAAGACAAAATATGACCAGGGCTCTCTCTACTTCCTCTTGCTTCCTTTTGACCTGCATTGTGTCCATTTGCAAAGAAAAGGTGTGCATTATGTCACTCTTGAAGTCCTCTAGCATGTTTCTAATCTCATGTTTTATGAAGGTGGACGAGGAAGGGGTATTGGATGTACTTTGGCTAGCTCTTCCCTTCTTCCTACATGCCCTAGAATGGTTCCAGAAGACAGCTTTGATTGTTTCATAGGGTTGTTGGTAGATATCTCCTCTTGATAACATATTTAAGGTTTCTATCATCTCTTCACTGATCCCTTGAAGAAGTAAAAGTTTAAGTGAGTCAAGATTAAGAGTACAGTTGGCTCTCTTATAGTTCAGTTGAAACCTCTCTTCATAATACTCTAGGGATTCATCTGGCCCTATAGTCATCCTAAATATCTCATCCTTAGTTTCCTTGGACCTACAGTAGTCTTTGTACTTGTTGTTGAAGGTATCTTCCATATATGCCCAGGTAGTGATGTTATCCCAAGGCAGACCCATGAACCAGTGCAAGGCTACATCCTTAAGGGTGGATGGGAATAGCTTCAACTTCTGATCATTAGAGGTGTAGTCATAATTCCTACAAACAACAACAAATTCAAACATTAATTTGTGAGGGTCCTCAGAGGTAATTCCATGGAAGTGTGGAAGAGTTGAGGGGCTAATGTTTTTCATATTAGTTTCCCCATCTGCCTCTCTTATGGGAAAAGCTCTCTAGGTCCCATCCACGATTAAGATGGGTAAGTAGGTCCCTCAGTTGAAACAAGGTCTTCTTCTTCTTCCCCAATAGGATCCTCAAAATATTCAGTAGGCTCTCCTATAGGGGGTTCAATCTCACTGCCACTGAAGAAGAGTGAAGGGTGGCTATGAGGTGATGTGGGTGTTTTAGGTAAGATTTTTATTTGGGAATTCCTAGTCCTACTAGGCATGAAAATCATATATTTTTGTATTTTTTTCAATATTTATAAAATTACATGAAAAGAAAGGAAAGCAGAAAATAATGTTAAAAATAAAATCAAAACATCTACTAGACACTTCCCCGGCAGCAGCACCAAAAAGTGGTGACCCCTGGTATTGCACCAAGTGTGCTCCAACTCCCAAGGGCTTCCCTACTTTACTTTATCAACCGAGGGTTCGTATAAACTTTGAGGTGACAGTGCTATATACACAACAGATGCATTATGCTCATGTCATCCTTTTATGCTTTACGAAAGGGTGTTATTTCTTAAATTATGAGAACAAATGGAAATTAAATTACTGGAAGGAAATGACAGAAAGGAAACTAAACTAAATTGATAGAAAGAAATGGCAATAATATAGCTAACTAAATTTGTAGAAAACAAATAGCAGAAAGGAAACCAATTCTAAACCACACTTAACTTGGCCAAACGGCTAAATTCACTCTACTTATCCTATGATCTATCTACCATGCTCTTATCCATGCAACTAAACTATCCATGACTTAATTCTAACTAAAAAAAGGGTTGATTTGCAGTTTAGAGGGAAGAAAGGGGCTAAAGTGACGAATTGAGGGCTTAGCGCATGAAACAAGGCTTAGAAATGGAAAGTGGGGGTTAAAACCTTAAAATAGTGTGAGAAATGAATTTGGAGCGGACAGAACTCTAAAGTGCGATGGCGAAGTGTGATGGAGGACAAAATTTGTGATGTGTGATGTCGCAATCGCAACTTCACAAGTTTAAAGGGATAGCAGTAAAGGTTAACGGAACGAACTAAAATGTGTGAAGTGCGATTTGCGACGAGCAATGTGGTGGAGTTCGGAGTGCGACGCGGTAAAGGTTGCGGGCTGCAATCTACGATGTGGTAATTTCAGTGAAGTGTGAAGTGCGATGAGTGATGTGGCAGAGTTATCGCATCGGCGGAATAAGAAGTATGTGTTATGCGAAGAGGTAATTAATTTGATTTGCGATTTCACAATATTGTAATCGCAAGAATGAGCGGTAAGTGTTTAAAGGTAAATGCTAAATGGTGTGAAGAGTGATTTTTGATGGGAAACGTGGCGGTGGGACCAACAGCGAGGCGCGATTTCGCAATATCGTAATCACAAGGACCAACGGTAAGTGTTTAAGGGGAAAAGGTAAACGGTGTGAAGTGTGATTTGCGATTTCGCAAGATCGCAATCGCAAAGAACGGGAAGTAAGTGTTAAGGGTAAGAGGTAAATGTTGCGAAGTGCGATTTGCGATTGCGATATTACGAGTAGCAAGCATTAAAGTTCAAAGGTAAATGTTGCGATCCGCGCAGTGCGACGTACGGTGGCGGGAGACTCAAGGAGCAAAGAAGGAAGATGAGTTTCAATGGTTTTTCAAGCGTTTAGTGTTAAAAGGGTAAAGTAGCGAGACCAATAAAAAGACAATAATAAGGCGAGTTGAATGGTTCTAAGTTTTTTTATAAATCGAAAGGTGGGCGCAGTAGTTGCGATGAGAGAGAGAGAAAAAAAAAAGGGAGGAATGGAGGTGTAAAGGCAAGTTTCAAGAGTGTAACACATAGATGAAAGGAAGATGGAAGATGAAGTTGGAGGTGTTGGAAAACTTCTCTTGGGCTATGTTGCCCATACGTACAATCAACCTGCCTATTTATGCAAGAAAGAAAAACAATATGTTCATGAAAATATAGGCACTGATCTAATCTATTTCCAAGAAATCATGAGCGAAAAAGAATTTTTGGTTTGTGGGGAAAGGTCTACCCTCCTCAATCTCTATTGACAGAGATGAGAGGGGGGAGACTTGACCACAGTTTTGGGGGTTTTCCCTCTATTTTACTACGCATAAGCAATTAAAACTACAGCAGCACAAAAACTAAACAACAAAGAAACTTATCAGAAGCAGATCTAACTTAAATGGTAGAATCAAAACTAGCTAAATGACAGAAAGGAAATGATAGGAACAACAGAGAAGTTGAGGCACATGGATTGGGCCCTAACCCACGAGTCTAGCCCTCTGAAACTTAAATCAGTCGAATGAAACCAGTCTACTCATGTCATAAAAGAATAATCGCATACATCTCTGAAATTTTGATCCCTGAATAAAACAAAAAGCTCAATATATCATAACAATAGTTCTGAATGGAAACGAGACTACAATAGACTAACTCCTCCTAGATCTAGCTTTGCTCTATTTATTCTACAGGGTAGCTACCAACATCTCCCTAGAAAATGGTGATTGAGTCCACTTGAATCTCAGTGAACAAACATTGGGTGCACTCTTCTTTGAGTTGATTGTCTCCCTTTGGAATTCAAATTGCTGGAGAGAATCCTTGGGGACCCTTTGGTTGCTTTAGGTGTTAAGATGAATTCTAATCACAAGCGTACGAAAAAAACTTACTTTAGTTGTGCATAACAAATAGCCCTAACATCAAAGATGGTTGCCAATTTCTTTAGATCTGCAGTTAGTTGACCAAGATAAATGCTACAAAATCCAGATATATGTATTAAAAGACATTAAGCAATAAATAAAAGCAAGAGTTGCTCCATGCATCTAATAGACAAGACAAGGATATTTTTAAAGAATTTTTGTATTTATGACACCTGAGAAGGGAACATAGAAAGATGTTACTAGTCCCCCTCAATGGGATGGGTTCTTGTATGTCATCAACACTTCAGATATAAGATCTCTCTCCCTTGATGGTGAAGAAAACCTAGACAAAAAATGGAACTCAAAGGGAGCTCACGAGAAAAATGGTAGCAAAATATGACAATGATGGAGGATCAAAGTCGGACCAAAAGTATAGATCCAGAGTGATCTTTTGGCAAAAAAAGGTAGTGAGTGAATGGAAAAACCCTTGTATTTATAACAAAATATTGAGTTAGTCTAGATATTTGTGCATAATTAAAATATTATTAACCAATTCTAGATCTAACTTTTATGGAATATTTTATTATATTTGTTGGAGGGAAAAATAATTTGAATTTGGTGAAATCCTTTTATTGTAAATAATAAATAAATAAATGGTTTATTTATTATTTTAAGAATGTGGTTGAGTAATAATTAAATAAATAGTGATTTATTCAAGTATTTATAAATGATTTATTCAAATTCAACAAGGAATATTATTTAAATAATGTTTTAAATAATTATTCCTATAAAATAATAAGATAAATAATGATTTATCTAATAATTTTCCTGTTTTGGGTTAACTATGATCAGGAATATTAATTAAACTGTTGTTTAACTAATTATTCCTTGAGGAAAATCAAACAAATAAGGATTTATTCAATTATTCCTCATGGGGTTTCCTATTTAAACCATAAACAACTTAATAAATTAAGGATTACTAAGTTATTTTTCATAGTGAACACAATTTTACTTAGGGTAAAATTGGTCTTACATGGTGTACTTTGGTCCATCTAATAGTAACAGGTTAGATGACCAAAAATTGGTGTAACATTAGGAATTCAAATTGCTGGAGAGAATTTTTGGGATCCTTCGGCTACCTTTGAGGGTGGAAAATCCTCCTATAATTCCTCTTTGTTGTCTCCTCCAAGTCTTTATGATAAAATCCTTATAAAAATTATTAATAATTCATGATTTTGTGCACTCAACCTTATATTCCGCACTCAGATTATGTTAGCATAAATCACCACCTATACTATCATCATAAAAACAAATAATAATAAAATTGCAAGAAAAAGAGATCTAAGATGTAATATTCCCAAATGGGGAAAGCAGTAATATAAGACATAAAAATGGAAAGTAGTTGTGAAGATCAATGCATAAACATGAGAGACCAATATGGAGTCATTTTATTAGTCATATCAACAACAAAATAGTGCAATACAATGAGGCACAAATCATACAACAAGAACCAACAAGCCTCCAATAGATAAATCCCCTCAAGAATGAGGCATTGTTACTATACCAAAATGTCGGAGAGCTGCTACAACGCAGTCATAGGAGAAAAGCTACAGCATATGAACATACAATGATACAAATGTTTGATATATGCCTCTATAGATATAGAATATAAATATCTAGGCTCTATAACAACCTCCAAAAAGAACCCAAGAGGATTTTTAGAAAATACACCAAAATACAAGAGGTGAACCAAAGCCCTAGGGCTGAAGATTCACTGCAAATAAATAGCTGGAAAGATGTGGTTGATCTGATGTAGCATGAAATGAAGCCTCCTCCCAATAGAATCTCCAAGTGAAAGGCTGATCCCTTCACTAGAAAACCATCTCCCCAAATGGTGTACTGAAACCACCACTGCAACTCCTCCCTAAAATAACGCAGTCCAAGAATGAAACTGCGTTGTAGGGGCTAATAATAATGTGGCCTGGTGCCAAATGTTGCAATAAGGCTCAAGGGCCTTCTTTACTAGCCTCCCAATGGAAGGAAACCTTCCTCCACTGAAATCTAGCTCAGAAATCACCCAAATCAACTCCCCACTGTTGCACCCTGCAACACAGCACAACCCTCTTCAAAAATTGTGCTATAGAAGAAAGATGGAGCTTGGCCTGATGCTAGAATGTGGAAATATAGTGCAAATACTTCTTCTGAGTGGGCACTCGAAGTCCCCCAAGGATGAAGGTGGGATTCCCACTCGAGAACACCCTTGTGCTAAACAGCACTGCAGTCTCCGCTAAATAGCTGAAGAGAGAAACTAGTCATACATACCATACCAAAATAATAATCAACAACATGCTCACAATGGATGCCATCCCCTTCCTTATATGCTTGGTGAGCTTCCTCACCTTGGGCACCACTCATTAAAGCCACTACTTCCATGCATGGAGTCTCCCTCCAAAACTACGTTGTCCCTCAATGAATGCCACTCCTTCTATACCAACATTGTTGATTTGGTCAAGGTTGACCCAGTCTACATGATTCAGCCCCTTTTCACACAAAAGGGTGCTTTATCAAACCACTAAAATGATATACATTCACATTAACAGTGATTTTATTCCTACTAAGGAGATTTATGGCTCTTCATACCCTCTTATTCTTCTAACTAAGGAGCAAAAACAAAAATTAATATTCCAACTAGCTTATAGCTAATTGGGAATATTACAGTCCTCCCCTCCCAAATGTTGCTTGTCCTCAAGCAACTGTAAAGGTGAGTGTTGCAAATCTTCTCCTCCTTCCTTGGTGACATCTCCATGTGATAAGCTCCCCTCATAAGCCAAGTGTCTCCCAATCAATCCATCCATGAAATTCTCCTCCGAAGTACTCATGAGATGCCAATGACTCACCTCATAAGGAAGAAAAAGATCCAATGTAGCAATCATGGTTTTCCCAATGTTCTCCCTAAAACATGAAGCATAAGAAACATGGAGAGTATCTCTCCCAGTGGGCATATTCAACCCTTGCATCCTTCCTCCAAACATTCCCACAATAAGAATAAGGTAATCATCAATATATGGGATCAAAACCAAGGATAAATAAGCTTCCATATGTAATAATGGGGGAGGATCATAGTTCCACATGTGGAACCAGTGCAGTATGTCTCCTGACTGCCTCAGATAATGATATAATAAGTGGTTTCCCCACCACTTACTTGTTTCCATAGTCTTCTCACATGCTTTGAGAATGTGAGTGATGTTTGGTGCCAATGGAGTACACCCTGAGTGATATATCATCTCCCTAAATCCTCCTAGGGAGTGGCCATGCTCAACATTGTTTATGGCCCCAAGTTGACCATGAATTTTATAAGTAAAAATGCTCCCATTTGGAGCAATGGCCTGCACATGTATGGTAAAGGAATGAAAATATTCATCAAGTAGATCATTATGCATAAAAACATGATCCTTACCATAGAATTTTTTCACACTAAGGGAGTGGCTCATAGATAGATCCCCTCTCATTCCCCAAGAGGAAAGAGGTGGTTGTGATAACTCCATCAAAGAATTATGTCTCTCCTCCATCTCCACATAATCCATGCATCTCCTAAAATGATGATATATCTCCTCTTCAAAGCCTTCCCAAGTAAATCCCTCCATGATGGTATGGTATGCTCTCATGGAATAAATGTGTTTGAAGAGAAAATATTCATGTGTTGCTTGTAGTAACTTCTCCTTGAGCTTGGATGCTCTAGATAAGAAGATCCTACTCTGATAGTATATGACCCCATCTCTTACTGAATATCCCTCCTCTAATAGTTGGTCATCAAGTATCATGCATGTAAAAAAAATCCTTGGAATAATCCACCAATCGCTGGGATTTCCAATAAGGATCTGTCCTCCATAGTGACAGCACTGATGATCTATCATATAAAGCATTTTTCATGTGGCTGCCCCCTTCTTTGACATCTTCCATGCCAAAGTCACATATCGGGATGCTGCAATCCTCCCTCTATTGCTCCTCCTATAGCTACTCATAATCAAGTAAAAGTTGAAGCTTTTGGGGGTTAGTCTTCCATGGGAAGCTATCACCCATCCAAAATGTCCTAAGTCTGGCCAATGCATGCATGAGTGGCCACCTTCCTCTACCATGTGTGGAATATTTATCCCCAAGTGAGAACATCTTCTGAGACTCCAAAGTCAAGAAGTAGTGTCCTTGCACCATGATAGTGCCATCCTCCATCTCTGCAACATCCTCTCTCAGCGCAAGATGTGAGGTGAGAGTGGGTAATGATGATGTTGGGAGAATTTCTCCCTCCTCCTTGAGCCTACCCAAGACTCTCTGCACTATCCCATGACCTCCCAATCTTCCCACTCCTCCTGGATCTATGAGTGGTGCAACATGTTGTGAGATATTTCTCACCAACTCCTCATTAGGTGGCCTCCCAGGTGGTTTTTCACTAAAGGTAATGTCTCATGGGCCAAGGTCATTTGCATAAATGATAGGACTGTTATGTCCTTGCTTCCACTGCGCAAATACAACTCTGTTTTTTGTGTGGAAGTTGTCTATGAGGGATGAGTGTGCATTCTCCTAATCATTTGATGCTTGCCACTCTTTCTGTCCATCTACTCCATCTTCAAAGTCTCCCAATCTGTGGTGACCTTCCCCAAAGTAATCAACCACTGCACACTCAATATCACATTGGTGTCAGGTATGTCAACCATAAAGAAGTGATCAGTCAATATATATGTCCCCATGGTGACAGATAAATATGGAACATAATGCATTCACTTAATAGTTCTAGCTCTTGGGACCAAAACTTAAAATCCCTCAAAATCATCAGTGGGTATTTCCCTCCTCTGCCCTAGTTTGGAATCAATAAAGTTGTGGGTAGCCCCACTGTTAATCAAAATTGAAACTCTCTGATCCTGAATGGAACCTTGAATCCTCAAGGTCAAGTACTTGGGTACCCCTCTCAATGATGCAAGGGCCCCTCCAATTGGATCAAATTTTCCATTCCCACCTCTTGGTGGTGGTGGATCCTCTACTGCTATCCCAGCGTTGTGACCTCCTTCTGGTTCTTCTTCTTCCTCCTCCTCATCATCTGAAAAGACCTCTATATAGTGTGCCTTTCCTGTTGCAGATCTATGTCTGGGTGCCGGTGATTCTTGGCATGTGAAGCAAATCTTCCTTCTCCTCAAGTCTCTTCAGACATCATCACTAAGAGGTAATTTTTTTGGCTCTCCTTTGAAAGAGGAGCATTCTCATTTTTTCCCTTTGATGGAAAAATGGGCTTTTGCTGAAATGTTGCCTTTTATTTTGGCAAGGCATCTTGTAGATCTCTAGCCCTTTCAATTGCATATTGAAGGATAGTGGGTTTGGTAGATTTAACCAACCCATGTAGAGGTTCTGCTAGCCCATCAATAAACATATAGACCCTCCTTGCTGCAGATAAATTAGGAACCATAACATAAAGTTCTAGAAATTCATAAATATGAGTTTCTGGATTACCTGATTGTTTGAGCTTAGCTAGCCCAATGAAAGGTGCCTCCGGGTCTCTTAGATCAAATCTCTCCACCAACCTCCTTGTGAACTCTAAATAGCAGTCACACTGGCATGGCCCAATGTAGAAAGTCCATGAAACCACCAATCATGTGCTTCATCCTCAACATGCAGCACTGCTATTTTGATGGCCTCCATCTTCAGTACTTGTTTCAGCTAGAAGTAGATGTCTAGATTCTCTACACATGATTTGGCAGTGCATTTTGATGACCCATCAAAAGTGGGTAAGAAAAATATGCCCATAGTCTGGTGTAGATCATGATTCTGTGTGAATCCTCTACCTCTATTGTGATGTCGGGGTCTCCTATTGTCCTTGATTTGACAGAACTATTGAAATCTCAAATGGTCTTTGAATCTCTTAGATTGAGACTCATACTCAAGAAAATAATCTTCAAGATTTTCTTGTTCTTGAAACCCTCCATTTCCCACTAATAAAAATGTAAGCATTGTAGAGCGTTGGGAAATCTGCTGCTTCACTAGTTGATCATTCCAGTGATGAGAAATTTCGGAGCCTTCTCCATGTAGAAACCCTTTAGGGGATTATTTGTGTCTATCCATCCTCATCTCATTTATTTCTCTTGCAATGTATTGAATAGTTCGAAGAAGAAGCTTAGGAAACTCCTTCTCCTCATCTTCTCCTGATAAAGGGGTTTTTCCCTTGTCTTCTTTATCATCTATATAATCATACCCCCAGTTTCTTCTGAGATGCCTCTTCTCTCTATCTATGAGAGCATATCCTTCTTTTGATGACATGTTGGCTTAAGATGCACAGGCTAAGCCAATATTATGCTCTGATAACATTGTAATATTCCCAAATGGGGAAAGCAGTAATATAATACATAACAATGGAAAGTAGTAGTGAAGATCAATGCATAAACATGAGATACCAATATGGATTCATTTTATTAGTCATATCAGCAGCAAAATAGTGCAATACAATGAGGCACAAATCATACAACAAGAACCAACAAGCCTCCAATAGATAAATCCCCTCAAGAATGAGGTGTTACTACTATACCAAAATGTCGGAGAGCTGCTACACCGCAATCATAGGAGCACAGCTACAGAATATGAACATAAAATGATACAAATGGTTGATATATGCCTCAAGAGATATAGAAGATAAATATCTAGGCTCTATAAAAACCTCCAAAAATAACCCAAGAGGGTTTTAAGAAAATACACCAAAATACAAGAGGTGAACCAAAGCCCTAGGGCTAAAGATTCACTGCAAATAAATAGCTGGAAAGATGTGGCTGATCTGATGTAGCATGAAATGAAGCCTCCTCCCAATAGACTCTCTAGGTGAAAGGTTGATCCCTTCACTAGAAAACCATCTCCCCAAATGGTGTACTAAAACCACCCCTGCAACACCTCCCTAAAATAACGCAGTCCAAGACTGAAACTATGCTATAGGGGCTAATAATAATGTGGCCTAGTGCGAAATGCTGCAATAAGGCTCAAGGGACTTCTTTACTAGCCTCCCAATGGAAGGAAACCTTCCTCCACTGAAATCTAGCTCAGAAATCACCCAAATCAACTCTACACTGCTGCATCCTGCAACACAGCACAACCCTCCGCAGAAACTGCGTTGTAGAAGGAAGATGAAGCTTGGCCTGATGCCGGAATGTGGAAATATAGTGCAAATAATTCTCCTGAGTGGGCACTTAAATTCCCCCGAGGATGAAATTGGGATTCCCACTCGGGAACACCCTTGTGCTAAACAACATTGCAGTCTCCACTAAAAAGCTAAAGAGAGCAACTAGTCATACAGACCATATCAAAATAATAATAAACAACATGCTCAAAATGGCTACCATCCCCTTCCTTATATGCTTGGTGAGCTTCCTCACCTTGGGCCCCACTCATTAAAGCCACTACTTCCATGCATGGAGTCTTCCTCCAAAACTTCGTTGTCCCTTAATGAATGTCACTCCTTCCATACCAGCATTGTTGATTTGGTCAAGGTTGACCAAGTCTACATACTCCAGCCCCTTTTCACACACAAGAGTGCTTTATCAAGCCACTAAAATGATCTCCATTCACATTAATAGTGATTTTATTCCTACTAAGGAGATTTATGGGTCTCCATACCCTCTTATTCTTCTAACTAAGGAGAAAAAACAAAAATTAATATTCCAACTAGCTTATAGCTAATTGGGAATATTACATAAGAAGGAAAAAAAGTGACTATTAACCCCTCCAAATATGTCTAATGATGGAGCTCATCAACCACAATGGAAAATCTATGAAAATGTCCTTCGAAGAACCTTGTTTTTCTCTTAATCCAGACCGAATTATGGAAAATTGTTCACTAGAAAACCAATTGGGTCCGTTCTGCACAAAACTTGTGTCTCAGATTTTCAAGATTCTTCTTCGTTTGCCCGAAACGTCCAACACAAAACTGTCACTTTTTTATCCCAATGAATTTCTAAGTTGGTTTAATTATGAGCTGAAGATCAAATTTTCAATCTGGAAGAGATCTTGGAGGCTAAAATCATGAGTGATGTTATAAAAAAATCATTAATAAACCATCATTGACAAAATCATGCATAATAATCATCAATTTATTAAAATAAAGGAGAACAAATATTACTTATCCACAAGAGCATAAATAATTATGAAATGGAATTATATAATAAATTATGATAAATAATCTGATAATGAAACATTAGAAATGGATGAAATAGATGTTAAGAAGTGATAATAATAATGACAAATTAGTAATACATACCCCTTCTTAAGGAAACCCATGACACATTATGAATTTGAACCCTAGTTTGACCTCAACTGAATAAATATTGACCCTATCCAATGATTCTAACCCAACAGGTGAACTCGACCCTACAAATAACTTGATTCAAAAACAATTCAGTCTCCTCGATTATTAATCATGACTTTATAAAACATGACTTGTTATAAAGATAAATAATTCTTAGTCCAACTCCCATGATCACAGACAAACAAAATCTTCATATGAGATCTGGTGAGTAATCTAGATGATCCCTCCTCTTAACCTTCAATATGAAGCACGACTAAGAAATCTAAAGCGATCCCTCCTTGACGAATAACTAGGGTGTATCACTGCAACAACGAAACCAATTTGCACTGCGTCACAAGAGTGGATGGGGTCCTGACCTGTCAGGGTCCCGCTCCACCCTCTGCTCCTTTCTGCGTCTAGTCATTTTGTGCGATTCCCGAGTCTGGAAAACGAAAGGCATTAACCTCAACCGTTTCGCTGTTCACATTTTTCCTGTTGTTTTTCACCGGAACGCTGCTTTTTTACCTCCTTACGAGTCTCCAGCATCTACGGTGTCGGTTTAGGGTTTTTTATTACTTTGCAGGAATGGGGTTCGACCGTGAACTGGTTGATTTGGAACCGGCGCCGGAGGATCTTCTCACGGTTTGGGGTCACGATGTTTCGGTTCATAACCTGGAGCGTTTTTTTCCTAAGGCACCAGCGAAACAAGGGGGTTTTTCCAAGGAGCTCGGGGTTGGTTGTTCCCCTCTCAGATCTGCTATCCCTGTCTCGGTAGAGACTAGAAAGGCTGGCTGTGACGTTTTTCCATCTAAGGGCGTTGTCTCTGAGGGCGAATGTTCTGAAAGGATCCGTTTAGTCTCTTCCGGGACTTCTCCTACTTCATCGCGACTTGTTCTATCCGATTTCGCTGGTTTTCCACCTCTCTCGGGAGGGCTAGAGGACGTGGTGGCCAGCTGCAGCCCCCATGTCTCGAAAGGGCCCATTGATGTGAAAGGAAAGTCCGGGGAAAGGTTCGATCCAGGAGCAGTTTTCCCTTGGGCTTTTGGAAGTGATTTTAGGGCCCCTGCTCAAGGGTTTCCGTCGGCTTTAAGCTCATTTAGAGCATCTGTGTCCTCGGTGGAAGAGATTCGGGAGCTGCCTCTGACTGATACCTCTGTCGGAGCTGTCGGCGTAGGAAATAGGCATGAAAACGTTCTGGGTGTGTTGGGAGCGGGTTTAAAGGGATGCCCACCAGGGGAGAGTGCATCTGGGGGGGCCAGAGCTGCAGAGAAATCCCCTCCTGGAACGCAGTCTTCGGAGGCGAGACAAAAGTTTTGTGATTTATGTGCGAATAGGGTCTTGGAGGATAGGAACCAGGGCCCGCCAGGTGGGGAGGCAGCTGATAACCAGCATCATACCGAACCAGAGGAAGGTGAGGTGCAGGTCACCAAGGTGGGTGCAAAGAGAAAAAATCAGGGTCCAATTCGAAAGAAGGAGCCCCAGCCTTGCTGCACTATAGGAGTGGACATTCGAGTAGAAGAGGCTATGGCAGCCTCTGAGACAAGGCTCGTTGGCAGAGTGCGAGGGCGGAAATTCTCGGCCAACTATATTCGGGAATGGGTTCATTCAGAGTGGGATAACGCTCCAGGCAAGCCTGTGGAGATAAAGGCCCTGGAGAGAGGCTGGTTTACCTTGCGGTTTGCTCAAAAGGATCATGTTAATTGGGTCCTAGACAGAAATTGGAGTTTTGGAAAACGACCAGTCCTTCTTCAAAGATGGACACCTTTGTTCGATGCTCAGATCGAGAAGCTGAATGAATCTCCAGTGTGGGTTAAATTACCAGGGTTACCCATTCAGTTCTGGTTTGACTCGGTTTTCATGTCCATAGGAAATACCTTGGGGAAGTTCCCGGATTTTGACAAATCGTTCGAATAGTCAGACAATCTCAGTGTGGCGCGGATTTTAGTAAGTCTAAACCCCCGTGAAGGGCTTGCTGAAGCCATGACTTTAAAGTATAGGGAGATGGAGTTTGTGCAGAAGCTGGATTATGAAAACTTACCCTTCCGGTGCCATCGCTGCCATATCTATGGGCACTTGGCCAAAGACTGCCCACTGGGCCACCGCCGTCGAAAGAACACTATCAAGTTGCCCCGAAAACCGGTGGTTTTCCCTGTCTCAAAGTCCGGTATGGATCCCACACAGGAACAAATGGAGGAGGATGGTTTGGAGGTTGAGACCTCCGGTGCCCCGTTGCAGCAGGCGGATTTCGTCCGATCACAAGAGCATGCTCCTGAGCTGTCCGATGCCCCGGTTCTTCCGACAGCTGTTGGGTTAGCGACGGATCCTCAGGCGGGTATGCCTTTTTTTTCCCCCTCCAATGCATGTGTTTCTAGTTTTGCTTCTGTATCTGTTATTTCGAAGCCTAGCCCCTCCAGGCAGCTTCAGATGGAATTTTCTTGTTTAAATCTAAATTCTCCTTTGGTTGATAGTCTAGTGGTCTCGGTACCTTTGTCCACTGGAGACCCTCTGCCTCCTAGTTCTGAGACTTCTGCTCCCTGCCCTTCCCTGGACTCAGCCCCTTCCCTGATTGCTCCTCCCTACAACCTGAGATCTTTGGCTATTCGTCCTGGGAAAGAGATCGCTCCTGGTGGTCTTGAGCAGGATTTAGTGCCCATCGGGCCTAGAAAAACCAGAGGTAGGAAATCTAACATGTCCAAAGCTAGGCAGAAGGCTATTATTGATATAGTTGATGGGAAGCAAAAATCCTTGACTGGGGTGCTTAGAGCAGCAAAGCCACCCTCAGATTCTCTGAAATGATTTTGCTTTCATTCAATTGTAGGGGGTTAGCTAGTCAACCCAAAAAACTAGCTTTCAGGAACTTAATCAGTCAGTATAATCTGGATATTCTCATGCTTCAAGAAACCCTCGGCAAGGGGGAGGAAATTATTGCCTTTCTTTCAAAGTCTATGACAGGTTGGCTCTTTCGAGCAATTGATGCAGATGGCCGCTCTGGTGGTCTGGTCACAGGTTTTCGAGTTGGAAACCTAAAAGAAATTTCCTCCTGGGGGTTTGAACACACTCTGGCAGTGGAGCTATACTCTAAGGAGCTTTGTTTTCCTTTACTTATTTTAAATGTTTATGGGCCCTACCAGGAAAGGGAACGGTTCTGGTCCTCTTTTTTCCAAAAGTCTCTTCTTTACCATCCTAATCTGATCATCGGAGGAGACTTAAACTTTTCTTTGGGGGTCTCCGAATTGTGGGGAGCAAATGCCAGAGCAGACCCTCTAACATACTTTTTCCTCACAAAGATTGCTTCTTCCCATTTGATTGATCTCCCGCTTCAAAAAGCCAGGCCTACTTGGTGCAATAAAAGAATTGGTGATGACTGGGTTGGAAAGAAACTGGACCGGTTTCTTTTGGGTGAAGCTCTTTCTGAGAAGTTGGCTATCTTCCATCATTGGGTGGGTGATGGAGGCCTCTCTGATCATTTCCCGATTCTGATGGAGGCTAAGGGATCTCTCAAAAAACCTGGGTCCCCGTTCAAATTCAATGCCTCTTGGTTGTCTGATGATTATTTTATTTCTCTGGTTCAAACTACTTGGAGGAAGGATGGGCATAATGAAGAGGGGGACTTAAGCCGAAGCAAGGAGTTTATGAATAACCTTAAGCTATTGAAAGCTGCAACCAAATCTTGGGCTATTCAAAAGTCATTGTTTGAAGATGAGGAACTAAGGGTCATAAATTCAGAACTCGAGATCTTGGAAGCCCCGGATGGGAGGGGCTATGCCACAGTGGAATCTCGGGATAGAATTCGAGAGCTGGAGGCAGCAAGAAGGAGACTTCTTCATGTAAAGGAGGAAAGCTGGCGCTTAAAGAGTAGGGCTGTCTGGCTTCAAGTGGGAGATGAAAATACTAAATTCTTTCAGCAGTATGCTAAAGGAAGGAAAAATGTCAATACCATTTGGGAATTGCCAAAAGCAAATGGGGAAAAGGCACGGTCCTTTGAAGAACTTGCTTCTCTCGGGGTCTCTTTCTTCAAAGATCTGTTTAAAGCTCCAGCGGAAGCCTCTATTGCTGAAGTTATAAGAGTAGCCCAGTTTTTCCCAAGGTTCATTGAAGACGAAGGTAATGATCTTCTGATGGCCCCGGTCTCAAGGGATGAAGTGGAGTCTACCCTAAAATCGATGCAAAAAGAGAAGAGTCCAGGCCCGGATGGCTGGACTATGGAATTTTTTCTCCACTTTTTTGATCTCTTGGGCGATGACCTGACAGGGGTGGTAGAAGAATCAAGGGTCTCAGGTTCGGTCTACCAGCCTTTTAATGCAACTTTTCTGACACTCATTCCGAAATCGGACAACCCTTCCTCTTTCAATGATTTTCGCCCCATCTCCCTCTGCACCTGTGTATACAAGGTGATTGCAAAGATTGTCGCCTCTAGACTTAAACCGTTCCTCTCCAAAAGTATCTCAGCAGAGCAGTTCAGTTTTTTGGATGGGAGGCAAATCCATGAGGCTGTCGGTGTTGCCCAGGAAACTCTTCACAGCCTAAAAAGGAGCAGGAAAAAAGGGGCCATTATCAAAATTGATCTCTCTAAGGCCTACGCCAGAATCAGCTGGATGTATATAAGGCTCCTTTTAACTCATCTGGGGTTCAGGCATGATTTTGTAAGGTGGACCATGGCGTGTGTTACCTCGACTTCGATTGCTGTTCTGATCAACGGGGCAGCTTCGGTTTTATTTAACCCACAGAGGGGACTTCGCCAAGGCTGCCCTCTATCCCCACTCCTGTTTTTGTTAGCAGCTGAAGGTCTTAGTCTTATGATTAAAGCGGCGAAGAGACAGGGTGATCTGAAAGGGATTGAAGTTGGGCTGAACCTATGGGTGACCCATCTCCTCTTTGTTGACGATATTCTCATCTTTAGTGATGGGAGCCGGGAGGACTGCACCTGTCTTAAAAGGCTTTTTGATCTCTTCTTAAAAGCCACGGGCTTGGTTATAAATGAACAGAAATCTTCGGTCATGACAGCAGGGCTCTCTCCCCTTGAAGTAAGCAGGGTAAAGGAGACTCTCGGTTTTGAAGTAAAGTCTATTCAGGATCTGTTTAAATACCTTGGTTTTAATTTGAAACCTGACTCTTACAGAGCCCAAGACTGGAACTGGCTTCTAGCAAAAATTGAAGATAGAATGAAACATTGGAGCTTTAAATGGTTGTCAAGGGCAGGTAGGCTTGTGTTGATTAAATCAGTGCTTTTGGCCATCCCAGTTTACTGGGCTAGTCTAATTTGGGTGCCTAAATGTATTTTGCTGAAAATTAACAAAATTTGTAGCAGATTTTTATGGGCTGGCCAGAAGAAGGATTATGTCACCCCTTGGGTTGCCTGGAACAAAATTGTTCGACCCAAAAAATGGGGGGGGTGGGGGATAAAGGATTTGGCCCCTTTCTCTCTGTCCTTAGCAGCTAAACTCGCATGGAGACTGATTGTTTCAGACAACCTCTGGACAGCTGTGACTCGGAGGAAGTATATTGACCCAGCCTCGCCTCTAGAATGGATAAGACAGCCTACCAAATCAACAAAAGATTCCTCTATGGTATGGAAAGCTTTGGTGGCTGCAGTTCAGGTTATAGAAAAATGTTTGGCATGGAAAGTGGGTGATGGTAGATCCATAAGACTGGGCAGGGACCCATGGGTGGGCTGTTCGGACTCTTTTGCTCTTTCAAGAGAACTGCTTGAGCACTTAAATAGCAGAGGCCTCTTCTCCCTCAGTCAAATTGCTGATAATGCAAACTCTTCAATTTGGAGGCAGGAGTGGTTTTCAGAGGAGGCACTTGCTTTAGAAGAAAGGTGGCATGAGGAATGGGGGGTTTTCCGTGCAGGACTGTTGAATTCACATATTCGTATTACAAATGAGCCGGATGAGCTGAGATGGGTGCATTCTAAATCAGGTTTCTACTCTCCAAAGATGGGTTATGATTGGCTTATGTCTCAGAAGGGGTGGGAGGAGCCAAACTGGTGGGCCAAGCCTTTGTGGAAACTGAAAGGACCAGCAAAGACTAGGTTGTTTTTCTGGTGTGTTCTTCGAAAGAAAGTACCTACATGGGATCATCTCCAGTTAAGGGGGAAGATTGGTCCAGGATGGTGTTCCTTGTGTAAGGCGAGTGAGGAAACTCTCCAGCATATTTTCCTTGCATGCCCTTTCTCAAAAAGCCTTTGGAATGAAATGGTAAGACAAACAAAGGTCCCCTTTCGCTGGGAGGGGGAGCAAATATCAGAGGCCTGGGCCAATTGGTGGCAGCAGGCTCCCAATGACAAAGTCAGAACTCTGCCCCTGCTGGTTGTTTGGGGGGTGTGGATAGCCAGAAATCACTGCATATTCAAAGACTCTGTTTTTCCCATTGCAAGACTTGCAGCTGAAGGAGTGGCCATTTTTGATAGTATACCACTTCCCTCAAATTCAGCAAGCTGTAGACCTGTTCAGGTGGAAGATATAAAAGGGTCCATTCCGTGGGCGTATTATGATGGAGCCTCTGATATAAACAAAAACTGTGGATCTGGCCTGGTCATATACTTTCCATCTGGAATTTCTCTCAAAGCCTCCATTGGACTTGGTACCGGAACAAATAATTTTGCTGAGCTCAAAGCCTTACATCTGCTATTATGTTGGCTCTCCTTGCTTAATGCGCGGGAGGTCCAGATTTTCGGGGATTCACAAAATACAGTCAAGTGGGCAAATGGCTCACACCAGTGCAGGAATTATCTCTTAACCCCTCCGCTTGCTGAAATTTTTCGTCTTAAAAGTTGTTTTGATGAGCTGACAATTTGTCACATTTACAGGGAAATAAACACTGAAGCAGACAGCCTTTCTAAAAAAGGCATTGAGCAGGTTTTGGATTCATGGTCAGTTGATGAAGTAGTGGATGGAGTGGCAAGGAGACTTGCCCCTCCGGTTTTTGCTTAATCTTGGAAGCTGTCAACATCTTTCTTTCCTCACTGTTTTTTCCTGTTATGTATATATTTTCCAGCATTTTAAAAACTGTTATTTTCTATAAAACTGTAAACAAAAACTCAGCGCTATTTTTCCGTATATCGGAGGCCTGAGTAATCATATTTTTTGGACATGTCAGCACTTTATATGCCAGCACAGTGTTTACTAGCTGGTCATTGGACAGTGGTGGTGTTAAGTATACCCTGTTTCGGTGTTTTTTCCTTTATGGAAGCCGGGGGTAGCTTACGCCACAGTTTTTGCTTCTTTTCAGCAGTTTTTTGTTTGACAAGGCTGTAGGGTGGTTCTCATCCAAAAAACAGCTGTTTTATTCTCTGGGGAAGGGAAAGAAATGCATCGCATATGCTATGTAACCCTCTTTTATAATAGAAGGTTTGTTCGATTTTTTCTGTGGAAAAAAAAAAACAACGATCCAATTTGGTCATATTAGTTAAGGTAGACCTTGCAAAACTACCCTCCTCACATAGGTTCAGCCCTTATTTAAAGATCCGGAGCTCTTAGATCAATTATCAGAGCAATATCCAATTCATCTTTTCCCATAGTGAGCCCCCGGACTTCCTTTTATTATTATGGATATCAGAATAATATAGATTATTACCATGGGTCATTTGAATACCATGGTTTTTTTCCCTATTAATAAAGTTACCTTATAAAAAAAAAAAAACTTAATTGATCAAAAAGTCACTTAATTATCTCCTCCTTGAAAAGGGACATTACATGGTAGTATTATCAAATATTGCTAAAAATTTAAGAGGTTGGAGTTTGAAATTTGAAATTAATGTCATTAATTTTATATTATCTATATTAATTCTCAGCAAACATTGTAAGTGTGACTCTATCATATAATATTGTCATTGCTAGCATCGCCTCATCATGAAAAGCTTAGCTTAGCTCTTTAATTTAAAATTCAAGGAAAATAAAGATGACATTAAAATAATAATTTTGACTTTTTAAATAACTTAAAATGAAAGCATATTTGATATTAAGATTGGCAATTGAAGTTGATTAAAGCTTTGTGCCATAAATTTATTGTTGCAATTGATGAAATAAAATTGATAGAGGATTGGTGCATGCATAGGTTTTATTATATACAAGATGTAATGTTATTTATTTAAATGTATTTTCACGTTGTAATTTTATGGGAATGAAAATATTCCTTGAACTAATTAAATAAAATGTTGAAACCGTCACATAAAATTTAAGTATAAATTTATATTTTTTAACAAGTTCAACAAAATATCATTGCTAACTCATTTTGAAATGATGGTAACTTGAGATATAATTCTTCTTTTATAGGAAGATAGATGATTAATGGAAGACAAAATATATATATATATATATATATATATGTCAAGGTTTTATTTTATTCTATAAGTCGCTTTTCTCGAACTTCATATAGTAATTTTGAATGTCCTCACGAATAATTATAATTATGGTTTAATTTAAGGTACAATGTAGGTAAATGTTAAATTGATGCATAAGATCCCTTTGTTTGTGGAACAAGGTACTCCTTCTATGCAACGATTTAATTGCTTAGTTTATGGAGGTGTACATACCATACCCCACTTTATTTTGAAACGCGGGACCTCCATGGAGGAAATATATTCGGGGTTATCTCAGATGGAGGTGATATGCTCCAAGTTGAGGAACTTAAAACACGTGGTCCGAAAATTAGGTTGGTCGGAAAAAGCAAATGCACAGACATGAATTGCATGAGATTGATATGGATATGGCTTGCCTCAATAACCCTACATCCTTTGATTTTTTTATCTTCAACTCATCATCAAAAAATTGTGGATCTGGAGGCACAAAAAAGGCATATCTTGTGTATACAGTACGAAAAATGGTGCCTGAAGATTCACACAATTTGCATCATGGGTGGAGATAAAAATACAAGTTTTTTCCAAAAATATGCAACAAACAGAAGGAAAAATAACACCATATAGGATATTGAAGATGGATTGGGGGAAATTTTTTCCAAACTCGAGGACATATATAGGGTGACAAATGAAAATGTTCGAAATTTTTTTAAGGTGAGGGAAGACGTTGATATTGATAATTCGATGGATTTTAATTGATCTTGTCCACGAATGTTCTGATATGCAAATGATATAGTTGTTGGTGGGCCTATTTCGTTGGAGGAAATCATCTTAGTGCTCAAATCATTATCTAGGGACAAATGCCCTAGTTTGTATGGTTGAACCTTGAAATTTTTACACATTTTCATGATATCATGGTTGAATACTTGTTAGACATGGTGGAGGAATTTAGGCGCAAACAGAAATTCTCGAGTGTTGTAAATGCGACATTTATAATGCTTATTCCAAAGTCTTAAAATCCTAAAACCTTTCGAGATTACGAGCCCATATCCTTATGAAAAATTATCTACAAGTTGATAATAAACATCATCACAACATGATTGAAGGAGAATCTCTCGACATATATATCGTCTAGATAATTTGCTTTTTGAAGAATCAACATATATAAGATGTGGTGGCCATTGCTTAGGAATACATACACTCTATTAAGTCATGGAGGAAGGATGCCATAATTTTAAAACTGCACCTCCATCGTGCATATGACTATGTAGATTGGAATTTCCTATGTTTGATTCTACACAATATTGGGCTCTCTGTTGTGGTTGTAGAATGGATAATAGCATGTGTCTCATTGATTAGCTACATAGTTTTAAGTAATGGAATTCCATCCAATTTTTTCCAGGCTTTCAGGGGTATTCAACAAGGCTTCTCTCTCTCCACATTATTATTTCTACTGGTCATTGATGGGCTTAGTAGGAGGATCATGGAGGCAAAGATTAAAGGATATTTTACAGTTCTACAACTCACAAAAGAGGTATCTATCACACACCTTATGTTTGTTGATGATGCTCTTCTTTTTGGACATGTTTCATTAAATCTGTAACACCCTCCTCTCACATTTACCCAACCTCACCGGCTCACTGGGGTAAACATGTGATGAGAGGCTACTATGATGTGATTTGACTCCCCATGTACATGCAACTTGTGACCTTCCATATTCCTATTCTCCTAATTTCCATTATTTTCATAAATAAATGTCAATTAATGCCTCTTTCCTTTCCAAAACGTTTTTCATTGCCTTTGCCAATTTCCCTTAGCCATATTGAACCAAATGAACACCCACAATAGGATGTTTTCCCAACATTAAACTTGGAATCCGTGTCTCGTGACCTTGGTTATTATTTTTCCTTTATTAACTTTATTACATGGAATTTTGACCAAGGTTGTTATAGAACCCTACCCCTTGGGGATCACCTTCATCGGTGTTCAGTGACACCTACAACCAGCAACATCGTTGAAAAGCAAAAAATACTTCCCATGGAGCTTTATAACTTAGCTCGATGCAGTATTTACAATTATTTACCTGCTGAGAAGCAAACCCACGTGAAAAAATAAAAAACATGACACACATACGTCTTATTGGAGCTTTATGACACAGCTTATTGTAGTATTTACATCCATATACATATGTACAAATACCAAAAAATCACACCAAAACATATGCCAAAAACATTCGCTCAACCAAAGAATAGAGAAGGATACATAGCCCACATCTGATCAACAATATCCCTTGTAGCTTCATCGAGCCCAAAGTGCTTCCACTACACTTTAACCTGCTCGATTGCTTGGTTCCTGAGCATGAGCATATCTCTTTGCAAAATACACTAAGGTTCCATCTGGAATTCTCCTTCTCACTCCACCTGCAATAAAGATAAGTCAATCACATGATCAACATCTTTAACATACTTCTTAAGTAATGACACATGGAAAACATTATGGACTTTCACTGTCAGAGGTAGTGCAATTCGATAGGCTACTAGCCCAATATTTTCAAGAATCTTGAACGGTCCACAAAACCGAGGTTCCATCTTGGTACGTAATCCAATCCTCAAGGATCTCTTCTTGGGCTTGATGTGCAAGTACACTTGTTCTCCAACCTGAAAATCCTTAAAACATCCTTTTTCGATCTGCATAAATTTTATGTTTGTCCTATGCTTCCTTCTGTAGAAAATTCTAACCAAGGGATTCAATCTGATCATGTGATGTTCTAAAACAATATATTGAATCCTTCTACAATATTTGTGGAATAAAAACATGATCGCTCAATCACATAACAAGTAAGAGAAAGAAATTATCAATCGAACAACACAATATGTTCTTGGGGAAAGAAACTGCTAAAAACCCCTCTATCTATATTGTGCATTAATTCAAGGAATCATGAAACAATACAATGCTTAATCTCTCATGAGATTCTCCAACACTCTACCAACTGACTCACTATGATGCTACTCAAAACTGGCTTGCAATGCTCAGGAAAAATTGACAAACACTTAGCCAATTCTCAGCCTCTACTAAGCCCAACCTTGCTCATGCAATTCCTAGAGAATTAGGCCTCTATTAAATAGGAATAATTCCCTTCCTTGAATGTGCAATCCATCATGGCATCCCTGTGACTTTATAATTTCACATGGGAAATTTTCTGTAAATACAACTGATACTTTTGTTCCCTTTAACCTCTGTCTCAACTTGGTCTTCCTAAAAACTAACATGAATGCAACTATTAATAGTGATTTATCAACTATCTAATTGATCACTCATTATGAATTAAATCTAATTTAATTCACTGGACCTCTCACTAGCTCATCACTCAATTAGAATTAGTTAAACTGATTTTAACTCAATTAATTGAGTTAAATAATTCACACTTGCACCCCACTAATGCATCAACTGCAACTAGACCCCAAAAATATTAGCATCCCTCTAAAGGCCTCATATTAGACCCTCAACTTGAATTTATTGAGCTAACTTAGTTATCTTGACTCAGTTAACTGATACAAGTTGTTATGAGATGAAATTACAATTTATTGTCTAATTTATTTAAGGGAAAAACAAATTAGACTCCCCACTTTCCTCACTCCTGGTGCATCAAAATTCCTCACCAGTGTGGGTGCATTTTTTTTCCTTTCTTGTTGCCAATTTCACTGTTTCTTGTTGTAAATTTCAACACCTTCATATTCTTCTTTATTACCTGCATTTCATGTTCCATCTCTGCCAACATGTCTGGTCCTATCAAAACCATGTTCACTGGATCACTCCAACTAATGGGTGTATTACAACTTCACCCAGAGAGTGCCTCGAACAGACTCATCCTTAGTGACTCATGGTACCCATTGTTGTAAGAAAAATCAACCAATGGAAGGTACTCTTTCCATCTCCTTTGTTGATGCATCACATACATTCTCAATGTGTCCTCCAATATTCTATTGACCCTGTTTGTCTCTCCATATATCTGCAAATGATAAGTTATGTTGAGAGCCAACTATTAAGTCCCTATATTACTAGTATAGTCCCTTATTGTTATTAGTGTAACCCCCTTATTGTTATTGTTGTACCCCTGTAACCCCATTATTGTTATTATTGTGCCCTTACATTATTATTGTTAGGTAGATTAGGATTTTATTGTGATCCCATGGACTCCTATATATAAAAGAAGGTTTTGTCATTTGTATCTTCCAAGAATTGTTCATTTATGTAATGTATTGGAGGTTTCCCCCTCGAAGTGGCTGATTTCTAAGGTGTTGATCTCTCTTTTCTTCTATTTTTGGAGCTGGTTTCATAACATTTAGTATTAGAGCTTTGGATTCTAGGGTTTCGTTGTTCCAAACAGGACATCGTGGCATTTTCGCCATAAATTTTTTCTACGAATTTTCAAAAACTGAAATTTTTACAGAGCGAAGCCAAAATCCTGAGGAATGTCTTGTAAAAAATTCAGATCTTGGTTCGCAATATTTTCGGAGATATGATTTGTGGAAGTTAGGGTTTTTTCGGGCTCCCGAATTTCACCTAAAACAGATCATTGTGGAATTTGCACTATAAATTTTTTTCTACGAAGGTTAAGAAGCTGAAATTTTTATAGAGTGAAGCCAAAATCCTGAGGAACTTCTTGTAAAAATTTTATATCTTCGTTCACAACAGTTTCGGAGATATGATCTGTGGAAGTTAGGGTTTTTTCAGGCTCCTAAACTTCATCTCAAAGAGGTGACTATGGGAAAATCGTCATAACTCTCTCTATGAGTATCAGATTGGAATTATGTAAAAAGTGGCAGGAATTACACGGATTTTAGTTTCCTGTGTATCAATTTCAGAGTCGAAGGAGGAAAAAGTGACACATGGCACATTGTACAAATTCGCTCTACTGAACCAGTCCATAATTAGGTCATTGTGGGAGATTCGGCATAACTTTGTCTTGAAGGATCCAAATCAGGTCAGACCTATGGCATTCGAAATAAGATTCATAGTTGGGCTACTATAGAACCAAATTTCAGATATTTAAGATCCGAAATCACAAAGATAATTCAGTTTTAATATCGAGCTCCTCAAAAGCAAGAAAAAGGTGTGTATTTTTTTTTTCAAATTGCATAAGTCTTGTTTGAAGAATCAGTTTGAATTGATTCCAAGGGCATATTGTAGAATAGATATCAGTATTGGGTTCTAAAATGCCTCCTAAAAATAATTCAACACCCATTAAGCCTTTAGAAGGCTCTACTATGACTCATGAGGACGAAGAAGCGCAGCATGACATATCAAAATTATAAGAGTAAATGCACCAAATTTCGCTCTCGCAAAGAGCAACAACAAATGAAATGAAATTTTTGAAGAAATGCATGGAAGCTACGATGGATGGTTTGAAGAAAGGTATGGATGGTTTGAAGAATGGCATGGAAGCTAAGATGGATGCTATGGAAGCTAGCATGGAATCTAAGATGGATGACATGGAAGAAAAAATGAAAAACATGAAGAATGATCTAAAAGCAGACATGGAAGGTTTGACAAAGTTGATACAAGAAATGTTTCCTAATGGGAAAAATATAGTAGAGGAAACTCATGATGAGAACAAAATAAATGTTAATCGTGATTTCATACACTCTAATGTTGGATGGAAGAATCACCATATTCCAAAGATGGATGTGAGGAAGTTTGATGGCAGGGATACCGTAACACAGATACTACAGATGGAGCAATATTTCGATCTAAATAATGTGAAAAACACACAAAAGGTACGCATTGCAACTTTACATTTAGAAAAAAATACATTTGTATGGTATTGATGGCTTTTCTCCAGTCAAAAAATTGTCACTTGGTCAATTCTTATGGAGGAAATGATAGCACATTATGAGGATACAAAGAGCAACACCTTCTTTAGCCAATTGATAAATCTCAAATAAAAGGGTTCAATGGTGGAGCACATTGAGGACTTCCAAAAATTGAATATAAGGGTAACTGATATTCCAGAGGAACACACGATTGATGTCTTCATAGTGACTTTAAAGTATAACATCCAACATGAATTTCAGGTTTGGGAACCTGATTCATTGGAGAAGGCATTTAGATTGGCAAGAAAAATTGAATGTAAAATTATGGAGACAAGGAAGCATACCACTCACATCTATAAATATGGAAGTATTGCTACTCATATACTTCCACAACCTACAACGTTGACACCACAACAATTGGAAGAAAAAAGAGAAAAAGGTCTTTACTACAGTTGTGATAGCAAATACACTAAAGGTCATAAGTGTACTAAGAATAAATTATTTTACATAGATTGTGAAGAGGAGGAAGAAAATGAACAAGAAACTTCAAAAGAAGAGGATATACACCAGGAACCAACCCTAGAAGAAGAAGAAATGAGTCTGACCATATTGTGTGATGCATTGGCAGGTTTTACCACTCCTCAAACTCTCAAGATAAAAGGACATGTCAAGAAGAAAAAGGTAATAGTATTGATTGATTCGGGTAGTACCCATAATTTTATTCATTGTAAGGTAGCTAAGGAATTGAATTGTTTCCTATACCCAGCACCAGAATGTCAAGTGATGGTTGCAAATGAAGGAACTATAAATTACTTTGGAGAATGTCATAATATCAAGCTAACCATGGGGGAATATGTATTTAATAGTCCAATGCTTTCCATTCCAATGGGAGGTGCTAATGTTGTACTAGGAGTACAATGGTTACAATATTTGGGGATGGTATCTTTTAATTTTCAAGAACTTTTCTTGAATTTTTTTTCGAAAGGAAAGGAAGTTGAATTACGAGGTATTGCAAGGAAGTCGGAAAAGATAATAAGCTATAATGTCATGACAAAGCTTCTAAAGAAAGAACAACGAGGCATAATTGCACAATTATGCTCACTAGATGTTCCAACATCAAAATCATTAATTTCTCCATATCTCCAAAAAGTCTTGGACAATCATTCCAAGGTGTTTGAAACTCCCAAAGGACTCCCACCTATTCATGATCATGATCATGCTATTCATCTGATTCTAGGAATTGTTCCTCCAAACAATAGGCCTTACATATATCCTTATGTCCAAAAGAGCAAAATTGAACGTCTGATTGCAGAAATGTTAGAGGCTGGTATAATTCAACCTCGTCAAAATTCTTTCTCTGCTCCAGTATTATTGGTGCACAAGAAGGATGGATCATGGCGCATGTGTCCGGATTATAGGGAGCTGTGTCCGGATTATAGGGAGCTCAATAAGCTCACTATTAAAGATAATTTTCCCATTCATGTGATTGATGAATTATTGGATGAATTACATGGAGCAATTTATTTTACCAAGTTGGATCTTTGTTCAGGATATCATCAAATTAGGATGAAGACGAAAGATATTCCAAAAATAGCATTTCGAACTCATGAGGGTCATTATGAATTTTTGGTCATGCCTTTTCCCCTTACCAATGCACCTTCTACATTTCAAGGGTTGATGAATTCCATTTTTAAACCCTTTCTTAGAAAATTTGTGCTAGTGTTTTTTGATGATATACTAATCTACAACAGGTCTTGGAAGGATCATGTTCAACATGTTGACAAGGTGCTCAAACTATTGCAGGAGAAACAATTATATGCAAAAACATCCAAATGTTTCTTTAGAGTACAAGAGGTGGAATATTTGGGTCATATTTTATCTCATGAGGGTTTTAACGTAGACCCTAAAAAAATTAAAGCCATTAAGGAATGGAAAGCCCCCACAACCATAATGAAATTGCGAGGATTTCTCAGGTTAACAGGGTATTATCGCAAGTTTGTTAAGAATTATGGGATAATAGCAGCAGCTCTAACAACATTATTGAAGAAAGATGCATTTCCATGGACCCCTGAAGCAACTGAGGCCTTTGAACATCTTAAAGAGGCAATGTGCCTAGCACCAGTCTTAGCTACGCCAGACTTCACAAAAACCTTTATTGTGGAATGTGATGCCTCAGGAAATGGAATTGGTGTTGTTTTAATGCAAGAAGGAAGACCTATTTCTTTTGAAAGTCGTCCAATCAAAGGAAAGTATTTACAGAAAGCTATTTATGAGAAGGAAATGTTGGCAATACTACATGCACTAAAGAAATGGCGACCTTACCTAATGGGAAGACACTTCAAGGTAAAAACTAATCATGATAGTCCTAAAGTTGAGACAGTTAAGACCCTGGGTCTTCTACAACCTTTATCCATTCCAAGTCAACGTTGGGAGGATATTTCAATGGATTTTATCACATGTTTACCTAAGTCTGAAGAAAAGAGTGTCATCATGGTGGTAGTTTCTATACTTACCAAGTATGCACACTTTTGTGCATTATCTCATCCATTTAAATCAAGTACAGTTGCTATTGCATTTATGGAAACAATTCAAAAGCTACATGGAAACCCAAAGATTATTGTAAGTGACAGAGATCCCATTTTTACTAGAAATTTTTGGACGGAATTATTTTCTTGTTTGGGTACTCAACTAGCTCATAGCTCATCTTATCATCCTCAATCCGATGGTCAAACTGAGACAGTGAGTAAATGTTTGGAAGGATATCTTCGTTGTTTTGTATTTGATAAGCAAACACAATGGGTCAAGTGGTTACCTCTTGCTGAATGGTGGTATAACACTTCCTTCCATACTGCAGAAAAAATGACCCCATTCATGGAACTTTATGGATATCATCCACCGTCCATCACATCATATTTAAGATAAATTATAAGGTTCAAGCAGTGGAATATCACATCGAGCATCAACAAAAAGTTCTCTAACTCTTAAAGGATAACCTAAATTTGGCACAAAATCAAATGAAACAACAAGAAGATCAACATCGCAGCGTGAGAAGTTTTGATGTAGGAGACTTGGTATTTTTACAACTACAACCATACACACAAATGTCCCTCAAGCAAGCTAAGAAGGACAATAAATTATCACCAAAGTATTATGGTCCTTACAAGGTGTTGCAAAATATTGGTACTATGGCATACAAATTGGAGCTTCCTGCTTCTTCGCGAGTGCATCCAGTTTACCATTTTTCATGCTTAAAGAAGGTTATAGGTGACAAAATTCCAGTTCAAACAATATTTCCAAAACCTGATGAGGAAGGAAAAATCGTATTGGAACCTGAAGCAGTCACATAAACAAGAACTTGAAAGCTAAGAAATCGATCAATTTCAGAGTATCTCATCAAGTGGAAGAACTTACCCACTAAAGATTCTACATGGGAGGATGGGAATTTTATACGGAAGCATCCAGAGCTACTCAAGCGTTGAGGACAACACTTTTTTGAAGGAGAGGGCCATGTTGGGTCCCTATATGACTAGTATAGTCCCTTATTGTTGTTAGTGTAACCCCCTTATTGTTATTGTTGTACCCCTCTAACCCCAATATTTTTTTTATCATGCCCTTACATTATTATTGTTAGGTCAGCTAGGATTATATTGTGATCCCATGGACTTCTATATATAGAAGGAGGTTTTTTCATATGTATCATCCAAGAATTGTTCATTTATGTAATGTATTGGAGGTTTCCCCCTCAAAGTGGTTGATTTATGAGGCGTTGATCTCTCTTTTATTCTATTTTTGGAGCTGGTTTCATAACACCATCTCTATACCCAAACTTGCAAACAAATATCTCCAGAATCTTGAAGTGAATTTAGCATCCCTGCCTGAAAAAATCCTCTTTGGGACACCACACAACCTTACTACATCTATGATGACGACCTGTGCTACATCATTAGCTTAATAACTAGACTTCACTGGAATTAAGTGCGCTACCTTTGTCAACCTTTCCACCACAACCATGATGGAATCATGTTTTTTAGATCTCCTCATCAAACCTGTGATGAAATCCATGGAAACGAACTCACATTTTGACTCTGGGATCGTAATCAGTTGTAGTAATCCACCTAGATGCTTACGCTCTTCTTTCACCTGCTGACAATCCAAACATCTAGCCACAAACTCTTCCATTTCCTTCTTCAGATTCAGCCAATGATAAAACTTTTTCACTGTTGCCAATGTCTTCTTGTATCCTCAGTGACCTGAATACAGTTTAACATGAAATTATCTCAAGATAATCTTCTTAATCTGACTATCATTCGACACATATATCCTATCCCTAAATCTAACCAAACCATCTATTGTAAGAATATAGTCCACATACCGATCACCTGTACCCTATTGTAACCTTTGCATAAGCTCCATGTACCTGTCATCTTGTTGTCTTACTTGTAGGATCCAATTGTGTAATTCTATCCCATAAGAACTCATAATTGTTATATGATTCACCTATACTCTCCTGCTAAGAGAATCTACAACTATGTTCTCCTTTCCTTTGATGTACCTAATCTCAAAGTCAAACTCAATAATCATGGCCAACCATCTAGCTTGCCTATATTTTGGATTCAGTTGGTCAAATAGATAACTTGATCCACTGCGATCACTCATCAATACAAATTTCCTGCTAAGAAGATAATAACTCCTCACCTTCAATGTATCAGTAATCGCTCCCAACTCAAGATCATGTGTTAGATAATTTTTCTCGTGCTCATTCAGTTTATGTGACTCACAACACATTACATGTCCTTCCTACATTAAGACTCCACCAAGTCCTCTCTTACAGACATCTGTACACACCACAAACTCTTTATTTGGATCTGTAATATTTAATACTAGAGCATTTGTCAACAACTGCTTCAATTGCTCGAAACCTGTTGCACATTCCTATGTCCATTCAAACTTCTTACCTTGCCTCTGTAGTGATGTAATAGGATATGCAATCTGAGATAAGTTCCTTATGAACCTTCTGTAGTAACCTGTTAGTCCCATGAATGATATTACCTCATCCACATTCCTAGGAGTTTCCCGTTCCATGATAGCCACTATCTTTTCTGGATCCATTGTTATGCCTTCCTTTGAAACATGTCCCAACTAATGTACCTTTTTTCTTAAAGAAACTGCATTTTCTAAGCTTGGCATACAATTGATGCTCTCTTAGAAATTTCAATATTGTTGCTAAATGCTCGGCATGCCCTTCCTCGTTCTTGGAATATATTAGGATGGCATCAACGAATACAATAAAAAACTTGTCCAGATAAGGACACAACACACTATTCATCAAGAACATAAATGTAGTTGGGGAATTAGTTAAACCAAATGGAACTACAACAAATTCATAATGCTTGTACCTGGTCCAAAAAGTTTTCTTGTAGATGTCCTCTTCTTTGATGCATACCTGATCGTATCTTAATCTCAAATAAATTTTTGATAACAATGTTTCTCCCTTCAACTGATCAAACAAGTCATCAATCCTCGATAATAGATACTTGTTCTTAATTTCTACCTTGTTCAACTGCCTGTAGTCAATGCATATCCTAAGAGTACCATCCTTCTTCTTCACAAACAACACTAGTGCACCCTAAGGTGATACAGTTGGCCTAATGTATCCCTTGTCAAGCATTTCCCTCAACTGCACCTTCAACTCTATGAACTCTAGAGTTCCCATATTGTATGGTGCCTTTGATGCTGGTCTTTCCCCTGGTACCAAATCAATAGAGAAGTCCACTTCTCAGCAAGGCGGCAACTCTGAAATACCTACTAGAAACACATCCTAAAACTGCTGCAAGATTGGGTACCTGCTTAATACCTCTGCATCCACGTCCTCCTTACCTTTATCACTATAAATGTGCACTATTGTTGTAGCATTCAACAATCCCCCCATTTTTATACTTAGTTTTAAATAATAAATGGGGACCTTTTATTTTATGTTTCATTTCCTTTTGATAAGGTTTTTTTTTTAGGAAATAAGGAACAAATTTGAGTTAGTTATAATAATTTTCATAAACTTTAAGCCTTTCCCTTTTTGGGAACTTTTATATCAGATTCACAATTAAAATATGTTACAAAGGCCTGAGTTCTCGATAAGCCCTACTCATAAATAAATATCAGAATATCAAAACTTAATTATATCGTAAATTTGTTTTGGAATGGGTTACGATAAAACACATCCCCGATATGTTTCTCCCCAATCCTCATTTTACTCAAAAATCATTCGTAAAGGCTTTTATAAAGTTTTAGCATGAAACATTATTATAAAATTCTCGTTGGCCCCACAACGTTGTATCCACGCATGTCATATTGGAATTACTTTTTATTGTAACTCTCTTATGAATTTTTTTACGACATCACTCACCTTCGATATCAAATACCTCTGATATCCATTTCCTCCAAAATCTTTAAAAATATTTTAATACTTATATTAGAACTCTTTCACATCAGATTTATTTCATCGGGGCAGTTTGTGAAATCCCCCGATATAAAAATCTCAATATGCATATACTTCATTTATCGGAGCCTTTTGAATCCCCTTCATGACCATTATATCGAAACCTTTTTACATCAGATATTTGAGTTATGATAACTCTTCAACTTAAAACTCCCGATATCATCCCTCCGATAAGGTGATATGACTGGCCAATGTGGTTTCTCAATTTTACATTCAATGATTGATAATGTGGGTGTAATCATTCTCAAGATTATGAATGCATACATTTAATTCTCCTCGTTTGTGAAGACTTGCTTAAGGGGAAAGAATTATCATTATAAATTACATTATTTGCGCTAAGTCTCGGCAATATAAAGTTTCATGCTCATCTATGTGATTTTGTTACAGGCGCACTCTGATTCCCAGAATGTTGAAGAAATGTCGAAGGAAGGAAAGGTAAAAAATAAATCTCCTATACAACAAAAACTTGTTGCTCCCGTTGTTGAAAATAAATATGAAAAGGCCCTTTCTTCAGGATTATTCTTTGATACAGTGTGCACAAAGAATTTCGAGAAGTCTTCATGGGAAGCGATGTCTCAATGTTTTGAGGATGAAAAACCCAAAATTACTAAGAGAATATTAATTGTCGATGATTCTTCCCCAATTTCAGAAACTACCTTCTGTGATGTAGCGAATTTATTTCTGCACAAAATTGCAACCCGACCCAAAATTACGCCTTAGACCAATATGGTTCGGTGGGTCGTGGATAATTTGAGTATTGATGATAGGAGGATTGTTATAGGAAAAGGCACAATCATCAGGTCTTTCGCCTGTGAAGATTTGCAGAAGATGTATCATATGCGTGAACCCTAATTGAAATATGACAAAGATTGCATTGAATAATTCCTTAAGGAACATGGATATGCATTAGATCAAATTAGAGGTTGGAGGCAAGATTCAAATAAGCACAAAAGAGAAGAAACTGGTAAGTATGATGTTTATTCTCTTGTTTGGCCTTATTCTCAAATTGTTGCTATGATGTGTAGAATCTATGTTGTTGCATATAAATTTGCAAGGAGTTGTTTCTTTGTGATCTCATGGTAGCATAGGATCAAGATCTCATCTTTCTCAAAGATTGGCACTCTCCAAACTCAAAAAAAAAAGTCTAAACCTCTCAAATCGTCCAGTATAAATAGGCAAAAGAGAGGTCCCAGGAGGATGTACGTAGATGCTCAGGCTGAAGAGGAGTCATAGAACCTTCTCACTAATAAGTCATGGCCAGCTCGAATATATAATGAATCAAATTGATCTCCTAGGGACTAAGGCACTCTAGAAGTATTCTTGGGAAACAAGAACAACAAGGGCTAAAAAAGTCCCTGGATTAAAAGTACCATCAACATTTCTATAAGATCTTCCTTAGAGTCATGTTGCCAATTTATCCGGTCATCTTTGATACCAAAGCACTAAGAATATCTCCAAAGGTTGAAAATTATCTTTTGCAAGTAGGAAGATGGTTTGGTGAGGAGTCATTTACCTATATCAAAGTGTATGGAAGTTTAGAAAACCCTCATGTTCTGTCATTATTTTTCCTAGATAAACCACAGTGTAAGGAAATAGCATGTCAGACTATGGGTAATGGTATTTCCAAAGTCCTTAAAGAAGCTAATAAAAATATGTGGCCTCCTTTCCCAACCCAATTTGGCATATATGATTTGGACAACTAAAAAGATGCAATGATTGAGATACATGTTATTCAAGCTATGAATTTTCTTATTGTACCAAATAGGCAATATGATCTTAATCTTGTTGACAAGAATATCAAAACAACATAGAGTATCAAACAGTTCATGCATGAACCGGACAAGTTTGATGATCTATTTGAAAAAAAATCCTCCTTATTCAATGGTGACTCAATATGCAAAGGAAAAATTAACTTCTAAAGAAATGAATTAGTTTATCCAATGCAGAGCTTCTAGGTTGATAAGTCTTCTTATGGATTCATTACAAGTTTCCCAAGAAATTTTTTTGAGTGATAATATCACTAATCTCACAAAATTGATTTATTCTTCTCAGTTGAGAGTAACGGTTACCTCTACTTCTTCTCAAATAGATGACATTGTGCCTGATACTAAGTTGGAAGAGATATGGAATGAATATAGTCAAGCTTTAAATTTTTAAGACTAATGAATCTTAGGTTGTTTAGATTGCTCCACGGATCAAGGTTCAGGAAACCTTAAAGAATCCTAAACAAACTATCAAAATAGTGAAGGATGTTAAATAACCTTCAGAGGACAGGTATATAGAAATCATACCAACATTTCCCTCCTTTAAGGTGGTTTTGAAGATTGAAGAAATTCCTCCATTGGACATTTTATACAATCCTCGACATAAGGCCATAGTGAAAAGGGAAAGAAAATAGACAAAGCTTGATTAGTCCCGGGCTTTATTCCTTGGTAATGCATCTTTTGAAGTATCATGGAAAGGATCATCAACCACTCCAATAGAGGATCTGGGCAAACTTACACAGGTTACAAGAGCTTATGCCTCAACTACTATTGATAAATCAACATAAGTACAATAACAACTCAAGGAAAAAGAGAAAATAATTATTATGTTAGAACAAAGTATTGAAACAGAAAAACAAAATAACACAAAGCACTGGAAATCCCAGATGATAGAGCTTCAACAGAGATTTGATTCTCTCAAGATTCAACATGATGTAGATATAAAGGCCAGAAATGCACAGATACAGGAATTGTAGCAAAGGATTGAGCATTTAAGTGCCATCCCAGATTTAGAAGGATTTAAGAGAGAGGCTAAAGAGCTCAACACTCTTCTTTCTCAACAACAAATAGTATTTTTCCAGAAATTGGCAATTATTCGTGATCAGTGTAAGACTGTGGACTCCTTAGTCAATCAACTTTATGATATTAAAAATTACTTTGAGAAGATAGAAGAAAATATTTATGGTTTCCTAACCTGGTAGGAAAGTGAAGAAGGTATATTAGCGAGTCTGCCTAAAATTGAAGAAAATCACAAAGAAATCATTTTTCAGAGAGTGGGACATTCGCATTAAGCAAAATAAAGCGACAATTTTCCAAGATCGAGATATTTCTAATAGTATTACTGAAGAAATTACTGATAATATACTTAAGTCTAATCTAATTTTGAGTTGCTCTGAAGGCACCTTACCAGACATCAAGTTCTTGACAAATACGTGGCAGGAATCTTCCAAGAAAAGGGTTGATATTATTGATCAATTGACCAATATCGACTTTAGAGCTCCATAGGAAATTCTTGGTAAAACCGCACAATCAGTGGCTAATGCTTCGATGCTTATCAAATACCACCACACAGATGTTGTCAGCATTAAGATATGTCATTGGATTCGGCCAACTTCTCCTCCAGAATTAAACAATCTAATTGATATCTTTGATTTGAGACAATGCATCAGAGGACAATCTTCCTCCTAAGCTTAGAAAATTGTTGTAACTATATTCTAATTTGTTCCTTTGTTGTTTTTTATGTTGAGAACTACTTGAAGGATTGCTTTATTTTCTATCTTTATCATTTATAAAGAAATTATAAATTTTATCTCATCGATAGAGATTGGGTTCTAAATTTTTGTAAAAAGGAAGCTTAAGCTGCACTATTGTAACTAAGTTTTTCTTAATCTGAAGTTGAACCATCGTCTTTTTATGATGAGTATATCTATGGTTTATCGGGTACTATTATCCTTTATCTGACTATTTTCTTATAATAGAGTGGTATTTTGTTATTATTCACAACATATGTGTTAAAGCAATCTTCCATTATCACTATTGATGTGTCTGACTGAAATATCTTAATTATATGTGAATAATGAGATCTAAATATGTGTGATGATTAAGACAACTAATTTAATTAACTATTTAATTAAATTAGTTTTCTTTATTTTGAGTTAAATTCATAATTACATGATGATCTATATTGTTATGATAATTGGGAAATCTTTCTAAACACATCTTTCATCAACTTTCCCGGGATAGATAATAGTATAGTAATTTCTATTTCAGTTTTTAAGTTATATTAGAGCAATATATCCTTATTCATTTCATTTCACATTAGCTTACAGAAAGGGAAATTGGTCCCATAACTCCAGTCACAACCATCATTCCAAATGGAAAAGGATCTACTTTAAGGTCTCGACCAGATGGTTATCCCCAATGTTGATGTAGTCATTCATGACCATCAATGTTTTTGGCGCTACAAGGAGGGTCATATGACTATGAATGGAAACAAAGTATTCTCTTAAAACTAAAGTCCATTTTAAGAGTCGTTCTCCCTCAAAATACCCACCAACTTCAAGATCTCACTCTATATCCCCTAGTTCTAGATCTAAAGTTGTTGAACCAACCACTCAATTTCCTAGATCACTTCCAAAAGAAATCGGACAAACCTCTACTCAGATAGAACCACCTACAGAATCCCCTGAGTTGCAAACTTTAATTCAGAGATAGGAAGGAATTTCCATATCTAAAGAATGAGTTTCTCAACCTAATTTATCTAAAGGAAGTGTTACTTCATCCCTTCAATCTTCTGGAGTCTTAACTAGATCTCAGAGTGAAAATCTTGGAGTAAAGCTTTTTTTAATTCCTATTGCCCACTCATAGGAGAAGGAGAAATATTTCAGAAACCGAGTCTTCAACTAGTGGGATTATATCATCCTCTCCACATCATACTCCTTCTGTCAACCTCGCTTCTTCTCATTATCCTTTTCCTTCTTCCTATCATCCTTTATCCTCTTCTCCCACTCACATTCCTCTTTTATAGAAAACGAGTACTAATATAAACAATAGTACTATAGGGGAAAATTCTTCAACTGTCAATTTTTTAACATACTTTTCATCAAGTACAACTTCTTTTGGACCTAATACTCACATAATGGCTAACAAACCGTGGAATAACCTAGGAGAAGTTGCAATGGCACCACCTTTACATCCTTTTCCTAAGCATCCAGAAATATAGTTGCCTAAATATAGCCCAAATGATGGTTTACCTGTAGAGGAACACCTTCATAATTTTATGTTGGAAGTCAATCTTAATGGAGTGTCAAAGGAAAATGTAGTTTATAGACTATTCCCTTACACATTTGAAGGATTTACAGGGTCCTGGTACTTCTCTTTACTAGTTGGATTAATCACATACTAGGATAAATTTGAAGAACAATTTTTGAAAATGTTTGGGGATGATTGAACAATTTCTACTTTGATTAACAATTTATCAAATCTTAAAACTACCCAAATGAGAAAATCAAAGACTTCAATTCAAGATTCAACAAATTATTAAATAAAATCCCAGCTACCTCCAAACCTGGAATAGATGTTCAAATTGACTGGTATCATCAGTTCCCTTCCCTAAAATATTGTCATATTTGTCGGTAAGGCTCAGAAAACAATACTTTTAGATAACATGAAAGAAGCTATATCTATAGAGAAAAGAGTTCTAGCTCTCGAAAAGAAGTCTACCATTGAAGAAAGAAAACATACCAAAAAAGTGACCTTTAAATATAAGTCCAAGAAAAAGGTTTCTAAAGACCCTTTTGACTTGGAAGGATTAAATAAAGTGCTTAAGACAATGTCCAGTGATATGGTTGAAATTAAGAAGAAAGTTGTTGAATCCTCAATAAAATATTTTAGACCTTTTAAAAGGAATCAACCTTCACAATCTCCACAACCTACTGAAATATCAAATGCAAAGTCTAACGATGATGGATAAGAGGAGGAAGCATCTGCTTCTACCAATGAACAAGAAGAATAAATAGCAGAAGTTCATGGTATATGGGACTTTATTCTAACTAGTTCAGAGAATGAAGCAAAAGAAGAATCTTTACCAAGAAATACTAGAAGCAAAGGACCAATTGATACTACTTCATCAAGCAAGAGTAAAAAAAATGCTACTCCCCTAACTGAAGAGAAAGGAACATCTAAGAATACACCTTCTTAGTCTTGTGATCCTTCTCCAAGTACTTCTAAGTCCCCTCCACTTTCACCTACATCATCAAAAGATTTGATAATTTTTTATAGCATCGAATATTATATTGTAGAGGACATGAAAAAGACTAAAGATAATATTTCTTTATATGAGGTCAGTAAATTAAAACAACAACAAAAAAATTATTACTTAATGAGTTGGATGTAGTTCCTTCATCTCCATTGCCTTCAATTGTTGTCATGTCAAAAGCATCAAAAGGAAAACATAAACCCCCAAATGTCCCCATAGATAAAACTGATCATTCTGATGCAATATTAATTTGAGATAGATCTAACTCTCATACACCTCCTTTTTTGTTGACTTTTGAAATATTCAATAAAAATATTCACAATTGTTTAGTGGATTCAAGTGACTCTTCCAATATCATGCCCTATTTGGTATGTCTAAAATTGAATGTAACACCTCAAAATTCTATTGTGAAAATTTTCCAATTGGGTAGAACAAAAGTCAAAGTGTTAGGAGAAATGAACGTTGTTCTAATTTAACTATTTTCAAACTCAAAATTTTGTCAAATAATTGATATATTGGTTGTTGATATCCTGAGTTTTATGGTTTGATCCTAAGTAGGGATTGGTCTGAGAAACTACATGGTTACTTTGCAAAAAATTGGTCACATTTGTGGCTCCCTTATAATGGAAAACCCAATCAAATTTGTGTGGATAGGAAAAGCACATGAAATACTCTGTGACTGATTTGGATGAGGAGAATGAACTAGTAATTTTCACTAACAATATTTTGGGAAATTATTCTTCATAATCCTTCTTTGGTAGTTTCCCAGCTTTGAATTCTCTTTTTCCTATTGATTATGTTTTATCATAAGTTGAAAATTTCTCACAAACATACTCATCAAGATGTATTAATATTGTAGATAATATTGTAAATAAGAGTGATGAATTGTTTTGGATTCTCTATTTTGATGTATCGAAGTCTAGTGATGGGGTAGGGGATGAATGCATTTTAATTAATCTGAATGGAGAGAAAACTATGCTCACATGAATATTGGAATTTGATTGTACTGATAACATTGTTGAATATGAAGCACTAGTTCAGGGTTTACAAAAATTTATCAGTATTGATGTCAAATGTATTAAAGTTTATGGTGATTCATAAATTGTTATAAAACAAGTAAGGACTAACATTCATTGTGTTTCCAATCATCTGAAACATTATCAAACCTTAATTCACGATTTTATTACTCATTTCATAGCATTCAATAAAATTCCAATTTCCATGTTACAAAATGCTAGTGTTGATCTCTTAGCTAGCGTTGCTTAGAAGCTTATCCCACCATAAGACTTCAGTCCTCATAGGTTTTTTATTGAATTGATTTTTCGCCCCTCCATTCCTGATAACATTACTAATTGGAAAGTATTCAACGATGATAATGACATTTGAAATTATTTAACTTCTAAATCTTTTTATTCAGATCAAATCATAGATGAATATGAACATGATAAGTAGCTTAATAAGTCTTCTGAAGAAAATTATTTACTAAAGCCTATTGTAAAATTGGAAGACATATGATTTGAAGGATAGATTCAAGAAATTCACCAATTGTAAAATCCATAGTAGTACCTTAAGATTTGAATTAGTTAATCTAGGATCTAATTAAAAACCCAAAAATATCAATTTAGGCCTTGGAATTTCACCTAATGAAAGATCTGATTTCATACAATTGTTAATAAAATACAAGGACATTTTTTCCTGGAGCTATGGCGATTTAAAAACATAAGATACATCCATAATTCAACATAATATACCCGTGTTGCTTGATGTAAAACATGTCCAACAAAAGTTTAGGAAGATTCATCCTAATCTTAAAACTCAAATCAAGACTAAGTTAAACAAATTACTAAAAGCCAAAAATATTTTCATGGTCGGACATTCAAAGTGGGTTTCAAATCTCATTCCAGATAGGAAGAAGAATGGAGACATTCGAATTTGTATTGATTTCAGAAATTTGAATAGTGAAAATGAAAAGGATAATTTTCCTTTACCACCAATGGAGCGAATCTTACAGTATGTTGCAGGTTCTAAACTAATGTCATTCTTAGACGGTTTTTACGGATATAATCAGATTCTTGTGCATATTGAAGACAGATTAAAAACTATGTACAGGACCAAGTGGGTAACATTCGCATGTCAAAAGATTCCTTTTGGATTGATTAACATTGGATCTACCTTCCAACGAGCTATGGACATTGCTTTTAGAGGTTTGATTAAGAAATCAGAGGCAGTTTATGTGGATGACATTACAATTTATTCAAAAGACAGGAATATTCATCTTAATGATTTAAAACAAATATTTAAGAGATGTAGAAATTTTGGGATTTCCTTAAATCTTAAAAATCATTTTTTCTCTTAGTGATGGAAATCTTTTAGGCTTTATTGTTTCAAAAGAAGGAATTAGAATAGATCTAGAAAGAGTTAAGGCTATTTCTAAAATTCCATTACTTCATAATAAAAATTCTATGTAATCCTTTCTTGGCCAAATTAATTTTGTTAAACATTTTATTCCGGATTTCTCACGTATTATTATGCCTTTACAAAATATGATTAAAAATAAGACAATCTATAAATCGGGACAAACTAAAAGAAAATATTTTGAATTAATAAAGCATGCCATAATAGATGCTCCTTCATTAACATCGCCAGATTTTTCTAAGGAATTTGTCTTATACACTTTTGCATCCAAGCAATCTTATGCAACAATTTTAACTCAACCTAATGAAGAACAAGTTGAAGCTCCCATTTCCTTTTTCAGTTCCAATCTATAAGGAACATAATTGAATTATTCAGAAGTGGAAAAACAAGTTTTTGCAGTCTTTAAGTCAGTGAAACACTTTAGACCTTTTCTCTTGAAAACACATACAAAAGTGATTGTACCTTTCCCAACAGTAAGATAATTGCTTATCCAAATAGAATTAGGAGAAAAGAGAGCTAATTAGGTTAAAAACTTACAAGAATATGACCTAGAAATTAAACTAGTTAAAATAGTTAGAGGTCAAGGTCTTTGGAGGTTGATAACTGGAGCATCTGATAATTCAGCTGAAGAAGATTAAAGTAATAATGTTCATGTCTCATAGGTATGCCCCACTAATACGGAATCTAAGTATGTTGAATTAATTTTCTATTTGAAAAATGGTTATGCACTAGTTGAACTCGATTACAAGAAAAAGAGAGCCATAAGACTTAAATCCAACCAATATCAACTTGTTAAAAATGTTTTGTTTAGAAGAAATTATGATTCTGTCTTACTTAGATGTTTAGAAAATCTTGAAGTTAAAAAATTCTTGTAAGAATTACATGATGGACCAGTTGGTGGACACTATAGTGCAGATACTAATACTCACAAAATCCTTCATGCTCGTTATTATTGACCTACTTTGTTCAAAGACACACATGCTTATGTAAGAAAATGCAAATTCTGCCAAACAACTTCAGGAAGGGAAAATAAACCAAACTTACCTCTGCATCCATTCAATATTGAACAAACTTTTGAACTGTGGGGGTTAGATATTATAGTTGAGATTGTTCTAAATTCTTCTAAAAAACACAGATATATTTTAACCACTACATATTATTTCACCAAGTGGGTGGAAGCAATACCCTTAAAGGTGGTCAACTCTGAAATTGTCATGGATTTTATTGATCAACACATAATTACCATGTTTGGCCTTCCTAATGATATCATGTTTGATAATGCTTGCTACTTTTCGGGTAATGCTATAACTGAATTTGCATTAAAACGAGGTTTTAAACTTAAGTATTCTACAAATTACTATCCTCAAGGAAATGGATTAACTGAATCCACTAAAAAAAACCTCTTGAGAATAATCAAGCAAAACATTGATGATAACCAAAAGAATTGGCATAAAGTCTTAATTTTTGCTTTATGGGCTAATAGGATTACTCACAATGCTTCGTTAGGAACTTCTCCCTATCACTTAGTATATGGAAAAGAAGTTGTATTGCCTCCTAATTTAGATTTATCTTCACTAGCCCTGATGCAATCTATTAAGGAACAACCTTGCTCTTCTTTACAATTAAGATTATCTCAAATACTAGAACTATAAGAGGAAAGAGAAAAATCCAAACAAATTCATACCCAACATCAAAATACGGTCAAATCTTGGTTCGATTCAAGTTCAATAGGTAGTAAGACTTTTGAAATTGGTGACTTGGTTATGAAATGGGATAAAGCTCATTACAAAAAAGTAAAACATACAAAGTTCCAGAAAATTTGGCTTAGTCCATTTCAGATCATTGAAAATATTGGCCCATCCACTTTTATTCTCCAAGATTTATAGGGTAAAAGAGATTCTCTCCCCGTGAATGGGAAAATCTTGAAGAATTCATATTTTGATTGTAAATATGTATAATCATATGTACATATTGGCGCTTTTAGACTAGTTATGTTGAATAATAGTCTTTTGACTTCGTATTTTGGGTTTTTATAATCATATTCTCTCATCATTAATATGGAATTGATCAATTAAAGGAAATTATTTAGAAATAAATTATTACATTGAAATTTAGTATTGGACTTATTTTAATCTTGGATATCTTTATCTCTGTTATTTTGTGAATATTTCATAACTCGCATCATTACAAGATCTTATTATACTTTGATCTTTCATTTCAATATCTAAACAAATAAAGACTGTTTCAAAGCTGAAGCACCTTATGACTTCAATTGTTATCCATAACTCTTAAGAAGTAGTTTTACCTCCCCATCCACAAATATTAACATTTTTAGGGTGTAATTCAAAAGTATTTAAACTTGAAAGATAAGGGATCTCATTATGATCCAACTTACCATGATCACGGCGAACTAATGCTATTGAAATTATCACATATGGATACCAAACCAGGATAATGGCTCGTAGTCTTAAGACTGTAAGACAAGAGGTCTCATCACGAGTCGGCTTGTTCAATATCATTATATCTTGTGAATGACATTTTCATTATTTGGGCACAAACCAGGACAATGGCTTTCAAGTAATAAAATAAATGCTTAAAAAAAATCAATAGCTCTAAAGATATATTATAGTGGATGGGATACTAGTATTATTTGGTTAAATGGTAACCTTGTCGAGGCTATGGACACTATTGGTATTTATGGCTCTACTAGTGACAAAAGGTCAATCTTAATGTGAAGCTTCAATATTTCTTTATTTTATCTTTCTAACCGATACAATGACTAATAAAGATAATCTTGGTTCTTATGCATAACAAGTTATGAAGCTTGCAAAGTAATGAGTTTTGTTTTATTCAGAGTTATTTCAAACAATATGATTTCAACATCCCGATCTTTCTAAGTCTTATTTCTTTAGTTGTTAAAATGTTCATTCATTTTAACAGAGATAACTATTTCTCCCAATACATCGTCAATTGTTATAGCATTCAACAACACCACCCCCCCCCCAATTTTTATACTTAGTTTTCAATAATAATAAAATAGGGAACCTTTTGATTTTTATGTTTCATTTCCTTTTGATAAGGTTTTTGTTTTAGGAAATAAAGAAAAAAATTGAGGTGGTTATGATAATTTTCATAAAATTTAAGCCTTTATCCTTATCAGAACTTTTATATCGGAGTCGCAATTGAAATATGTTACAAAGGCCCAAGGTTTTGCTAGGCCCTACTCATAAAGCAATATAAGAATATCAAAACTTCATTATATTGTAACTTTATTTTGGAATGAGTTATGATAAAACACAATATCCCCGATATGTTTCTCCCCGACCCTCACTTTACTCAAATATTGTTCATAAAGGGTTTTATTAAGGTTTATGCATGAAACATTATTATAAAATTCTCGTCGAGCCCACAACGTTGTATCCACACGTGTCATATTAGAATTCCTTTTTATCGTAACTTTCTTATGAAGTTTGTTATGATATCACTCACCCCCAATATCAAATACGTTTAATATACATTTCCTCTGATATCTTTAATAATATTTTAATACTTATATCATAACTCTTTCACATCGGAGTTGTTTCATCACAACATTTTTTTAAATCCCTTGATATGCATATACTTCATTTACTGGATCCTTTTAAATCCTTCATGACCGTTATATCGAAACCTTTTTACATCGGATATTTGATTTATCATAACTCTTAACCTTAAAAATCCCAATATTATCCCTCTAATGAGGTGATGTGACTAGCCCACATGGTTTCTCACTTGTACATTCAATGATTCATAATGCGGGTCTAATGATTCTCGAAATTCTAAATGCATACATTTAAGTCTCCTCGTTTGTGAAATTTTTCTTAAGGGAAACAATTATTGTTATGAATTACATTGTTTGTGCTAAGTCTCGGCAAGAGAAATTTTCTTTCTCATCTCTGTGATTTTGTTACAGGCGCACTTCGATTCTTGGAATACTGAAGAAATGTCAAAGGCATGAAAGGCAAAAAAGAAAGCTCTTGTATAACAACAATTTGTTGCTCCCATTGTTGAAAATAAAGATGAAAATGCCCTTTCTTCGAGATTATTCTCTGATACAGTATGCACAAGGGATTCCAAGCATTCTTCATGGGAAGCGATGTATCAATGTTTCAAGGATCAAAAACCCAAAGTTACCAAGAGAATAGTAATTTTCGATGATTCTTCCCCAATTTCATAAACTACCTTAGTGATGCAGCGAATTTATTTCTACATATAATTGCAGTCCGACCCAAAAGTATGCCTTATACCGATATGGTTCGGTGGGTCGTGGATAATTTGAGTATTGATGACAGGAGGATTGTTACTACAAAAGGCACAATCATTGGGTCCTTTACTATTGAATATTTGTAGAAGATGTATCATTTTCCTGAACCTCAATTGAAATATGACAAACCTTACATTGAAGCATTCCTCAAGGAACATGGACATGCATCAGATCGAATTAGAGGTTGGAGGCAAGGTTCAAACAAGCACAAAAGAGAAGAAAGTGCTAAGTTGATTATCTTGTTGGGCCTTATTCTCAAATTACTGCTATGATGTGTATAATCTATCCAATGCCAAATGTACAAAAATTTTCTGACCAATGGGTACCTCTAATTGATGGGGCTTTAGAAGGATTTATATTTTATTGGGCAACAGTTTTTTCCTATAGTTTAGCTACCCATATCCTGGCTTTTAAAAGTAATCACAGAGTTTATAAGAATGTATTCCCTCCTTTATATATGAGTGCATATATCATGGATGATTTATTTTTATGGATTTCTCATCTATGGGTTGGAAATGGACTCTGCAAGATCCAAATCCCATCCATACTTATCATGATATTCTATGGGATTCAAAGTACCATCAACATTTATATAATATCTGCCATTGGGTCAGGTTGCCAATTTGTCAGGTCATCTTTGATACCAAAACACCTTAAATATCTCTAGAGGTTGAAAATGATCTTTTGCGAGTAGGAAGATGGTTTGGTGAGGAGTCATTTACCTATATCAGAGTATATAGAATTTTAAAAAAACCCCATGTCCTGCCATTGTTTGCCCCAAAAAAATAACTCTGTAGGGAAATAGGCTATCAAACTGTGGGTAATGGTATTTCCAAAATCCTTAAAGAAGCTAATAAAAATATATATGTGGCCTCCTTTCCCAACCCAATTTGGTATATATGCTTTGGAAAACTACAAAGATGCAATGATTGAGATACAAGTTATTCAAGCTATGAATTTTCCTACTGTACCAAATAGGAAATATGATCCTAATCTTGTTGTCAAGAAGATCAAAACAACACATAGTATTAGACAGTTCATGCATGAACCTGAAAAGTTTGATGATATATTTTTAAAAGCTTCTTCTAATTCAATGGTGACTTGATATGAAAAGGAACTATTAACTCCTGAAGAAATGAATCAATTTATCCAATACAAGGCTTCAAAGCTGGTAAATATTCCTATGTATTAATTATAGGTTCTCCAAGATAAAATTGTTACTGATAATATGAATGATCTCACACATTCAATTGATTCTTCTCAGCCGAGAGCAACAATTGCCTCAACTTCTTATCAAATAGATGAATTGTGTTTGATACTAAGTTGGAAGATATGTGGAATGGATATAGTCAAGCTTTAAATTTTAATACTAATGAATCTCAGGTTGTTGAGACTACGCCACAGATGAAGGTTCAGGAAACCTTAAATAATCCTAAACAAACTGTCAAAATAATGAAGTATGCTAAGGAACCTTCAGAGGATATGGATATAGAAATCATACCAGCATTTCCTTCCTCTAAGGTGGTTTTGAAGTTTGAATAAATTCCTCCATTGGAAATTTTATACAGACCTCAACACAATTTTATAGTGAAAATGGAAAGAAAGAAGAGAAATGTTGATCAGTCTTAGGCTTTAGTCCCCTGGAACGCACCTTTTGAAGTATTGTGGAAAGGATCCTCAGACACTCTAACAGATGAATTGGGCAGACTTACACAGTTTACAAGAGCTTGTGCCTCGGCTACTATTGATAAAGCAACAAAATTACAACAACAACTCAAGGAAAAAGAGGAAATAATTGTTTTGTTAAAACAAAGTATTGAAACATAAAATCAAAAGAACACAAAGCACTGGCAATCCTAGATGGCAGAGCTTCAGTAGATATTTGATTCTTTCAAGATTCAACATGATGTAGATATAAAGGCCAGAGACGCACAAATACAGGAATTGCAGCAAAGGATTGAGCATTTAAGTGCCAACCCAAATTTAGCATAATTCAAGAAAGATTCTAAAGAGCTAAACACTCTTATTGCTCAGTAACAAATAGTATTTTTCCATAAATTGGCAATTATTCATGATCAGTGTAAGGTTGTGGAATCCTTAGTCAATCAACTTTCTAATTTTAAAAATTACTTTGAGGAGATAGAAGAAAATATTTCTAGTTTCCTGACCTAGCAGGAAAGTGAAGAAGGTAGATTAGCCAGTCTACCTAAAATTGGATAAAATCATTATAAAAATAAATAAATTAGAGAGTGGGGCATTCACATTAAACAAACAGAAGCAAAATTTCCATGCTCAAGATATTTCTAATAGTATTACTAAAGAAATTAGTGATAATTTACTTCAGTCTAATCTCATTCTGAGTTGCCCGAAGGCACCTTATTAGACATCAAGTTCTTGACGAAGACGTGGCTGGAATCTTCCAAGAAAAGGGTTGATATTATTGATCAATTGACCAAGGTCGACTTAGAGCTTCATTGATAATTCTTGGTAAACAACATAGTCAGTGGCTAATGTTTTGATGCTTATCAAATACCACCACACAGATGTTGCCAACATTAAGAGATGTCGTCTTCACTAGCCAAATGTGGATTCAACCAACGTCTCCTCCAAAATAAAAGTAAAAAATAAAAAATACGATTGATATCTTTGATTTGAGACAACGTATCGAAGGACAATCTTCCTCCTAAGCTTAGAAAATTGTTATGTACCTATATTTTAATTTGTTCCTCTGCTGTTTCTGTTGAGAACTGCTTGAAGGATTGTATCTTTGTATTTTGTAAAGAAACTATAAAATGTCTCTGAGTGATAGAGACTTAGTTTTGAATTTTTGTAAAAAGGAAGCTTAAGTTGCATTATCGTAACTAAGTTTTTCTTAATATGAAGTTGAACCACCGCCTTTCTATGATGAGCAAATCTATGGTTTATCAAATACTATTATCCTTTATATGTCTATTTTCTTAGAGTATAGTAGTATTTTGTTATTATTAACAATATATGTGTTAAAGAAATATTTCATTATCACTATTGAGGTGTTTGATTGAAATCTGTTAATTATATGTGAATAACGAGATCTCAATATGTGTGATGATTAAAACAACTAATTTAATTAAATTAGTTTTCTTTCTTTGAATTAAATTCATAATTACATGATGATCTATATTGTTATGATAATTGTGAAATATTTCTAAACAAATATTTCATCAGCTTTCCTAGGATAGATAATAGTATATTAATGTATATTTCAGTTTTTAAGTTATATTAGAGCAATATATCCGTATTCGTTTAATTTCACATTAGCTTATATAAAGGGAAACTGGTCCCATAACTCTAGTCGGAGCCACTATTCCAAACGGAAAAAGAATCTACTCTAAGGTCCCAACCGAATGGTTATCCCCAATGTTGATGCAGTCATTCAAGGCCATCAACAACTACAAATAACACACACCCTTTTTTGTAGTCGCGCTTTTACTTGCATAGCTATAACCATTCTAACTGATGTAACCTTCTTCTTACCCTGCAAAATCCTTTGTTCTCCATTTTCATCCAAACAATCAATAGATTTGTCATAATAATCCACCTTATTCCTGTGAATATATAACCAATCCATACCCAAAAGCATACGATATGATGCCAACGACAATACATTCAAATGTGTTGAGGTAGGCATACCATTCAACTCGAATGCATAAGCTCTTACCCAATGATGAACTCTCTTCTTTGTAACTGTAACCAACTGCACTAACCAAGATTTTGCATGCACTTCCTTATTCAAACCACACTTACCCACCAAGTCAGGGTTAACATAACTATAATTAGATCCAGGTTCAATAAAAAAAGAAACAAATTGATCACAAAGATTATTTTCCATCTTGATAATAGATTCTTAGTGATCTGCCTTCTTGTTATCCAATGCTGCATAAGTACGAGGAATGCTCTGCCCAACATCCCCAATAGTTCGTGCCTCCTGTGCACTGTAGATTTGTGTCCTATCACCTTGATACTGTGGACAATCTCTCTTGAGATGCTCCTTGCCACATATCCAACACTGAAAAAGTCCCATACCATCACCTTTTTTATGCTTCCCTCCATACTGTGACCCATGTCCCTGTCTAATTACAATGAACTTCTTGTAAGGAACAACATTCTCTTTCCATTTTGCATTCTGAGGTCTTGTTCTTTTCAACTTCCATTTACCTTTAAATTTGTCTTTCCTGTTAATTTTAGCAACTAAGGTAAAATTCCACATTAGACAGCTCAGATTATTAAGATAATAACTTAACTAGATTCTTCTTTTCGAGAGGATCAAAATCAACCTATAGATCGCCCCAATCGATTAAGCAGGATTTAAGCTATGAATTAATTTATTATTTTATGGGTCGGCCTAACTGCATGTTGATCTGGTCAAAGCCCCAAATGGTCACTCACAAAGTTATAAATAGAGGCAACCTCAAGCTCATTTGCACACTTTCTCAAGCGATCTATGATTAGCATTTGTCAGTTTATTTCGTTTATTTTTATGTCTTGGATCGCACAAGTACGTCGGAAGGAGCTCACACAGTGGATTGAGATCAAATTTCAGATCTGGGTCTATTGGGCCAAAGCCACGGGTAGGAAAGGCCTAGGTAGCGGCCTAGGTCAGTAGAATCGCGAGAAAGGTGTGTTGTGCATGTGACCAAGGTGCCAAAGCCACTGGCACAACGTGTTAAGGGCACGACCTTGTCTCAAAAGTCAGATTGGGCTTATCTAAAGCAAAGCCGCAAGCTCAGAATCTTATGGCAGCGGCTCAGAGCCCCAAAGCTGCAGGCTGAGCGTGTTAAGGTCGAAAATCAGATAGTTATTGGGCAAATCTAATTTGGTTCATCTTCAGTTGATTACACAATGCTTCCAGACATCAGTTGTTTAGTCACAGTTGCGTCATAAAATCATTGATAGTCTCCTGGATTCAGATCTAGGACTTCAAAATTTAGATCACTTGGTGATATTTCAGATCCGATTTTTGGTAGTATAGATCTATTGATCTGTAGATCAAATATGTTTTTTTTCCGATGTAGATGTATTTTCAGTCCTCATTCAATATCAGCCTTTTTCATCAGTTTGGTATAGCCAGTGTCAGTGCATTTCAATTCTCAGATTCAATTTCCTTCATGCAAAAGTATGGGTATGGTTTTAGTGCTTGTATATATATATATATATATATATATATATATATATATATATATATATATATATATATATATATATATATATATATATATATATATATATATATATATATATATATATATATATATATATATATTTTAATTAATTTATTTATTTTAATTTATATATATATATATATATATATATATATATATATATATATATATATATATATTTTATTTTTTTTTAATTTAATTTAATTTAATTTTTATTTAATTTTTAATTTTAATTTTTTTTTATTTTTTATTTTTATTTTATTTTTATTTTATTTTTTTATTTTTTATTCCCTGTATCATAAATATATGTACTCATGGATCATTGTACTCTTGTTGTTGAACCATTCAATGAATATCTAAGAAGAAAAATTTCCAACGGTTTTCCCCTTGGTGGGTTTTTCCCTGGTCTCGAACCAATCTTGATGTCTCTATGTGTTCATGCTTCTCTTCCTTTGATCTTTTAATTTTTGTTATTTAGATGATGATGATGATGATGATGATGATGATGGTGTTGTTGTTCTTTCTACATAGATTCACTTTATGATGGTTAATGATATATATATGTACAATGGAAAATTTATTTGGGGTGAATTCAAAATTTTAATGATGAAATGTAACTATCAAAGTAAATAAAAATGTTGCTTTATGAAAAGTTAACATGGTATCAGAGTTGGAAGAAAAGCCATGGAGATCACCCCAAGGAGACACTTCTATGGAAGCAAGCAGAGGATGGTAGAGACCTAAAAGAACTATAGGGTATGAAGAAAGCCCTAGGCAGTTAATGGATAATGGTTTGAGAGAAACCCCAGTTTATGGTAAAATCTTGAGATTTGGTATATGAAACCCTCACATGGTATATGAGGAGATGCTCAAGTACTTAGGATCGATTTGACAACTGACCTGGGTATTGTCTTGAAGGCAACACTACTTTATGGTCTATGGATGGCTCTTGAAGGTTGGATCGAGAGGGAGAGGATCATCTCTCATTGAAGATAAGTACTCCTTACTCTTGTTTATAGTTATAGATCCGATTTCTATTATTATTGTTTCAAATCGTTACTTCCTACATTTATATTTGAGCACCTGGATATATATAACCTCCATGATGTGATGAGTGGATCCCTCTCAAGGATCTTTGGAATTGCAAGGAAAGATATCTAGATCTGGAAATGCAAATAGATTTGAAAAGGAAAGATGGCTAGATCTGGAAAAGGTAAAGAGGCACTTGCACACTACAAGCTGCCTATGTGAAAGTGCACGGGCAATATCGAAAGACATGCATACTATATTGTTTTAATTTTATGATTTAGCTATAACATTGGATGGCTACGTAAGCCCTTCGGTATATTGAGAATGTATACTTCTCAGATGGCTCATGCATGCACATATAAGAGTGATTGATATTTATGTTGATGAAATGATGCACCTGACATTGAATGGTTTGATCATGATGACTTGCTTGATTCTACGAGTGTACTTGATGTGATTGCTGATCATGGACATAGTAGCATATACGTGGCTAACATCTATTGTTTTTAGACCGTGATTATGATTTTAGTGGATGGTACTCTTGATTCTTGATACACATAAGATATGTTGGATATCTTATAGAAGGTTACCTCATTTATATGGTGTTGATAATGTGTCTGATAAGCATGATGAAGGCTCTTAAAAAATAGTGATTGCACCTTGTTGGTTTATTGATTAACCTAACTTGATCCTATTGATTATGATATGCATGGTATTGGAAATCATGATGATAAAGGCATATCTATGAGATTGATGTTATTGATCTTTGACTACCTGTGGTTATAGCATGCAGTGAAACTAAATTCTCTAACTTGATGTATTGTTATTGTATCTTGAGGTTGTGTTGTCACATCAAACTTCCACCCTGATCTTTCAAGTCCATCCCTTGATGAAATATTGATGACATAATATTGGTGATCATGATGGATATGTGTTTATGATCTAATATATTTGCTATTTCATGATTCATGTAAAGACAGGTTGATGATATGAATGATGTGGATTCTCATTTAGAGGGATAACTTCTCTCCTAAAATATTCTTACTCGTGATTTCTATTGAAATATTATTTATGACCGTTTTATATTGATTAATCCACAGTTGGGGGTTGAGTCTCATTCACGCAAAGGAAGGCTCATAGATGTGACTATTCCTAGTAGAAACAAAATTGAATTTTTTATAATGAATTCGGTCTATACTCTGGATTCATGGATATTTGATTTGTCTTGTCGTTATGAACTAATTTCTAGAAGTGTTGTGATTAAGCATGAAATCAGATGGCCACTTGGAAGATGTCAGTTCTGCAGATGTATTACAGATGTCAATTTTGCAGATGTATTACAGATGTCAGTTCTGCAGATGTATTACAGATGCTAGTAAGATCTGTCGCCTGTGAAAGTTTGTATATTTGAATTAAACTTGTGTGTGCAGGTGACCAAGACATTACTATGGATATGTCGTTGTGTTCAAGGATTTTGCATCATTTTTTGGCTTATTGATATTGATATACTGTGTTTGGTACTTTTGACATGATGCTTAATGATTGAAGACATGTCTGGATTTGTAGATCTTACCATGATTTCACATTTGGATTTGACATGATTTGAACTATTGATGGTTTATTTTCCCAGATGACTGTGTTATCTGGGCATAATGACCTTCAATGTCATATGTGAGTATACATACATATGGTTCTGTATTTGCCTCCTTGTTCTTAGCACAATGGTTGTTGTGATTTAGTATGAACATGCATGACTTAATTGTGATATGCATGCACTTACATCTAATGACGGAAATTACCTATAAGGACATGTTAAATGACAGACTTGAGAGCTTGACATGAAATAAATTCAAGACTTGATTTGTGTGCTACCTATCTCTGGTTGAAATAATTGATAACTACGAAATCAATGTCTTTGATAATAGTTGCAACCAACTTCTAAACTTGGATGAGCTTATTTTATTAACACAACATTGATTTGAGTAAAGCCGAATATGTTGCCATGATAAGGAATTAGACTCATAGAGAGTGTTGCGTGATGCAAACTCCTTGATTTAGACTTGTTTTTGTGTGACTGTTATCTAGTGAAGTCAGGATAATGAGTTGCAAGGTATGGCCATGATTTTGTATTATGGCTTTGATTATATGTACTGATAGTTTATCCTTGACAGGTGATGAGCCTCTGAAAATCTAAGTAAGAGGGAGATGAATTTGAATATTGTCATGATTTATCATGGCATGATAAATTGACTTCTAGAATTTGGGAAAGAAATTCCATATATCAAGACTGTTGAAATATCTTTGTGTAATGTAAATCCTTGGATACTCTAATTTAAAGTTCAAATGTAGATTGGACGTGATATGAAATTTATTAGTTGGTTGAAGCATTGATGTTATGCTTTAAACATTCTTTCGTATATGAAGTATATAGAATATGATTGGATTCATGATTGAGTTGCTTCACTCAAAATTTCCACCAAACATTTTTTATTTGGTCAAGATATTTCTCCCATGATATGTATTTGCATGAATGAAATAATGATGCTTTGGATTAGTATTGATGAGCACATTTTGATGTTGCCTTAGTATGATATCTGCCATGATATCTTGGATGAGAGGTCCATAGCACAATCAAGGTCAGGTACAATGCAACTAGCAAGGCTAGCTGTGAGGCATGATGTAGAAAATCCTTAGAGAGATAATTAAGAATGATCTGGATAAGACATGTATACACGATAATGGCAGAGAATCCCAAATTCGTGTAGTTGGGATTGTGATTTCTCCATTTATTGAGACACTGCAGCTGATCAATACAAGTTGAGGCTCTTGATTGACACCTTCATGAAAGGGAGGATGATTATAGTATCCATGTAACATGAGCCATGAGAGGGAGGATGTTTATAAACGACACCGCCATGAGAGGGAGGATGGTTATGATATCTTGTTGTTAGTGGTATATTGCTGGGATTTACATTATTATGTACGTTCTAACATAAATCTTGATTTGATGTCTTGTAGGTATAGGAATCAGTAGATACCAGATGAGAGCATCGTTGATCAAGGACACTGAGCCAACTCTTCCTCTCCGTTGATCTCCCAAAACGAGTAATTGAGATAGAGGAATCCTGGGGTTGAGGGAACTTTGGAAAATAGGGCGTATTCCCTATCTGTCACTTGTGGGATGTGTGTGATCCTTGTCCATTTTTACAATTCAAGTATCTCCTCCACCTTTGGTCGTTGCAGAGTATACCCCAATTGGCATGATACCCACAAGCAAGGTTGTCGGGAATACCTATCCGTTTGGCCAATGGTTGAGAAGGCTTAAAGGTGTGTGATCCTTACCTCTTGGTAAGTTGGGTATCTCGTCCAATCAGGAATATGATGCAGGTGTTATACCACATGACTATTCATGGTCATCAATGGGAAGATAAGTAGTAAATAAGATGGGTTGGGATAACCCTATGTGATTTCGGGTTGAGAGTGAACTCCCTGATGTGAAATAACCCTATGTGACTCTACGTTGAGAGTGAGCTCCCCAATGTGACACTAGGGTCGAGATGATCTATCTTGCGTGGATGGGTATCCTATTTGGTAGATATGGGGTTGTAGAGGTATTGCTCCCCATGAGATTCCGAAAGATGTGCTTCCTGATGCGATTATAGGACCAGATGTTCTCCATGTTGATATGATCTCCGATGATGATATTTTGGGCAATAGCCCAATGGAAAAGACTCCATAATGTCAAAATGATGAAGGAAAGTTCGTATCCCAAGCTCCCCTCCGGTAACAAATTCTTCTTCTAGATCTGAGAATGTTCATCTTACAAATAGAAACAATCAAAAGATAAACAAAAATAAGCATGAAGAGTATATTGATGATTTGTAATAAGAAAGGTTCACAATGTGAAAACTACATGACAGAGATGTTCAGTGACGACACATGATGATGCATGAATATCAGAATGGCATATTGATCGATGATCAGATATCATCATATTGAGTTGATTCATGATGACTCCATGATGCAAGAGAACAACAAGCAGAGTTTGCAAAGTGGAATTCTTCCTAGTTGTGAGGGAGTGTTAATTTTTGCAACTAAGGTCAAATTCTACACTAGAAAACTCAGATGATTAGGATAATAATTTAACTAGATTCCTATTTTCGAGAGGATCAAAATCAACCTATAGATCGCCCTAATCGGTTAAGCATGAGTTAATTTATGAATTAATTTATTATTTTATGGGTTGGCCTAACCGCATGTTGATACGGTTAAAGCCCCAAGTGATCACTCACAAATTTATAAATAGAGGAAACTTCAAGCTCATTTGCACACTTGCTCAAGCGATCTATGATTTTCATCCATCAGTTTATTTCATCTATGTTTATTTCTTGGCTCGCGCAAGTACGTCGGAAGGAGCTCACGCAATGAATCGAGATCAGATTTTAGATCTAGGTCTATTGGGCCAAATCCGTGGGTAGGAAAGGACTAGGTAGCGACCTAGGTTAGCAGAGCCATGGACATAGTGTGTTGTGCCCATGGCTAAGGTGCCAAATCCATTGGTGCAACGTGTTAAGGGCGCGACATTGTCTCATAAGTCAGATCAGGCTGATTTGAAGTAGAGTCGTGGGATCAGAATGTTATGGTAGCGCCTCAGAGCCCCAAAATCATGGGTTGAGCGTGTCGGGGCCGCGACTCAGAGAGTTACTGGGCAGATTTGACTTGGTTCATCTTCAGTTGATTGCACAACGCATCCAGACATCAGTTGTTCAGTCATAGTTGCGTCAAAGCATCATTGATAGTCTCCTAGATTCAGATCTAGGACTTCAGAGTTGGGATCACTTGGTGATCTTTCAGATCTGAGTTTTGGTGTTATAGATTTGTTGATATGTAGATCATGTCTGTTTGTTTTCAATGCTGATGTATCTTCAGTCCTCCTTCAATATTATCCATGTTCATCAGTTTGCTACAACCAAGGTTAGTGCATTTCAGTTCTCATATTTAGTTTCCTTCATGCAGAAGTATGGGTATGGTTTTAATGCTTGTATGCTATTTTTTTTTTGCATCGTAAAGATATGTACTCATGGGTCATTGTAATATTGTTGCTGAACCATTTAATGAAGATCTAAGAAGAATAATTTCCAAGGGTTTTCCCCTGGTCTCGGACCAATCCTGGCGTCTCTATGTGTTCATGCTTTTCTTCCTTTGATCTTTTACTTTCCGTGGTTTAGATGATGATGATGATGATGATGGTGTTGTTCTTTCTGCATAGTTTCATTTTCTGATAGTTAATTATATAGATATGTACAATGGAAAAATTATTTGGGGTGAATGCAACATGTTAATGATGAAATGTAACTATAAAAGTAAAGAACAATGATGCTTTATGAAAAATTAACATTTCCCTTTCCAACCTTGTTGAGACTTTGTCTTGCGCTTTGATTGCTCATAACAATGCTTTAGCTTACCAATGACTTCTTCAAGTGACTGAGGCTCATCATATTCAATCCGATCTCTAAATGCTAATGGTAATCCACTGAAAAAACAATGAACTTTGTCCTCCTCATATTTAAGATACGATACATACCTCAATAACTCTAAGAACTTGGTCGTGTATTCCTCATCGGTCATCGATCCCATATTTAGCTCGTAGAACTCCTTGGACTTAGTGTCGTAGTACCTTTCTGAAAAAGTACTTATTACTGAAAAAAGTCTCTTGAATTCATGCCAACTCAACTCTTTTGTCCTGATGTCCCTAACCCACTTCACATCTTCCCACTAGATGTTTGCTTTACCTTTATGGCCTTCATGTTTTTTGTGTAATCATGCAACTTGAAGAATTTCTTCATCCCGAGTAACCATGCCTCAGCATCTTATGGCTTCTTCAAATCCCCATAAAAGGTAGGTGGCTTTGATTTCTTGAACTCATTCAGAAAATATCCCCTGTCACTTCTCTTTTAAGGATGATAACGATGACAATCATAGTGTCTGTCAGAACTTGAACTAGAGTAGAACATGTTTCCATCACCTCTCTTATTCACAGTATCCAAGAGCCCACCATCTATGATCATGTCATCTATATCTCACTTGTGCCCACCATGAGATCTGTTGCCATATGCCCCATTAGTCCTATCCTCTTGCCCATGACTGATCTGAAGTGTTCCCTGTCTCTGTACTTCTGACAAACTTTGAAGGATTACTGCATTAACTTCTGCTTATTTCTCCCTTGCCTTAATGATTATGTCATTATCTACTTTGCAACTCCTTATTTCTGCCTTCAAGCTTCTCAATGTGTCTGTTAAGTCAGAAGAGTGTCTACCACCACGGTGCTCATCTGATCCATTGGGATAATCTTGTGAACTGTAGTCTACCATCTTGTTAGTCATATTTGATATCTTTCCTACAAGTATACCATATTATATAAAATAAAAACATAACATAACCAACGTACCTCAGTATAGTTCAGGGGAGGAAATTTCATTTGCAAGATCAACCAGATTAGCGCAATACATGTATAACATAATCACATTAGTATATAATCATCATTTCATCTATTATCCAGTTATCAATGTATGACCATACCAACCACATACCATGACCTCATGCATGACAACTATCATCATATCAATGTATGTATAACAACATATAAACATTGACATGCATAACCAACGCACAACCAACATACACTCATGACGACCACATCCAACAACAACACCATCAACTTTCTCATGGCGACACAACTGCAACCATGACCACCACCATGCATACACAACAAGTACATCGATCACAAGCATAAAGAACACATATGCAACCAACATGTATACACCACCTTTCGCCCATGCAATCCAAGGGATGAACCATGCTATGATACTGCTCTATAACACGGTCCTCCTCCCACATTTACACAAGCTCAATGAGCCACTGGGGTAAACATGTGACAAGAGTCTTATATGATGTGATTCAACTCCCCATTACAATTAAGGAAGTGGAACCGACAAAAACATAACCAATCTGACCTTCCTCAGGAGCTACAGACCCTTAAGGAGGCAACCAACACTTCCAGGTGCATAACCCCTAATAGAACTTGTCATTTTCTGACCTAGACCCTCAACCGCTCCCATGAAAAGCCATGCATACAAATGAGGCCTTCTATTCGCTCCCACAACAAGGCAAGCCAACAACTGTGGGAATTTTCAGGAAGTTTTGAGCCAGCGACCCTAGATTCTGAGCCACTTTTTCAGGGCTAGGTCTCAGGCCACTGCCCAAAACTTCATGAAACTTTTAGAAATGATAAACAACAATTGAATAAGGTTACTAACACAATCATTGGTACAAGTATTTGATCTGACCCCTACTAGCCATGACATACATTTCATCAAACATATCACAAATATGTAATCTACAGGTCATAACAACATATCTAAGCATAGGGGTCTCATACTTATTTGAGATTTTTAAAGAAGCATTAATTCCTTATCATAATAGATGAATTATCATCTATTAGGTCATATATTCATTGTTCATTCATTTGCTAATCAAAACATGATAAGATCCGTACATCAAGTATGTCATAAAACATACTCATAACCAACATATAACCAACAAAAATAACAAGGATATAACAACCATAAAAACCACATATGAACAAGTACATTTACACATGAAATACTAAAGGAGAAGGAGCTCTTATTAATGAATGCATAAGCCAACCAAGTCAGAGACTTCCACGGACCACCCGGCCATAGATTGGGCTGAACTAAATATTTCTTTCAACTAATCACCCCCGTGCCCTATTCCAAGCATGAATGCGGGACTCACAACAAAACCAAGTAGGGTTTCCTCAGGCTTTACTCTATATTCCACCAAGGGATTCCTAGGCCTGAAACCCTCATTAATACAACTAGGATTTATCGCAATCCCACCAGATCACTAGGCCTAAACAAGCATGGATGCCTCCAGATTTCTCCAACCAAACCATGAGGAATTTGTCCATTTAGAAATCCAACTCAACCAAAACAAGATAACTCATCACACCATGGCTATCCAAAAATGGCAAGGCAAGGTTGAAGAACATTGTCACACCTAGCAAAAACCCATGACAATGACAACAAGAGAACCAAGAACACACATGCATGTGCCATGCATGCCAAAACTAGCAAGGAAATCATACATGTAATTCGATACCTGCAAGTAATTCTATTGTAGCCGCTTGATCATGCTCTTCCTTGATTGATCTTTGATTCCTCTTTCTTTCTTGTCCCTCCTTTGCTTTCTTTCCTCAAATACTAAAGTGCTCCAAGAATTTTCCAAGTGTCCAAGAGTATGATAGAGAGAGAGAGAGAGCTCCAAAAATGAACTGACAAAAAAGGTTCCAATTGATCCTCAAAAGCCTTTTTATTAATGAGGCCTCTTTTTTCTTCATTTTCCATTATTTTTTCCCTTCATTTTCCTCCTCACATGCAACCTGTGACCTTTCATCTTCCTTTTCTCCTAATTTCCATTCTTTTCATAATTTAATGTCAATTAATGCCTCCTGCCTTTCCAAAACCTTTGTCATTGCCTTTGCCAATTTCCCTTAGCCATAATGAACCAAATGAACACCCACACTAGGATGTTTTACCCAACATTAATCTTGAAATATGTGTCCCATAACCTTGGTTATTATTTTACCTTTATTAACTTTATTACATGGAATTTTGACGAGGGTTGTTACAAAATCAATGGATACAACTTTATCACATCATTTCAACATTTGGAGATGCGTCTAGATTATTCATGAACAACTTGAAGACTATGCTAATTTATGTAACAAGTGATATGGACAAAATAAAGGAGATCGCAAATATCTTTAAGTTTTCATCCTCTCCCTTGGAGGTTGTGTTCACATATATGAGTTTCCAGATGAAACTGAACATATACCTCATCTCGAATTGGCAAAGGATTATAGACAAGTTTGTATGTATATTTTCCACTTGGTCTCACAGATGGCCATTACTTGGCGATAGACTGATCCTTGCTAAGTCGGTTTTGCAAAATATTTCGATGTATTGGATGCACTTATACATACTCCCCAAAGATATCATAAAAATAATTAATGCCATTATTGCTACTTTCATATGACATGGAGCAAAGGATAAGGAGAAAATCCATCTAGTAAGTTTGGATGTAATCACAAAGATGAAGGAGATGGGTAGACGAGGATTAGAAAACACCAAACTATTTGGTTGAGCACTTCTTACAAAGAGCTTATGGCGTGCCATATATAGTTTGGAATTTGGGAGGACATTGTCAAGGTGAAATACTTTAAAAACTTGTCTTCACAGGAATGGATTAGGAAGGGGGTGGGTTATTCAAAGTATGGTTCCTATATATGGAAAGGCTTCATGAAGGCAAAGGGATGGCTACTTCAAAACATTTTGTGGAATATATGCTTTGGCACGATTATTAAAATTGGCATTGACCTCATTTATGGCATCTTGGATGAACATAATGTCCATAGTATAAAAACAAACTATATAGTTCCCTGGGATGGATTAATTGATTTAAATGAATTGTTTCAAGTGGAGTTTGCGTGAGGCTTTTGGTTCTATTATGATTGAAATTTAGGTTCACCATAATTTAGCTAGATAAGCAATTATTATTGTGATTATAGGTTGAACTTTCTTTCATCGTAATATTCCAAGATATATGAAAATCTTTCAAATTTTTCTTTAAAGAAAATAATAATACAAAATACTATATTGTGTGCCTCCTCCCCGGCTCACCCCCTCCCCATTAAAAAAAAAAAAAAAAAAAAAACAAAACACCCTTATACATGAAACATTCCAAAATTACTAGGAACTCAATCATGGGAACGAGGACTTGTTCCAATACCCTTAATGTTCCAAGCCAATTTTGGGGAGATTTTAGTTTATTCTTGACGTTCCTCAAAATAATCAAGGACAATATATGGTCTCTTTCCTTACTCCATGGCTTTATAAATAAATGTTAAAAAATTCTAAATAAAAACTCATGCCATGATTTAATAAAGTTATTCTACCTTAACTTTTTATGTGGACTTAATAAACTTATTCTACCTTAACTTCTTATGTGTGAAGACTATGAAAAATTTAGTTTTTTTATTAAATTTCATCCATCCACATAATTTTTTATTAATTTTGTTTTTCAAAAACTAATCCAAAAATCATCATTTTCAATTTATTATATTTTGAAAAATATAAATATACACTTTATTCATTTTATTTAGTATATATTACTTATTATTTAAAAAATTAATATAATACATTAAAATAAAAATAAAAATAAAAATAATTAAAATAAACCTACACAAAATTATTCAAATAACATTAAAAATGGAATTTGATAACTAAATTAACTGGACCCACACAAATTAGATGAGTAGATTTGTTTCAAAATTCCAACTTTACAAACCACATTCAAAAACCAAACCTATATAGAGGCTGATCTGTAACACAAATACAAATGTGCCCGCGTTTTTTTCTCCGCATGTTCCCAAATGTATATACATAGTCTGATCTGGAACAAAAATACAAATATCCCCGCCATTTTCTCCATGAACAGACGACCTGGTTTAAAAATAACCTTTGTTTAAAAGTCAAGTCAGAAGTCTCCCTCTCTGCAATGCCCGGGCTTATTCGAATTTCAAAATTTGACTGACGCCCTCCATTCCCTCCCATTTGTACCTTCCATTCAAATTTCAAAATTCCCATTTCAGTTCTCACTGAAATACACCTAAATTACTATTCTATGCCTTTGGGCACAAGACATCATCCTCCACTACAGCTGCTCCACAAAAGTACAGAGGTCGAATCTTTGGACCCACTTCACACCTAGTGTTCATGGTGATCCCGCGCCTGGATCTGAAGAAATGATCTCGAGTCCACTGTGAATACTTCGTTTCTGTGATATCTCAGATGCAGGTAAGCTTTTCTGTGCGTTCCTGAACTTGGATTGAAATTAATTTTCAGATTTATGCGCTCGTTTGGTTTGAAGTCAAGCCCTAGAATGAGAAAGGTTCTGGAGCTGTGAACTGTGGGGCCGTCAAGAGCTTGGGTAGTAAGGAGGTGATGCAGCCTCAAGGAGGTTAGGTTTGCCGTGAGACGCGAGTTTAGGATTTCTCACCAGGGTTTTAGTTGTCTGAAGGCTAAATCTCGTGGCAGAGATTAATGTCTGTGAAGGGCTTAGATCCGCTTTGCAGATCTGCACAGATCCGTTAAAATGATTTGGAAAAGAGGTCCAGCGAATTTTGGCTTTAATGGCGAAGGCATTTTGGCTGTGTGTTGAAGGAAAACGATCCCATTTGGTTCAATATGGTAGTTATGGATGAAGGTGATTAGCTGAAGGCTTATTTCGTTCACACGAGGTTTGGAGGGTTTAGAGTCGCGGAAACCCTAAAGATATATACAAAGGAGTAAGCTTTGCAATTTGCATTACGGTTTGTTGGGGGCATTATTCATAAAATATACTTTGCAGGGTATGTTTAGAAGCAAGATCCAGGTGCTTTCGTTTGGGTTCTAGTATTTCTGGAGAAGGCGTCGAGGGTTCAGTTATTTCGACACTGGTGGCTGCCAGAAAATCAAATACAGCCATTTATCAGAAGCTTTGTAGAAAATCATGGTGAGAGAGTACAGTGTAGTGAGCTTTTACACTCGCCTGCGGAATGCTGCAAATGCTTCCTCCTCTTCTCCTGTATTGATTTTTCCATCAGCAACTGACACTGACTCACTTTGTGCACTTAAGATAGCCACTCACATTTTAGCTTCTGATTCCCTAAGGTATTCATGCTACCCAGTATCTGGCTTTGGTGATATGGATGGAGTTGTGGGGCGTAATCTTCAGTCAGATGACAGGGCCCTGACTGTGCTGCTGATCAATTGGGGATGCTACAAGGATTTGAGGAGGTTGTTGAAGTTAGGTTCTAGGGTACAAGTTTTTGTTGTAGACAGCCATCGCCCTATTCATCTGCACAATTTGAGTGACCAGAATAAGCAGGTCTGTGTACTCTATACCCGTGAAGATGAGAATCAGGCTGACATGGCTTATGATTTTGATGTTACTGAATTGGCAAATGTAATGGATTTGGATAGTGACGATGAAATAATGATAGATTCTGATAGTGATGACAGTGATAGTGATAGTGATGATGAAGAGGCCAGGAGAAGAAAGAAGAGAAAGTTGGACGACGAAGATAATGACGTGGATCCAATGAAAGCTGTAAAAAAGCTGAAGGCAGAATATTACAGATTAGGCACATATCATGGCAGGCCTTCTGGGTGCTTGCTGTTTGATACAGCTCATGCTCTGCACAAGAACACCAATGAATTGCTTTGGTTAGCATGTGTATCATTGACTGATCAGTTTGTTCACGAGAGGCTCACAAATGAGAGGTACCAGGCTGGGGTGATGGAACTCGAGCAACATGTAAATAGTGCAGGGAATTTAGAAATGATCACATCCGTGACACTTAAGGATGGCACCAAGGTTAGAGTTCCTGATGTGTCTAGAATATCCTACGAAGATGAACCACGCCTCATGCTGTTGAGGGAGTGGACTCTTTTTGATTCGATGTTGTGCTCCTCTTATGTCGCCACAAAATTGAAGACTTGGAGTGACAATGGATTGAAGAAATTAAAGCTTCTTTTGGCAAAGATGGGCATTGCTCTTGTTGAGTGCCAACAGAAATTTCAATACATGAGCAATGATATGAAGCGAAGAATGAAGGAGGAGTTTGAGAAATTTCTGCCAGAATATGGCCTCAATGAATTTTACTACAGAAGCTTTCAAAGGCTTCATGGATATAGCTCAAAGGTCTCTGCAGCAGACGTTGTGTATGGTGTTACAGCTTTGCTAGAATCTTGGACAAATGCTAAAGATTCATGGGCAGACCAGTTTTGGAATGCATATTCTGCACTTTCCTTGAATGGCCTGGATGAATTGCAGAAGGGGATGCAACTTGCCATTAAGGTTCAACGTGCTACTCAGCGGCAGGGCAGCCTGGCAATAACAAGAAATGGATTTATAAAGAGTGCTCGAGGTTTCAGATGGGTGAAACTTGAGGATGGAACAGACACAGAGCTGTTAGCTTATCCTCAGGCTCTTATAAAGTTTTGTTATTTTCTTATGGATGCTTTGAGAGAAAAAGGTGCAAAAATGAAACCTATGATATGCGCGTCTCTTATTCCTAGCACCAAAATGGTTTTGGTGGTTGGTGTGGCCAGCAGGCCCAGGCTTGGAGCTCAACATGGTAACCGGTTTGGGCTTGCCTTCCGCACTGTAGCACAAGAGCTTGGTGTTAATTACACACATGATGCATTTGACTCATCTTGGATCAGACTGGATGTGACTGCGATTAATTCTTTCATGTTGAGAATCTCAGAGAAACTATAGTTTCCATGTGAAAGTAGCTGTATCATTTTACTGACTAATTGTTTACAGGAGACTGAAGCAAGATCATTCTTCTTAGTTTGGTACTAATTTTACAAGATGAATCAACCTTGCTTGAGTTGCTTCTTCTGGTACACATCTTTTTCTCGTAGTTTTATGGTCAGATTATTGTTGCCAGAACCACTTATCTTGGCATACTGCCATTTACAAGGCTTCTATCATTTAGGAATTTGAATTCATCTCCTTGTGATATTTTAGATGAGATTCTTTCTATTAATTGACCTCTACAAATTTGACAATATGTCTCAAATTCAGCATGAGATGAACTGCTGGGAAGCTAATAGAAATGTGTCATTAGAGAATATATTCTTTTGTATGCATGCTATACGTAAAAATTGTTAGAACATAGAACCCTGTTTCGCAATCTGATACCCATTACAAAAACAACATAGTGTAATGCTGAGATTGAGCATTTGTTGGAGACTGTAGCAACATCGTTTTTATATTGTTTTTAGTGTTTTTCTTAAAATTTATAGATAGCATAGATTATTATCTCTTGAACTGGTTATCATGACATGCGCATCTTTCTTGCAAACTGCCATGTTGTTGAGGGTTTTTAAATGTTATTGAATCTTCAGATAGGAATCAGAATCACGTCTCCTTCTTTATATGCCTTTGCTTGGCAGAGCCTTTTGTGTTCATTCAAGGCATGTACCTTTTTACGGTTTATGCATTTATTTGAGGGTTTCCTTGGGTGCACTGATGCAGGGAACCTAACTTTTCCCTGCTAAATTCACTTAATATAGAAACTGCAGTCTTTTTCTTCAAGTAAACTCTAATTCCCTTATTGATTATCAAGTCTGCATCCAATTCCACTATTTCTGCGAAACTATTCCTGTATCTTCCCTCTGTTTAAGGGTTCGGAGTTTCCTTCCGCTTGCAGTTCAATCCTCTGTAGTACACTTACAGGTATATTGTTAATAAATGCATCTTAGGTCAATGACTCAATGCACTGTTCCAGGAGCTGGCCAATTCACATATTGAATTCACTCATCTGTTCAACTGAACCCAGTAGTAATTTCAGGAACACCAAAGTAATACCGGTTCGTCCAAATTCTGGCTAGTGCTTCTTTCACACAACAACTCGGAACAGAAATGATATCGCAGCTTTCTAAGGGCGACTTCCTTCTGATGTTTTCAACAGCACCCTCGTCAATGAATTGATCAAAGATCTTTGACCTCCACTCTTCACATTTAACCTCAACTCCTCTAAAATGGCTCCAATCATCTCATTCATTCAAAAGCTGGGCAAATTAGTAACTGGTGCTACACCCAATAACTGGAGTTATCTTCATTTGCAGGGCGTTCCACTTAAAAGCTGACATCTAGTCTCAAATTCAAAGAGCCTAATTGATAATACTTTATAACTTTGGAGCAGGAGCTATTGTCAATCAACAGCTGGCGAATTCCGAATCCTTCCTGGAAAAAACCGTCAACTGGGCGTTTCTATCCAATGCAACACAGAGGTGATTCGATGTGTACTAATCCTCTCCTTCGTAGACTTTCACACAATCTTCATCATCACATTTCAAGCTAGAAACGCAGAGAAACCCAATTTCTAAATTACTCACCTCAATATCAGTTCTCAAAAGGCGATTAAGTTCTACTACAATCACTCTTTCATCTGACTCGACACGAGACTAAGTTTTCCTCCTATGCGTTTACGGTCTAACTACGTATTTCTTTAACACTTAGAGCCATCTTCTTGTGAAATATGACACTGCGCTTCTCCAGATATTCACACTAACTCTTGACCGCCCAACTCTGTAACTTCATTACGCTCGGCAACTCATCTCCTCATCTTTTGAAGATTTACTAATGCACAGTTTTAATTCCTCCATATCAAATTCTAGAATGAAATTGTTCTTAATCTGTTGACACAGAGTTTTCCTTTTCAGAACTCGTCCTCAGTACCATTACTATACTTAGTTTCACACACAACCTTTCTGTTCTATCGGTTCATTATAAAAACAGAGAATTTTGTTCTCTAATTCTCAATAGTGAATTTACCCTCATTCGTGCACGGTAAATGTACATATGAATTTCTCACTTAAATTCTCTCCTCTTCTATTTGTCTCAAACACACTACAGGATTTACCTTCTTTCAGATGACAGATTTGTCCTACCCTGTCATCAATTTCAGTTACACACAGCTATTCAAATTCTATCAATTCCGGACTACACATCGACAGGAATTCTTCACAGAGACGGTCCATAATATGAAGACTTCATTTCATTAATAATTATGTACATGCATTTGCTCAGAACGTTCGTTCCTATCTATGACCAGATTTGCATTATTTGGCCATTAGGCTCGCCTTAGCTTACATTGTACATATACAAGCTAGGAAATAATCAGAAACTGTTTAGATCCTAATCTAATGCCTAATCAAATTCCTAGATCCCTATCAATCTTCCTAGATTCACTTAGGACACCGAAATCTCTCAACAAAGTTCCCAATGTCTTGAATAACAGTCCTATTTGAATACTGTCTCTTAGAACAGATTCGATTACATCAAAAACAACTAATTCTTCTCCATTAATCAATCCTAGGCTTATGACTTATTTTCTAGAACTTAGAAAATATAATAATTTACAAAGAAGAGTGTTAATTCTTCTCCGAAGTAAAAACACCTTCTTGAAGTTTTCCCTCAAAGACTAAATGGCTTGGGAGTTCTAATGCTCCTGCATCACGGAGGGAGAAAAATATGAGCATTAAAAAGGAATTTTTTTTTTGACTGCAGTGACAATGCTAGCAAAGGAACTCAGGTAAACCCTTCAAAGCTGTATTCAAGATCTTAGGGATTGGAATTCAACTGCATTTGGCAAAGCAAATTGAACAACTCTTTTCTTTGCGGTAATTTGTTTCCATTATCAGCAAGGTAATCTAAGATTCACTATGATTTTATATTGACAATTTACATAACAATTGAAACTCATCATAGATGACTTTTTGTTTTTTCCTCTTTATTTCCTCACATTAAGCGGATGTTTTCTTAAGAGTTTGTCATCAATCTCCCATGCCTTCATTCTAGTTATGGTGGCCAGGCTTGTATGCTTTTTTGGTACAGGTAGAAAGTTTTTGTGTGCTTTCCCTTGTTTACAGAGTGGTTATAGCTGGTAGTTTCATGTTTTATTGCAAAGTTTGATTTTTCCATGTTTCCAAATATTCAATTGATAGACATGGTTAAATAACGATATATGTTATTTGCCACTTATTTCTAAAATAAGTTTATGCAATTTTATCGATCCCTTGTATTCTAGAGTGAAAAAATCCAAATAGTTAGCAAGGCGAAAGAGGACATTGGTTTCAAAAATAAAACTGATATTTACTAGTAGTTTTATAACTGCTACTTATGCATGGTGTTTGACTTTTTTGGCCTCGTAGGATAAATGGAAGACATGTTTCACATAGTAAAGATCGCTCCCCACGAGCATACAGGAGAAGCCAGCACAGGAGCTGTTGGATAAGGTCATATATGCTCATAATTACTGGATAGATCAGCAAGTTAAAGCAGTAAGCAAATGTTTGTTTGTAAAATAAGCAACCATTTTCACAATTGTTGTCACGACTTTGGAGTTCACACATGTCAAGGAAAGAAAAATATTTTCTTCACAAGTTGGAATCTGCACAGAGAACATGAACAGACTTCTTGCGAGTAAAATCAATGTTGTTGTTCAGCGTGTTTTCAAACTGCAGTTTATAGGTAAAGATCTTCTCTCTGCAAACCCCCCAGTGGATATACATGATGGTTGGAGATAATTCTTTATTTTTCCAAAGCTCTAAAGTTTTCCATTGAATTTGTATTTAAAGCTTTTTGAAATCCGCCCTTTACATTTTCATTGTTTATCATATGATAGTGAGTGCTTCTTTCCAAATATGTTTTTCAACTTTTGTCTTTATTCACTAAATAAATATTTCGTTGCACCAAGGACAAAATCTATGTCTGATGTTGGATGTGTTGAATAGTTTCTACCCCGTTCATGTGGTGACTTTTAGCAGTCGGGATTCAAATTCGTCAAATTCTGATTCATACCAACCTGCATATGCTGAGCATTGGACATCGAGTCCATTAGTCTGTTCCCATCAAGTCCCAATTTTATACCCAGCTTCAAATGCTATTTTATATTCATACAGTCCATTCTCAAGTTGACTATTAACGTTTTGCGTGTTGTAAAATGCATTTGGATTTTGGCTGTGAAGATGATGTTGGATGCTATGTTCTGTACTAATTAGTTTTTATATTGGTTGCTTGAGTACAATTCCCCTGGACATGTAAGCATCGACTTGGGGATTAAACCAAAAATGCAACATGTCCACCAGCTTACTGACCTTACAACTCACACAATAGCTTACGCAGATTTTAAAGCTAAATTTGAAAATCACGCAACTTGCTCTACTTCCAAAAAAACAACAAATCAATCCCTTGTGACACTGACAAAAGTTGCAGCTAGCCTGTATTATTCAGACATTGTCTGCCTTCAAAACATTTAGTTATTTTGTTCTTGTTTAGAATATCACATATCAACCAACAAATAGTCTTATCATTGTTTGGAAATAAATTTGCCACACACAGCATAGATAGTGTAACGGATTATAAATGCTATCTTCATGTAAAAACCACAAACCCTGTACCATAAACCAGTGCTTCAAGGGTTTTGTTGTGATGATAGAATCACTGGTCATTGTATGTCTGCGGCATCGTCGTAATTTTGGTACATGGAAGCATTATAATTTTCAACAGTCGTATCATTTCATCTGACATTCCACAAAGAAGAGTTCATATAGTAGTTTATATATCCAAAAATGACATTTGCCCACATATTGACCAGAATTTCTGCCTCCCGGTATTGGACTGAGTCTAAATGATCCATCTTTAACAATAATTTAGTATTCAAATGTTCTAGTGAGGAATAGTTATTTTTTTAGGGGTTGTCTATATTTTTCTGAAAGCTGGCATCGGGTATATAGAGCTGGCTTCATCTAATGTTATTGTGCCATGTAACACTTGATGGTTTATTTTGCCTACATATGCTGCGATATAAAAATTTCAGTGGAGAGATCCACTAGAAATGCGTTTCCTCGCTTTACATTCCTAGTCTCCCTTCTCGTACATGTAATGTATGGCCTAGTTGATTCTGACTGGCTATCTAGTGGCTGTAAGCTATACTCTGTTTAGATCCCTCAATAATTTATTTTTAGAGTAGAGATCATATAGGCATCATAGGTTTTGCATCATGGAGAGATTGCTATCAAACGATGTAGTTGTGAAGCTGCATTGCTATGCAACTGCGTAAACAAATGCAACTGCAGTATTATACTAATTTTCGGATTGCTCTGATAATGGCTGTTTTTTGATGTCTTTGGGGTAAATCCTTTCTTCAGCTTTAAACTCCTTCAATGTGTGGAAGAGAAGGCAAACAGAAAATAAGTTCCGTGACTTTACAATGTAAACGAATGGTGATGTACTGAGAATTTGTCAGTTCACAAATGTGGATTCATATCCAATTCTCTAATTTATTTTGATTAATTAGTTTGTGGGTGGCATACAACTTGGATTAATGGTTGCGACTTGTATTGACTTGGGATTATTTCCAAAAAAATGGTTGCTTTGGGTACCAAACTAAATAAGATTGCCTACAACACACTTGTCAATTCTCTGCTATTTCAATGCATTCTGACCATCAGGATTGGACTTGATTTTTAATATATATTCCTCCTATGTATTACAAATATGAATGTTTGATTAGCCTTAGGACTGCCAGATCTTTAGCATGATTATTTTGAAATTGATGGCCTTTCATTTGAACTAGTATTAACTTGGAGCAAAATCCTCAAGGGATATGCCACTTTGTTTTCAGAGTTTGCAACTATGGAGGTATCACAGAGACAACATTCGCAAGGAAGAGTAACCGATAAATCAGGCAGGCAGTTAAGTAATGTTAGTGCATACTGAGGGAAGATAGTAACACATCAGCCTGGGACTTGCGTTGTCATGTTATAGTCTTACTCACGTGAATTTACAGGCATGTCCTAAAGGATGTACTGTTTGCCAAACCTTGCTGTTCACAGTATTTTTAGCCATGATAAAGGACCAACTATGGCCACCTCAGAAGTACCCCAATATACAGTATGGATATAATAACCATTATTTGAAAAGATAATAGACTTATTACTTTTATCAATATAGCACATATGCAACCTAAAACATGTTAGGGTATGGCAAACCTCCTATCTCAGTTTCATGGTTTCGGTTTGAGTTTGGGTTCAGCAATGATTAGGCTCAGTTTGAGTTCAAACTTTTTGATGAGGTTTGGATGAGATTTGCCAGTAGGTTCGTCTATATATATAAATTTTAAGATGAAATATAGCATAAAATAGTAAGCAATCAACATCAATAAATGTAAAAATTGATATCATGGATTTGGAAATTGCAAGGGTAGAGTATAAGCTTGAGTTGTGACATGAGGTTATGAGTTTTGAGATATGGACTTGGTCCATGCCTGTGAGATTCGTCAAACTTCAATTTTTGTTTTGTTTTGTTTTCAATATTTATATATTTAATTTTGTATTAAAGTTTGCCAAATTTCAAACGTCGAAGTTGAAGTTTGAAAAATCTTGTGACCTAGCCTCTTATTGTGTAACATATTTCACTGGCCTTGATAAAAGACCAACAATGGCTGCCTTAGAAGTAGCCCAAGGTACAGTGTGAATATAATAACTATTATTTGACAAGATAATAGATTTATTAGTTTCATCAATGTAGCGCATATACAGCCTAAAATATCCTAGGCTTTTCATCAATGTAACGCATGTGCAGCCTAAAATATCCTAGGGTATGACAAACCTGTTATTGTATAACAGATTTCACTGAACCCTATGCCTCAATTTTGACTCAAACGTTTTTGGCATTAGTGAAAACATTATTTTTACTGATCAGAGTACTCTTTGGAGATACCTTATATCAACAAGCAAACAATCATGGCTCATTACCCTTAAATCAATGAAGTTCATGGCTCATTGTTTTTAAACACCCTAAGTTGTAATTTGGTTTTACATGTAGCTTTCCAGAGATTCTGCATTTTGTACTTCGCTGGATATTAGCACAAGTTAATTGCTGCAACTCAAATGACTGGTCATTAAATTGATGTATTGCAATTCCATATCAATATCACTATATGAATTCAAGCTGAGTCCATAGTGATCCAAAACATCCAATGGGGAAGATATATCTCACATTTTGACCATTTTGATAATCCAAGCGTTGTCTCTGAGCAATACCATGCATGTTTTGGTTTTTGTATTGGAAGGCCAACCAACCATTGGTTGTATATGTGCATCTAGAGCATAGTTTTAAAACTTGGACTTGGATTTGGACTTGAACTTCAACTCGACAACCCTTCAATTTGGGTTTTAACTTGGACTCTGGTTGACTTGGATTGGTTTGATTTCCATGACTTGGTTTCGAAAAAAAATACATAAAATGACTAAATTTTAATAAAAATGAATTATTTTTAAGATTACAAACCATAATTTCAAATCATTAGAGACAAAATATGCAAACTTTGTTCATCTATACCATTTGAGAGTGAATATATATAATATCGCTATTAAAGGGATGACTTTTTTAACAAAATTCTGAGTTAGGGTTTCACCAAACACATGACAAAATTATGTTTTATAACAATGTTGTAGCACTTCATCAAACTCTATAACAATGATGTTCTTTTATGGTGTGCACAAGTAATATAGTAAAGAACTCAAGCAATAATTGATTCCCCAAGGAACCATTATACAATTAGAGCCAATTTGACAAGCAATTAGTAGACTTACTATTCTTCACTTGCAAAACAAAGATCTATAGTTACCCAATAGGAATATCAACACAAAATTAGTTTTCTTAGGCATACAAACTATGCCCTAACCTAGGATCAATTGGCATAACGCTCACTACTTAGTATTGGCTTGTATCTCTTTAATCCTCACTATCTGACAAAACCTCATATAGTGTACCTTACCTTTGCCCAAGCATCTGTGACTTGGTTCCCATGGTTCCTTGCAACTAAAGCAGAGTTTCTTTCCTCTCAACTTGCTTTAAGTCTTGTCATCCACATTGTCTATCTTAGCCCACTCCTTCTAGAATGGCCTCTTATCTTTGTTCTTATGAGTGATGAGTGGTTTGAATGGAAATTTGGCGTTAGGTACTGCATCCTTTGTGTTTCATGTCTTGGTGATGACATCTTGTAAAGTAGTGGGTTTGAAGGCCTTGACCCAATCATGCAGTGGTTCGACTAGCCCCTTTGTGAAGAAGAGCAACCACCATATATTAACCCCAGAGAGTGGTAACTTTGCCACTTGTGTTGCCTTGTAATTTGCCAAAATCGCAAAGAAGTGTGCGAACTTGGTCAACCTGTCAAGTATCACGTAGATGCAATCCATTAAGGGAATTTTGTGGTAAAAAATGGACCTCAAAACAAAAAATTTACGAAAATTAACTTTAAAAGAACCAATATGATTCAAGATAGTGATGTCATTCCTAGGGGGGAAATAAATTGGAGGAAAAAAAGCATACTATTTTTTTAATTTTTTGTATTTTCGACTTATCTCCTTGTAGGTTCACTCAAATTTCAAGTGTAGATATTTGTTGGATACAAAATCAAATTCTATATCCAATGAGTACCCACTTTGCATACTTCTTACTAGATCCACATAAAAAAATGAAATTACATGAAAAAAATGTGTTCAATATGTTTTTTGTCATGTATTTTCAATTTTTTCAATGTGGATCTACTAAGTATATAGAGTGGGTACTTGGATGTAAAATTTAACTTCGCAGCCAATGAGTGTCTACTCTTGAAATTTGAGTGAAGCTACAAGGAGATAAGTTGAAAATGCAATAAAAAAGTAGCTTTCTTTCCTTTTCTTTAAAAATCCATGTCTTATTTTATTATTTTTCTAAGGAGGCTCTTTTTAGACCTCAAAATTCCCCTAATGCCTTTCCTTGTGCCTTGGGTAGACTTGTGATAAAGTCCATTGATATGCTCTCCCATTTTTGCTTTAGAATGGGCAAGGGTTGTAAGCACGAGGAGTATGCTCAGGCTTGTTTTCCTAACAAGTCATGCACTCCCTCATGTGCCAAAACACATTATCCTTAAGGCCCTTTTGTGAGAACCTTTCTCTGACATGTCTATAAGCTTTGAAGAACACTTGGTGCCATGCCAGTGGTGTGTCATGTGAGGCCTTTAATATCTTCTCTTTGAGTGTGGATTCAAAGACCAAATATAGCTTTCCTTTATAGAAAATGACCCCATCTACTACTCTACATTTGTCATCTTAGATAAGACCATCCATTAACTCACAATAAAACATGTTTTTGGAATATTCCACTAAGAGGCGGGCTTTCCAATCTCTTGCGATCTCCATGCGTGAATGCGTGACTGGTTTCCAGAAAGCGCTTTAGCCACAATGTTATTGTTGCCTTTCACGTACTCAATATCAAAATCATAGGCCTAAATCTTACTTACCTATTTCTGTTGTCTTTCATTTAGGTCCTTTTGTTCTAGAAAATATCGTAAGCTATTGTGATTTGTTCTGACCACATACTTGCCCCCTACAAAGTACTATCTGAACTTTTCCAAAGCATGCTTGATGGTGAGCATCTCTTTGTTGTAGATGGAATAGAGTCTCTTAGGCTTCCTAAGTTTTTGGATTTTGAAAGCTATTAGATGTTTATTTTGCATCAAGACAACTCTTATCCCCTCACTTGAAGTGTCATGTTATAATAGAAAGGACTGATTGAAATCAGGAGGGGATAATACCGGGCAAGATCTCATCACGTATTTGAGTTTGGTGAGTGCCTTCTTTGACTTTTGTCTATTTGAACACCCCTTTCTTTGTTAGGTTAGTATGGTGCACCTAAATGAGAGAATCTCTTAATGGACTGCCTTAGTAGCTACATATCTCAAATAATCGTTGCAGCTTGATAAGGTTATTACATGTGGGCCAATCCAGTATGGCATGTATCTTCTCCTGATGGACCTATACCCCTTTGCACATTGATCACGTGGCTTAATTAAAGGATGTTGGTCATCCCAAACTCACATGTTGATGCCTTGGCATAAACTGACTATTCCTTCGTGACACTCAAAATCTCATCCAAATGTACCAAATGTTCCTCCCATGTTTTGTTGTATATGAGGAGGTCATCAAAGAACACTAATAAGAATTTCATCAACTGTTTGTTGAAGATGTGATTCATGCATGATCGAAAAGTGGCCGGTGCATTGGTCAAACGACATGACCAAAAACTCATAATGCCCATAGTGACACCTAAACACTGTCTTATGCACATCTCGCTCTTGGACTTAGATCTAATGATAACCCAATCAAAGATTGATCTTCGAGAAAAACACTGCTCCATCCAACTCATCCAATAACTCATCGATCCTAGGAATGAGGTATTTGTTTTTGTTGGTCCTTTTGTTCAATGCTTGGTAGTCAATGCACATCCTCCAAGTTCCATCCTTTTTCTTCACCAAAATTATTGATGAAGTGAATGGACTCAAGCTAGGTCTGATGTGGGATGGCAGTTCTTTGATGACCTTTTCTATCTCATCCTTTGAACTTCTTTGGATGCTTGTAGGGTATGGTGATCACTAGTTTTCCCCCCTCCTTTGGCTGATGGTTTGTTGATAATGCCTGTCAGGAGATCTCCTCGGAGGGATCTTTGCAAAGACCTAATCATGCTTATTTAGTAATAACTAAATATTTGCCTAATATTGTTGGTTGCTATGTGATGACTACTAATTCATCATTAGACATTTTGTTGCGCAAGCTATATCTCCATGCCTCAATATAGCCTCCATTCATTTAGATGATACAATTCAAGGAGTGCCATTGGACATACACCGCAACACTACCTTATTACCACCTTAGGTCGTGAATTCCATCTCCATTGCCTGATAGTTCATTGAGAATTTTGCCAATGAGTATAAACACTTCACACCCAATACAACATTGGAGTTTGCAAGATCCACTACATAGAAGTCATCAGTCAATGTGTAGTTTCCTGGTGTCATGTTCAAGAGTGGAACCCTCTATGTGCATGTCATGCTGTATCCATCAACCATTGCAATGTTAATACCCTCAAACTCTTTTGTGTAAATACCCCTCCTTGCCACCAAGGTTGCATTGATGAAGTTGTGGGTTGCCCCATCATCGATTAAGGTTGTGACTCGTTGTCCCTATATGACCCCCTTGATCCTGAAGGCGTAGTACTTAGGAATTCCAAAAAGAGTGGCAACAATACCATCCCAAAACCCCATATAGGGCCTTTCATCCCTCTTCATGGGATTGCTCCCCCTTTGAAATGTTAGGCTCCCTACTTGGTACTAGCCTCGTATCTTCTTCATCGTCACTGTCTGACAGCACCTCAATATAGTGAACGTTGGATTTGTCCAAGCATTTGTGACTTGGCTCCCATGGTTCCTTGCAGTTGAAGCAAGGATTCTTTCTTCTCTGCTCACTCTGAGTCTCGTCATCCATCTTCTCCTTCGTAGCCCACTCCTTGTTAAATGGCCTCTTATCTCTGTTCTTCTGAGTGATAAGTGGTTTGGATGGAAATTTAGCCTTAAGTACCGCGTCCTCCATGTCTCATGTCCGAGTGTTGGCATCTTGTAAGGTGGAGGGTTTAAATGCCTCGACCCAACCACGTAGTGGTTTAGCTAACCCCTTCGTAAAGAGCATGAATAACCTTTGTTCGGACATGTCTGTAACCATAAAAACTACCTGTTGAAATTGTGAAATGTAGGCATCTGGTGCTCTTTTTTGCTTGAGTTGTACTAGCTCCTTGAAGTATATCTTCAGATCCTTCTTGTCACACTAGTCTATCAACCTTTGTGTGGTGTCCATGTACGAAGTAATGTTGGAATGTCCCAGGGTGATCAATTTGTGGTGTCACCATTCATGAGCTTGTCCTTCCAAATGTAGGGTGGAAATTCAATGGCCTCTGCTTCCAACATTAGGTTAAGTTGGAAGTAAGTGTCTAAATTTTGTACCCAAGACCTCACAAAGTATTTGGATGACCCATCGAAGGATGGGATGGACAGTTTCGCAACCTTGCAAAATAGATCAATGCTTTTTTGTGTGCCCTATTACGATCCCTAGGCTTATTTCTGTACTTAATGTAATTAGACTTTGTAAAGGTCATAGTTGCTCAAACATCCTCTCCTAATGACACATGCTCCCTGAAATATTTGAAAAATCTTTGTTCTGTCTTGATGGCCCTTGATTTACTGTTCCAACTTCCTTGACCATCTAGAAACTAGGGCAGTAGAGGTTTTGGGGTCCTACTAGTTGCCCTTGTATTAGTTTGTGCAAGCATGTTAAAATGAACATAAATGTGGTTGTTGTTTCCTTTTGCTTGACTTCGACTGCCTCCATTAGATCCAATAACACCATTCTTATCCACATTACTCAAATTTGCCAAAAAATGGGTAATAAGTTGGGCCACTTGTTATTGCCCTTGTGCCATCTGTTGTTGCCCTTGTGATAGCTCGCTCAAGATATCTAGGGATGGTTGTTCTTCCCTATCCACCGTGAGTGAATTTGTATAACTATTGCTACCCTTCTTTTCCACGACTGTAACATTTCGCCTATTTTTCGGGAGAATCGAGAAATCATATACTCACAAACTAGTAGGATGCACCACTTTGATACTACTATAATATCCCTCTTAGAGAGATTACCCTTGTAATGAAATTTTGAGTTAGGGTTTCAACAAAGACATGACAAAGTTATATTCTATAACATTGTTTTAGCACTTCATCAAACTTTATAACAATGTTGGTCTTTTATTGTGTGCACAAGTAATATTTTAAATAACTCAAGCAACAATCGATTCCACAAGCAACCATTGTACAATTAGAGCCAATTTGTCAAGAAATTTACATAATTACTATTATTCACATGCAATGCAAAGATCCACAATTTCCCAATAGGAATATCAACACAAAATTAGTTTTCTTAGGAATACAAATTGTGTCCTAAACTCAGATTTGCTAACGACACTTTTATGCTTAATGTTAGAAACTAGGATAATACTGAGAGTGGGGTGAATCAATATTGTGACCAAATTATACAACTATTGCCAATTTACACTTTTCAATCTATTATCAATAATTCATGTAAGCAACATTATCAATCAACATATCAAACACATAAAGACACTAGATGTGTCACCAATCTTCTTAATTCCTTTTGCAAAGGTAAGCTATAACTTACTTTTACAATATGTTTTCTAGCACCAACTAAAAGGAAGCAACCACTCCCTAATTTATCAACACTAACTGAAAGGAGTGTTGAGAAATTAGGGCGTTTAATTCAAATTTATCTTCTTGATAATTACTTGTGAACCTGTTATGCTTCTATTACTTATATCTTATATTCATTAGCTTATTATATCTTTCATCAAGTCAATTATCAAAACACAAGAGACACAAAATTTAGGCTCTTCAAGCCAGGGCCAAAACCTCTCCCTCTTCGAGAGGAAAACCCGAAAGTAATTCTTCTTATGTATTTTCTATTGACAAGTACTATGACCTTGACACAGACCCTTGACATCGGTATGCCCCCAAGACCTTGTCACTGCTCTTTCTAGGCTCCTTATGCTAACCTCTTTTTCTGCACTTCTCTGCACCACGACTAGGAAAGCTCGGTTCCTAGTCTTTAGAATATGTGCTTCTTCCTTGCCCTTCTTTGAACTAGCCTTGGCCTTCCAGAGACTCTTACTTGACCTTCTCTTTACACCTCTTTATCTCCAAGTCTGAGATTCTTAGCTCGCTGTAGTGATCCTTCTTTTACTGTAGTCACCTTCTGTCCTTTTCTAAGATATACCAAGCATGCTGCTCTCAAAACAAAATATTATGTCTCTCTTCTTTGATCTAACAGTAGACCTTTACTTCGCTATATTCTTTCTTCTTTCAATCCTGCTGTTGAACATAATCAGCTACCTTTAAGATTTTCACAGGCAATCTGGCTTAAACCTCTCAAATCCCCTCTTCCAGCCTTAAAAATCATTTCTATGCCTGTCGTTACCATTTCCCGCCCCCAAATTACACTTATAAGGCAGAAAACCCTGCATTTAAATATATTCAAGGCTTAGCCCCTTCGGCCCTAGCCCCTCTGTCCTTTTCTCCATGTAACCTGGGCACTAGACCAAGTGCTAAAACCGAAGGTGCTTATCACGTATGTATATCGGGCGCGTTTGTCACCGTTGATATGTACAGATCCAACGACATTCGTAAAGTCTTCATCGCGCCCGTGGCCCACTCCGTTCATTGTTCAAATTGCCCATTCGCCGTCTGATCAACCTGCAGATCTACGACTAGGAACACATCCGTCCTAGTGGTCCCCGCAGCAACGCTCGTACCAAACCCGCCTGGTTTCTATCGCACTGCTCTTCGGCAGTGGGCGGTAATTCTCGTTTGGCCAGCGATTCCACACATCGCCCGACGCGTGTCTCCGCGTACGACCCCAAAACCGCTTTTCATCGCGCATTATCGTTCAGTCGAAGTCACGGCGCGATATTCATCACAGCCGTCCGATCTGGGGGTCTTCATCCAACGGTTGTCGCTCGTCGAAGCTACACGACATTTAATCACAACATATTCGACCCCTGGCCCACTATCCGTCGCCCTTCTACGCGTCCTCCACCGTTGATCTCCACCAAGATCGAACGGCCCTCATTAACCCCCACGCCACGCCATTGACTTGGTCCTCCTCCACGTCACCATTCCATGTGTGCGTCGCATTTCTCTTCCGCCCATTACATATGTCAGTCGTAAGTCAAATTTCATTATTTTTCGTTTAAAACTTTCGCCAGTTCGCCTACCATTATTCCACTGCACTTTCTTCGTCACCACCCTGCATGCTTCTGCCATTTCATCATGTTGCGTCACTACACAATCGCCTCCATTGCATCGCCGTCCCCCATGCATTTGTTTTCTTCACAACTTTGTGGGTTTTGCAAGTTTACAGCGATGGAGAATTATCATAATTTGCAGCATCCATTACAAACCCGAGAACACGTCAAAGGACCAGTTTTTCAAAGGAGAAATTTATGAAGAAAAGTCCAGGAAGCCGTTATGACAAGACCTCCATTGAAGAAGTAGGGTTAAATCCTATCAAACCCTCCAGAGTCATTCGAATACAAAGATTGCGCAGATCTAGACATAAATATCGCAGGCAAAGAGTATTAGTGGGAGGTAGGGAATTAAAGGCATGTAATTGAAGATTTCGGAGCCTAAGCCTACCTTTTTGAAAGCAGAGTACCAAGTCGAAGATCTTGTAGATCACTCAAAAGATTCATGCATAGAAGACAATACTCTCAAAGTCTTATTTTAGCATAATTTTCTCTTCAGGAAAGGACGGAATGTCCATGTGATTTTAATTCTACACCGTGTTCCTGAAGAGACTTTTGTCCAGTGCAATTACTCCAGAAAGTCGGCAGCAGAGTACCTACAACTCTACAGAGCCGTCAAGCAGTATGGGCAGGCACTTTTTCACCGTCTTGTTTTAATGAGATAATTAAATGTTCATCACCCACTTTCTTTATTAGTCTTCTTTGTTTCCTATAAAAACCCCAACGAACAGATTAGGAAGGGTTCCAGATTTTATCAGAAAACTATGCAGTGAAAGGCTTTTTGTATACATTTTGTAAAGTTCTCGTATGAAGGCTCAGAGCCCATAGGGTCTCAGTGAGGAGGAGTTCTATCTGTTAAAGAGGATTCTGGTCTTTGGTATTTCACAGTGTGTAACCTTTTCTCTTATGTATTATATTAATAGAACATTTCATTTCATCCATCTTTCTTGTATCATGTTTTGGAATGCAAGTGGCTCACTGATTTTTGGTATGGATTCATCCTAGTTGATGCCCATGCTCGGATCGGTCAAGCGCTTTAAATATGGCTCATGCATGATATTCTGTTCCATTATTCAACTAAACTGTATTTTTGCTATATTAGTTTCTTTGGGAGGGTGCTTTTAAAATGCTATTATCATGTATGGATTCTTAGATTGGTAAGCCCATGCATGGTGGTATTGTATATCTGGGTATCAGCTCAATGTTAACTAATACCTCCTCTACATTTCATTCACTACATACACCTTCTGATAACTTATTTCTGTGAAGTATTTCTGAATTGGCCCGCTTTGCAGTAAATTGTCTCTGAATTGTCTGTTGCTTTAATATTGGAGTTTTGCATATTGCCTCTGCAATATCCCTGTCTCCGTGTCAGTTTCTGAGGGTCTTGGTCCCATTCTAGTTTATTTCCCTGTTTACAGGAGATAACATGAGAGTTGAAGTTGACAACTTCATACATTATATTATATGCTCCTTGTTATGCTAAGATGTCCTAGGCACTGGTCTATCACAACTCTACGCTGTCTCTAGGAGCGACAACACCTGCAATACCCACTGAGATCATACTTTATTTCTTGTTGTAGTAGGTCTCGGTATCCTGAGGTATGCGAGGTACAGTGAGCCCAAAATAGAGATAGGTAACCTTCCCTTTCCTTAGTAGATCACCCTCTAGAATTTGCACTAGAACAAACCTTTGATTCACACTTGATCACAAAACTGTTTCTTCTTGAAGTAACCTTTGACAATCTTGAAGTGAACTCGGTGTATATGACCCAAAGATAGAGATAAGACTTATTAATTTTATTGATATGGCACTTCTCTTCGCATCACAATTCAGTCCTTGACCTCACACTTAATTGCAGACTTGATCTGAACTTGAAGTGTACAAATGAGACCGCATACCTTGCTTTATATAGGGATTGTCCTTCTTCCTCTGGGCCGACATGACCTCTTGCTGGAGAGTCGACTTGTTCAAGGGATATCTTTTGACCTTATTTGAGTCGACTTTCTAGGAGCGTTTAGACAAGGTCTTGGAGCACATTTTACAACAATAATTGTCCTTCACAAGGGTAACAACATTTCATATACATGACTCTAAATTGTATAATTATGACAAGATGACAAGCCCCTAAAGACATCAAGAAGAAGTCTTTGACTTATAATAAAACTTTCTTGCTCATGAAACCCATGAGACAAGTATTACAAAATATATTTTATTATCTTTGTCTTCTTCATTACATAAATTCATAATTACAAGTCATTATGAAGGTTGAACCTAGTTACACTTTCCAACACTCCCTCTTAACTAGGGAGGTATTCATAATGGTACATGGTCACTTTCAATTTGAAGAATCTCATAAGAAGAATTCAATTGGTAATCCATCTGTTATAACATCATGTTAACCAACATTGTCATAATGCAAGGCCTTGACTAAAAACTCCATCTCTCCACGGGACCTTGAGCTACAATGTTGGCGAGACCAATGATTATAGACACCATCATCATTGTCTCCAAGGTACATACTCCACCCGGGTGTTTACCAAGTATGACCTTCTTAGACTATTCTTACTGTTGGATTCCCAATCCTCAAAGAATATCCATCCTTCCACGACTACCCTTTCCTTGGATGCCCTAATACATCCCCAAAAGAGTATCAGATGCCAGATGATTACCCAATCCCGCATTCTTTCTTCCAGGTGAAGACCAGAATGATGTATCTATCTCTCCCTCTCAATTAAGGAGGCCATATTCCACTAAGGAATGTACTCATTCCTATACAAGGAATGTACCTAAGCTCCCTCTTGTCTTAGGAATTACCAAGTTTCTTCCAAGTAAGAAACTTATTACCAGGCTCCCTCTTAATCAGGGATCTGTAGTAGTAATGATGAAAACACCCAATTGCTCATGAAGAACTCCTTTCTTCAAGGTCATGATGTTGAGGAGTCTTCATATTTGGGATCTCTTCATTGGGGCACAAATCATCCATCACTTTCATTCACGAGTCATGTCTTTATTAGAAAGTGATCCATCAATCTTCTCATTTGGTCCAACTTCATGTCATATTGCTTTTCTTCGGACCATATTTCTTTCAAGGATTTTTCATCTTGACGTATGGTTATCAACTGTGGAAGACATATACTTCCATTTGGAAATCCTGCATAAGCTCATCATATATTAATCAATTATAAATATGAATACTTAAAAAGTTACCTTAGTGATGATATTTCACCATGTTATCCTTCTCGTAGGCATCTGCATCGTTTGTACAAGTTGACATATCTCCAAAATGTATGTATTGTCAAGGGTCTCCATCTTTTTTGGACTTCTCATTAGAGTTTACATATCTTCCCAGGAGATTTTCCAGTCAAGTCTTCATGGCTTCCTTGGATGGTGACTGCCTCTCACCATGGTTGTGTTTCTCACAATCTCTTCCCCTTTCTTTCTCCACACAATTTCATTTCATTCCCAAGACTTTTCAATGTGTAGCTCCTTGATAATGTACAATCACCTCATATTCCATATGAGGACATATTATGTTGATTTTATTTGGTGTGGCAACCTGCGCATCATAAGAGTTTTTGCTTTCTTTGATCATACTTCTAAAGATAGAAGTATATTACCTGCAACCATATGACATGAATACATAGCATCTAGTGTCAACATAAATTATATATCTCATTTCCTTCTTTTGAGTTATCTTGCAGTAGTTTTCCTTAGAGTGAAGAGTTTCATTCCCTTGACCTGCTTCATCAATATGTCATCATATCCTAATCCCAGAATTATTAGAATTCTCGATGAAACCTTTTGCTTTCTTTCTAATCATTAAATCCAAAAAGAACTCCATTAGAAAAAAGTGTTAGCACCTGTTTCCATATTGGTTAATGAACGATGAACCATGATCTAGATAACTACCTTTTTATAAATACAATGAGGTTCCAAGAGTCATTTTACATAAATGTTTTCAGAGATCCTCCTATGACCAATACACCTACTTTTAATGCTACTACTATCATGACGCTAATTTTAAAATGAGGCATCTATCTAATATACAATGCTTCCTAACATACTGTTTTACAATCGACAGATACCTCTTAAAGAGGAAGATGATCTCAATCATAATAGAGATCTTTCACTTCTTATTTCTTAGATTTCTCTGAATCTGGTTCTTGCACTTCTCCGGTGACATGAGCTTCTTCCTTTTTCCTTTCGTCCTTATTAGCTTTGGGACAATCCTTTTTATAGTGCCCAAGTTCATTACAACCATAGCATCGTACCTTATCCGTGTTTCTTTTTTTCTTCTAAGGACCAAACTTACCAAATTTTCCTTTTCTCCTTGACATGGCATCATATGATTGATTCTCTTCATTTGATCTTGTATCAATTTTAGCTTTCAATCTAGTTTCTTCTTTCTTACATAGGAACCACATATCCCATAATGGTGTTGCTTCTTTCTTCCCATAGATGCTTGAAGTGAAGTTTCCCCATCCCTCCGGTAGAACATTCTATACCACTGTAGTCATTTCTCTATGAGAGATTACTTCTCCCAATTCCTGCAGTTGATCTCGAATTACAGAAATCTTCATAAAATATGAAGTTATTCCTACCTATCTTGACATCTTCAACTTGTATAGTTCTTGTCTCAGAGACATTATTTCCCCTGCAATACTTACCGAGAATAGCTCCACCAATTTATCATATATTTATTTTGAGGATTCTAGATTTGATACATAGGGAATGAGAGAGTCCTTTATGGATTCTATAAGAATCCTTCGGGCCCTTATGTCTCCCTTCATGTATTTGGTATAAGCTTGAGTGTCTTCTTTTGAAGGTTCAACTATTGAACCTTTGACATAGTTCATTACTACACTTTCAATTAAGTTTAAATATGTCCTTATATTCCATGCAAAAAAGTTTGTAGTCCCAAACACTTTGTTGCTTTCCTTGCAAAAGGTCATTTTAACAGATTTAGATAAAGGCATTACAATAGTTACTTGAGTATAAGCTTTCTCCTTCCATCAACTTCCTTGATGGTGATGATGATGATGTAGATGACAACATGAGCTCCCTCTTAGATTGGCTTCTTCAAGAGATGTGAAGAGGGTTAGATCACCTCAGATCCTTGATGATGATCAAGGATATCTTGATGATATCTTCAACATGGTGGCTTGATGATGTTGATTTAACTTTAACACCAAATAGTTGTTGATGGTGATGGCTTCAACACAGTGTCCTTAATGATGTTGACTAGATCTTGATGTATAGGTCCTTTGAGAAGGATCTTTGATATTCTTGAGATGACTTTCTAATTTATGCAACCTGCTTCTTGAATGGAGGTCTTCTTTCTAGGGTTTTGTTCTTTTAATGTAGATCTCTTTTTGAAAACTGATCTTTGATCTTCTTCACAAAACTTGATCCTTGTGCCTTCTTGCAAGACTGCCCTTTCTTGTCTTTAGTACCTTAGCTTTGATACCATGTTGAGAAATTAAGGCGTTTAATTCAAATTTCTCTTCTTGATAATTACTTGTGAATTTGTTATGCTTCTATTACTCAGATATTATTTACATTAGCTTATTATGTCTTTCATCGAGTCAATTATCAAAACACAAGAGACACATAATTTAGGCTCTTCAAGCTAGGGCCAAAACCTCTCCCTCTTGGAGAGGAAAACCCGAAAGTAATTCTTCCTATATATATTCTATTGACAAGTACCATGACCATGACACAGACCCTTGACACCAGTATGCCTCAAAGACCTTGTCACTGCTCTTTCTAGGCTCCTTATGCTGACCTCTTTTTCTGCTCTTCTCTGCACCACCACTAGGAAAGCTCGGTTCCTAGTCTTTAGGTAGTATGCTTCTTCCTTGCCCTTCTTTGGACTAGCCTCGACCTTCCAGAGACTCTTACTTGACCTTCTATTTGCACCTCTTCATCTCCAAGTTCGAGATCCATAGCTCGCTGTAGTGATCCTTCTTTTACTGTAGTCACCTTCGGTCCTTTTCCAAGATATACCAAGCACGTTGCTCTCAAAACAAAGATATTATGTCTCTCTTCTTTGATCTAACAGTAGACCTTTACTTCGATATATTCATTCTTCTTTTAGTCTTGTAATACACACTGAGATTATAATTTTTTTCTTGTTGTAGTAGGTCTTGGTATCCTGAGGTATGTGAGGTACAGTGAGCCCAAAATAGAGATAGGTAACCTTCCCTTTCCTTAGTAGATCACCCTCCAGACTTCGCACTAGAACAGACCTTTGATTCACACTTGATCACAAAACCGTTTCTTCTTGAAGTAACCTTCGACAGTCCTGAAGTGAACTCGGTGTATATGACCCAAAGATAGAGATAAGACTTATTAATTTTATTGATATGGCACTTCTGTTCGCATCACAGTTCAGTCCTTAACGTCACACTTAATTGCAGACTTGATCCGAACTTGAAGTGTACAAATGAGACCACATACCTTTCTTCATATAGGGATTGTCCTTCTTCCTCTAGGTCGACATGACCTCTTGCTGGAGAGCCGACTTGTTCAAGGGATATCTTTTCACCATATTTAAGAAGACTTTCTAGGAGCGTTTAGACAAGGTCTTAGAGCACATTTTACGACAATAATTGTCCTTCACAAGTGTAACAACACTTCATATACATGACTCTAAATTATACATTTATGACAAGATGACAAACCCCTAAAGACATCAAGAAGAAGTCTTTGACCTATAATACAAATTTCTTTCTCATGAAACCCATGAAGTAAGTATTACAAAATATATTTTATTATCTTTTTCTTCTTCATTACATAAATTCATAATTGCAAGTCATTATTAAGACCGAACCTAGTTACACTTTCAAACAAGGAGCACCAACCCTTGATTTGTTTTGTTGGCACCAACCAACAAGAAGCACCAATTCCCTTTACTATTTCTCAGGCAACCACTTGAAGGAAGCATCGACTCCTTGGTATGCAAGCACCAACTATTGAACCTTGCAACTCCCTCTTTCATTCATTTTCAAACTTAGATTAACAAGCTCTTGCACATAATAATTCTCTCTTTCACCACTCAATGTCTTCTTTGCATAGATAAATTATTTATTTTGCTCACTCATTCAACTACATCAATTCATAAAACACCTTTGATTACCAATGCATTCCCTGTAATCTTGCTTCATCTCTTGTGAATTTGCTCATACTAAACTGTTGCTTATAATGATTTTAGAGTTGCTAATTTTAGTATTAACAATCAGTTTAATTTCAACTCTTTTTCAAAATAACTACTGTTTTCTTTCTTTAATCTCCTTGTTCTCTTTCTCTTAGAAAATTTATTCATAGTTTGCACGTGAACAATTATTTTTCGATTCTTTACATGTTGTTTGAAATAAAATTATAACTTTTTCAATTTGTTTTAATTCTAGTTTTGTTTTGTCTTAATAATTGTCTTCATTATTGCTTCTATGTGTTCTTTGATTAAATGGTTAATTTAATCTCTGTCTTTCCTTTAGCTTGAATTGACTGTTGATTTTTATTTCAACTTCAAGATTTATTTTCAGTTTAACTCGGTTGGATTGATACTTCATTATGTTCATGCATGCTGTACTAATTTGCTGGCTGTTTAACATGTTTTAATTTCTGTTCTGGATTTGATTTTTGTCCATACTGCTGTTTCAATTTCTTTAATCTTTGTGTTTTCGTCAGTAATAACTATATATATATATATATATATATATATATATATATATATATATATATATATATATATATATATATATATATATATATATATATATATATATATATATATATATATATATATATATATATATATATATAAACATAAATATCTCATAAATTAGTAAATATGTTTTTTTGTCATTATTAATGTTTAATTCCAATTATAGTGTCTAAACTGCAGTTTAGTAATATTCTAACTTTGGCAAAGCATTAAATTTAAATGCTAGTGCCAAATTTCTAGAACCTTGTCCATTGCAGAACTGTGAACCTTGTCCACTGCGGAATTGTACCCTTAGTTGCTGGTGAGCCTTGGTATTGCACCAAGAATGCTGCAACTCCCAGAGGTTAGACAACTTTACTTTATCAACCTGGGGTTCGTACAAACCTGGAGGTGATAGTGCTATATGCACAACAGATGAGTTCTACTCATGCCATCCTCATCTAAGTTCTACAATGAGGTGCTACTGCTAGGGTTACTTCTAGGAAAGGAAGTTTGTCACACTTCTAAATGTAATCTAAGACTGGAAATAAATCATGACCATTACTCTATCAATAGGGAAAAAAACTACTCTAGATCACAGTGATTCATCTATCTATTTGCAAGAAAGAGAAATTCACACTTATGCTAATGCAAGAAAGGAAGTTACACTAAGTGGAATTTAGAAGGTAGATTGCTGAATTGAATTGCAGAAAAGGAAACTAATCTAGAGCATACATACTGAATCAACTGACTATTTGAGTCCTATCTATCTTATGCTTAACTACTGTGTTTAATGATGCATATAGTAATGAGCTATTCACACTTTTAAATGACTCTTTTTTGCAGCAAAAGGAGGAACTGAGGTGGTTTAAGAGGGTCCCTGGACTAGAGGTTAAGAGTTGAAGGTCTATTGGTGGCTTGGCTAGGCTTAAGTGAGGTGAACGAGTGATTTTGGGCTGAAGGAGCGAGTGTTTGGCACTGCTACAAGAAGCCGCTACATGATTTCCTGTAGTGCTACAGGATGCCCTGAAAGGCTACAGAAACATGCCGTGTGGAGTTTGAGGCTAGCAATGGCGAGGAAAATGTTAGGAGAGGCGGGGTGAAGGTGGATCTCGGTAGATGAAGGGTAGCCAACCCCTTGGCCAAGCTCAGAACTCTTCACAAAGCTTGTCTTGCACCTTCAAGGTGGTTCTCTATGATGTGGTGGTGATTTCCAAAAAACAAGGCTGTAGGTGACTTGGATGGAAGGTGGTTGATGAATGGTGAAGACTGAAGTTGATGGTGCTGAAGGGGTCCTCCTCTGCTGCTCTATTCAAAAATGCAATCAAACTTCATGTTCATGCATTCATCATTGACAAACTTATCATAAAAATGGTGGAAAAGATGAGCTGAATTTAAATAAACCTACCTATGCAACTGAAACAAAAATCTACCTCTGCATCTACATCATGTGTATGATAAGCAAAGTAAACTATCTAAATTTTCCAAGAAATCATAAACTAAAAGACATTTTGGTTTGTGGTGGAATACCTTCCTCCTCAAGCTCCAATGGAAGAGGTGAGAGAGGGAGGCTTAGAACACAGTTTTGAGGTTTTATATGCTACTCAACATAAAATGAAAGAGATTAACTACTGCAATATAAGAGAAAACACAAGTACATAAGAGAGACTGAGGCCAATGGATTGGGCCCTAACCCACAAGCTCAACTCCCTGAAACTAACTTAATGGAGAAGAAACCAAATGCTCATTTTATTTCATAAACAATCTTGTACATAACATATGAAAGTTAGAAATGTCTAATACAAAATCCAAGAGTGCTCTAGCTACATCCAAAAATCGAATGCTAGTGAGTTCTTTCTCTGGCTTATTTATGCTCAAGGGTAGCTACCAACAACTCCCTAAAAAGTAGGTATTTGTTCCCTTGGAACTCGAGAGAAGTGGGGCTTTGCTCCCTTTGATCTTTCACTTGCTTGGCTGCCTTTGATTTTGAGCTATTGGAGGAGAATCTCGAGGAGATATTGGATGCCTTTAGGAGTTAAGGAGTTGTTCAACCCTCCTACAATCACTCCTTGCTGTATACTCCGAGCCATGATTGTGCAATGTTCCTAAAAAATGGCATTCTTCCTTGATTTTCCCGCATTTAAACCACATTAGGCCTCGAAGCATGGCAACCCTTAATACACCATTCTCACTAAGAAAAACATGAAAATGGCAATTAAATGTGAGAAAGAGAGAATAATTAAGCTAAAAAGGTGACAATTAACCCCTTAGAATGTACTTAATGATGGTGCTCATCATCACCCCCCTACCAAATGGTTGCTCATTCTTTGAGCAACTCAGTCCTCTTTCTTCATTTCTCTTAGTGCCCTTGTGGCCTCTCTCACATCCCAAGGTATCATGGAGGGGGTCCCTTCAGGAGGGTAGAACCCTGCATTCTTTTATGATTCCTCCCATTCTTTGTCCTCTTCAACTTGATCTTTCCTTCACTCAGTCCCAACAATAAAGGTGGACTGAGTTTTAATCCAAGCCATTTGATCTTCATTGTTTGCATGGCCCTTTTGTACAAAGGTGCTCTTTCTAGGGTAGCTCTCAATCTATCTGGAGTATGATACTCCATGTTTCTTAGGCTGAGTGGGAAGCCATTCCATCTTCTCTGACATGCCATCACACACTCCTCTCCTAACAGTCTAGAGATGTCATCATAATGTGCAATTGCCTATGCTTAGGTGTTGAGGTACCTGTTTGCAATGTTGGCTTCATTGGTTATCATTTGATGGTTGTGTATGACCCCTCTAGGGCTGATTAGCTCTGCCTCGATCTGGAGAGGCTATTTTCCTTCTCTCTTCATCACCTTTTTGACCTCTTCTACCCTAGCTTCTTCATTTAACATCCAAGAGGCTAGGGACATCAATCACATATCCCCCAATCTAGAGTTTGGGTCCCGAATGTTTAGAACGTTTAGGACAAGGTTATGCATGTAAAACTCTGCCAATTTGGCTCTATCTTCTATGTTGGAATGATTGCAAAATTCAATAAATTTCCTGTAATTCTGGAAAGACAATTACCCATATGATGCTAGTGTTTGATCTGTAACTGTAGCCACTGCTCTTTTAGGTAAATGGCATAAGAGTTTGAGGGATGCTTGTGTTGTATTGCCTCCATGCACAGGTCTGCCATGGTGGCAATATGCTTGTATTTTTGCTGTAGTTGGCCATTCAACCTTGCATTCTCTGCTTGGGCTTCTTTTATCTGCTCTTTCAACACTGCGTCCCTAAGTCTGACATAGCCAAATCTCTCTCCGTATCAGTGAGTTTGTCTTCCATGATCCCTACATCTTCCGCATTCTTAGCTTTGGAAATTTGCATCCAATGGTGTGTGCACACACTCCCTTTCTTTAGCTCATAGAACATGGGAACTGAGAGATTTTGAGGGATCATTCTCCCTCCTTCAATGAATGTGTAATAGGAGCTCAAGTTTGGCTATGGGATAGGATGTGGAACTGCTGTAATGTCTTTTGGGACAATTTTTGGAGAGGCTGGTTCTTCCTTCTCTTGTTCTCAACTTTTGCATTCTTCCCTTCAACTTATGCCCCTTTTTCATCACCTTGGGCCTCCTCCAGCCCTTCCAATGATGTCTTTTTCTCTTCTCCCATGACTTTTTGCTCTTCTTGTAGCAAATTCTGAGTTTCCTGTAGCATTATCTGAGTTTCCTGTAGCAATCTCTGTGTTTCCTATAGCAAACCCTGTTTTTCATGCTGCCCCTTCTTTTATTTCACTTGGAGGTCTGTGGGTGTTGGTGCTTGTTTGAGTGATGCTAGCCTTGAGGAGTGCCTCTTCGCATAGGTCATAGGTGTCTTTTTAGGTGAAGTGACCTCTCGAATATTTCCCTCCACTCGCCCTATTTCTCCTTTCTTATTTGGCGATTCTTCAATTGTGATGGGGCTCTTGGTTGGAGTCTGAGGTCTCCCTTGTTTCACCCTGGAACTCTTCCTGGTCTTGAAGTACATGGGGGTTTGCCTTTTTATTTTTGCTTTCACAAGGGTGCTTAGAGTGGCTAAGGTGGAAACCACTTCTTTTCAGTGTTACCTGGTGAAAGGCCGGTTTGTTGAGGGTAGATATCAATGGTAAGCTTGGGGTCTAGTATCTCCTCCTCCCCTGTCTTTCCTTCCTTCTCTTCATATTTCTCTTCCTCTTATTTTTCTTCTTCTTATCCTTTTTCATATTTATTTTCCTCCTCTTCACTTCCTTCATCTGCTCCTATATTTTCTGTGGGTTTTGCCTTTGTTTCCATTTCCTCTTCTTCCTCTGTTCTTTAAGTCCCTTCTTCTTCTGCTTTGATGCCCCTTTCTCCAAGGCTAGAGGTAGGGGTCTCTCCAGGAGTGATGGTTTGTGTCCCAATGAATGATTCTCTGTCCATGTCGATGAAGGTGGACCAAGGTATAAGGATGTTAAGTCTATTGAGAGCACCTCCCACTATGAGTTTAATGAGACCATGATGAACTAGGTGCTGATATTTTCTCTCCCTTACTCTCTAGGTCATATCTATGATTGAATGGAGGAGGAAGTATGGGATATTGAGTCTCTGATCTAAGGGCACATCCCCTTTGAACCTAAGTTCATGCAACAATCTAAAATAGTACCCATAGACCACACTTTGTCTACCCTCACAAGAGATATATTTCATGATGTGGTAGGCTACCTCATCCCATGGGTATGGCCTTTCAACTTGTAGATAACGTATGACCTTCCCCCATTTATTTCTAAAATCAAATATCTAGATTTTGTACACCCAATAAGTCTTCTCAATTCAACTTGTAGCTACGATATGACCTTCCCCCATTTATTTCTAAAATCAAATATCTAGATTTTGTACACCCAATATGTCTTCTCAAATCTACATTTTGGTCTTCTCCCATTTATTTTTGAATAAAATATCTATATATGGAAAGAAAGTCAAGGTTAATAAATTATAAGGATGAGGGGGTAGTCATGAAATTAATGGTAAGTAGTTGAAGTGGATGAGAGGAAAATATATAAAAGGGAAGGAGGATGAGAGGAAGGGGAGGAGATTCTTGGTCTTGTTTGGCATTGAAGGAGATTCTTGGTCTTGTTTGGCATTGGAGGAGATCCTTGGTCTTGTTTGGTATAGGAGGAGATGCTTAGTCTTATTTGGTATTGGAGGGTCTTGATTCCAACTTGGACCCACTACAACTGGTTGGACTTGGGCTCGGAGGGCTAGGGAGCCTGTGGAGGTTCCCTGGGCTAGGAAATCAATCCTAGTTGGCTGGGAGGTAAATCCAGTTGGGTAACACAACATGAGCATCTCAACATAAATCAAAGAGCATCTCAACCAAGCTACTGATACATGTATTCTTCCATTATTGGTTACTCATATAAATGATTGAAAATGAAATTTCTTACTTAAATATGTTGCAAATGGATTTTAATTGTATGTTATAATCAAATAAATGTTGAGCTAGAAATATACTATTTTCCTTCCTAGTATGTTTATTTGAAATGATAATTCTAGGTTAGTTAAAAAGCTAGGTTAGATCCTCACATATGGTATTAGAGCCCAGATTCAAAATCTAGACTATAAAAGCCCACCAATATCCTTTAATACTCTTTTGTAGGCATTGAGACATACCAAAACATATTCCCTCTAAAATAACTATTGTAATTGTATATTTTTTTGTGGTTTTATTTATTTATTTATTTAATTTTTTATTTTTTATTTAGGGTTTTGCAAAACACTTGTTATCATTGTTTTAGCCATAGAAAAGTCAATATATCCCACAAGAAATAAAAATTCACTACCACTAAAACCCCTATATTTATCATACAATTTGAATAAAATTTCTTTTATAGATTTTACAAACATTTGTGTAATATATATATATCCAAATCAACCTTAACTCAATTGACTTTGTATACATATTATGTAAATAGTTAATAAAGATGGCTATTAACATTAAGCGTTGTTGTTAATTAATTTATCAAAGTCAAATATAATAAAGAAAATTTATGTTTTGTGATATAATAAAAATAATAATAATAATAATTCTAAATTCCGTCATTTTATACATTTACTTCTCCAAAATACAATGGTTCCAAAATCCATAAAAGTGATGTTTGGCCTAAATAAACTAATGGTGAGCAAATGGGTGAGTGCTCCATGTATTGGGGTTGAACTAACCTCTTTTGGACAAAGCTATAATCCTAATCAAAGGTGTTATGCGATTCTATATATCTTTTATGTCGATTCAATGGGAAGTGCTCGACCTTTCATTAACATGTCTCTTTTGTTTGATAGTCCTCATGAAAAGATCTCCCTAATTTCAAGTCACTCGATCAACTTTTCATTTAAGAGGTTAGGTCTCCATTAATATGAAAGGGGCATTTTTGTTTAGGCATCCATCATTGAAGCAATGGTTCGAACAATAGATACGTGCTTTCTGGACTCACTAACACAGGCTATCCATTGACCCAAACCCTGTATATATACACCCCTTGTCTACAACTACATTATTTAGTCTAGAGGCTTGAGATATTTTAATTAGTGGCTCTTCCAAGTCAATTTTGGCACCAATCTTTGTTTCGTCTTTAGGTAACTAATAAGTTGGGTGCCCGTCCCACCTTTGGAACTACACCATGCTGGTTCTAGGTACCCTATCGATCTTTGTCTCACACGGATCTCCTTATGGTGGCAGGGATCGACATGTCTAAAAAGGGGTGACTTTATTTTGTGTGGGAGAAATTCATCTTTCTGCCTCTTTCGAGTGCAAGAAGTAGGGAGATCGTGATTGTCGCTCATGCATCCCGCAGGCAGGTGGTCCTCGTGATAGCTCAAATCCTAAACATTTAGGGGAAGCTCCAAAGGGAAACATGCGAGGGTTCCATCAGTCACATCTCCATCCAACCACCAATTCTTCATTCCATCCCCATCCCCTGCTTGGAGCGATACTATTCTATGGAAGGGAATAGATCGGGGATATATATAGGCCGAGGACGGGTCAGTTGGCTCACGGAGAGAGGCCGCAATTCTTATATGAAGTAAAAGGCGCACGTTATTCCCATTGATATGTTGAAAATCGGGGTAAATAGTTGAGCAACACATTATTCCCATTGATATGTTGAAAATCAGGATAAATAGATGAGCAATGCATTATTCCCATTGATATGTTGAAAATTGGGATAAATAACTGAGAAACCCATAAATTTGATGCCCCCTGAGGTAAGCATGACCAAATATTCAATCCACCCGTGTAACTGAGTGTCCCTCAAAATATGAGTTTGTTTAAGCTCTATTTTTTTTTCTCAACCTCTGCTCTCAAACGGTCGGAGCAACGCGTATTGCCCATCTCGGAAGAACATGCAGAAGCGCTGCCTTTAGTGCTTGGATTTAGAGGAACGTCGGGTTATGGATGCGGTATGCATGTTTCCCCTCGGCCAACACAAACCAGAACATGTAAAATTTAATGGGTGACATGAGGAAAAACACTAGAAGACATCTGAGCAATCAATCATCAACGACCTATTTTCTCTCCATCGACAGAAAATAAATGCTTGAATAGATTCTAGAAACTTAATTGGTTAGACTCATCAAAACCATCAACATGGGGAACAAATAACATTCTAGCAAATCACGGAAGCCTCTGAGAAGTCGAACTGCAAATAGAGTATAGTACGCCAACAAGTGTTTGCAGAAATCAGACTTCAAGCTCAAGATCTTGCTAAACCCATTTCTGTGAAAATCGTGAATCACGAAATAATTGCAAAATTGCCGAGACTCTAACCAGGGATAGAAGGAGTTATGTTGAAATCCAAGACGAATTCAAGGACAACCTTAGTTTCTCAACCATCTATTGGTGCACTCCTGCTCTTCCATTTCCTCGCTTCTATCTCGTACGATGTGTTATCACCAAATTGAGTTCCTATTGGGTTGCTTCAATGGTCAACTTGGAGTAACTATTTCAAACCAAATTTTAACTGGAAATTAGCTTTTCCAGCCTGAGAGGGCTCTCTCAAAAGGATAAAGGATATTCAATGAATAACTTGAAAGCAAATGACTAACTCTGAATTGGATTGAATGTGATGTTTTTGTATAGGTGAAAGATGTAAACCAGTTTCTACCATTGGGCATGGAGTCAATATGAAAACTAAGTCACAAGTCAACTCATCTCATGGAAGCTGAGGCAATTGTGTTCTTATTAAACCATACATGAAGGATAAAACAACTAGCTATATGCATACATGAAGTTGGAGCATGTCACCATGAATTCCAAGTGATTATACATAATCAAACTAATAAAACATGATAAAACAACAGATTAGGTGTATAAAGGAAGTTGGAGCATGTAATCATGAATTCCAAGTGATTATACAAATAGAACACTGGAGAGAAAATAAAAGGCTGATAGAAGACACATACATAAGAATACATAGAAGAATCTCAGGTCTGAAATAGGCTGCTGCAACTGTATATTACTGATAGACAGAGATTACAATGGTGGTAGTGTCAAGTAACCATCTTCCAACCCTTTCTAACTTTAAAACTATCTCTTTTATAGAGTAAGGACTCATACAAATAATTTTCCACTTTTCTAGCTTCGAATTCCCACCTTAGAGACCTATTTCAATCATGATTCCATCACTTAGAGACTTCCTAGGGATATTTCTGTTTTACAGAATTTGAATACAAAAATGACTCTTCTTTCATTAATAATTCAACAAATCCAATTAATAACCCTTATCAACTTCAACTAACTAATTTTATGAGTGTACTGAAGTGTTGATGTGTCATTATTCCATGTGGATGCTGAGATGGACCTCCTCCAAGTCGAATTTTTACAATTTTTTCACAAATCTGGTTAGTGAAAATTCTGAAAAATAGGCTTCAAAGATGAATGTATAATTTCCAAACCCCGATGGATTTGCAGAAAATGAGAGAGGTTTTTGTAGATGGACCTGTGTTGAAGAAGAATCTCTTTCAGATTTCCAAAATCCTTTTTCATTTGGTCAAAAAACAAACTTGAAGTTGAATGCTAAAACAATCATGTACATAAATTTTGTAGCGCTCATTTCGTAGCAAACTCCAAAATCCACCTTTTGCATAACCTTTGACCTTTCAGACTGTTGGAGGATCTTGCTTGGGGCTAATGAGCTAACCAATTTTTTTTTCCCTCCTTAGTTCTCCATAAAACTAAATTTAAAGGCAAAATAGCATTTTCAGAAATTTTGTAGTGTTTTCTAGGCCTTCAAGCCTGGAGCACGCTACGAAACTACTTGATTATGGAGAAAATTCAAAATTCTCCCTTTTTCTTCTAAATTTCACTTGTAGGTCTGCAAATTGATATGATGAAGTATGATCATGCAAAATTTCCTCTTACCTTATTCAAAAAACATCATTTTCACCTTTAGCTAGTTTTATATCAATAAAATGACTCTGTTTTTTCTGGAAAAATAGGGTTCAGAGATGAGCTCTTATCTCTATATCCTTGATAGATGTTCCAAAATTGAAGGAGGTTTTTGTAGGTAAGTATGTTCTGAAGAAAAAACTCTCTTGGTTTTTTGAAAACCATCTCCATTTGTCCAGAATCTACATTCGAAAAAATCTATAAAACAAGAAAATTCTGCATTTTGAAAAATAGAGCCGAAAGACATCTCTGAATCTTCCAATTTGTAGCACCTTTGAGAAAAGTGAAAGAGGTTAATGTTATTTGATATGTTCTGGACAATAACCTCTCTCAGTTTCTTAAAATACTTCTCTGTTTGCCCAAAAAATTCCCTTGAAGTTGACTGCTCAAAAGTAAAAAAGTAGAGAAATCCTCATATTTGCTACGAAATTGTCAGGTAGTTTCGTAGCAAAATTTGCCTATTTTGCCCTGAATTCACTACAACACTGTGTAAAACTGAAAAGTGGAATATGTTTCTGATTTAAAAGCATGGGGATGAAAGCTAAAGGACATGAGGTAGACTTCACTGATATGACAAGGCTCTAGGTGTTTTTAGACTTAGGGTAGACATCTCCATATGCAATGTTTTCAAAAATTTCATGAAAATGACTATGAGACGACATGAACCTAGGTGAATGACCCTATCCATCAAAAATTAAAAATTTGTGTGATAACACGATGTTCTCAACTATGGGGGACTTGGAGGCAATAACTTAAACATCCATTTTAAAAGTAATGCCAATTTGTATGGTATATAACATATCTAAATTATCAACTGGGATTTGGTTTTGTTTGGTTTCGATAAAATACTCAACAATATCAATGTGATAGCAACAATATGAAGTTTTAAGTTCAAATAATAGTCTGGTGTAAGAGTAGATAGTAGATGCTGATAATGGAAAGTTACCCATTTTCCAGAAATTCTGACGACAACAAAACTGAAAGTCGTCCCCAAGGAGAGATGGTCTACTGTAGACGTGGTCCTGTCAGCATTTTCCTTGTCAAACCCCGTTCTTTGACTCCACGTGGCCTACCTTTCTTTCTCGAATTTTATTTAACTTTTTCGTGGGAATGAATAAACAACATAATCCGCCAACTGGGAGTGATATACCCGAATTTTCTTTATATTAATCCCCTTTTCCTTTTGAGTAATTAACTTTATGCAAACCTCTGCTCCGGGCCCCACCTCTACGAACAATAGACCAATCAAATGCACGCGCCGTACTTCGGTTGTCTTCCGCGCATCTTCATCAAGCGATCACCGTTCGATGGCCCCTTCCCAAATCAACGGTACACGGCAATATCGCTCGGCTCCCCTGGTCGAACGATAACGTGCGATGGCGCGCTTTGAACGGTGGTTTTCCGTGGGTCCACCTTTGCCACGCGTCGACGGTTCTATGGAATCGCTCCAATTCTGGGAATACCACTCAACCCGCAAAAGCGGTGCGATATGGGCAATCCGCCTTCGCAAATCCGCTCATGGTTTTGGTACAGGGCTTGACCAAGGTTCACATCGGGTTTGTGTTCTCCTTTGTATGCCTCAACTCAGGTTTGTTACTCGGGTTGGGAATGCTAATTACCAACAAAAAAATGTAATTCTCTTTATTGAGCGGGATTTCTATTATCATAAAACAGAGCTCGACGACAATGGCTTTTCTACTCTGACCTCGCTTGCGAGTGGGGTGAATTCACAGGGTTCATCCAAACAATTTACGGGAAATCAAAGACAGAGAAACGGAATTACCAGTACACAACTGCCCCACAGTTAAACAATTCTTCACAATAATAAATTTAGACAGTTTGGAAATCAACGGGACTTGAAGTTTATTCAACCGGAAGCAATTGCTCAATACACAGAGTTTTATTGCAGAAATCTCTCTCCTTTTCTTCTCCTCTGCTCCCCCTATATACATCCGAGGGATTACATTTATATACATGAACATTTGTCTGTTCGGTTCCTCTGTGAGGACCGTTTTAGAAAATCAACAGTCTAATCAAAATAATTCAACTAACTGAAATATGACAGATAGACTAATTGAACTATTCGACTTCTACGACTCTAACTGATCTAAATGATACAATCAACTGAGGTATTGACACCTAGCTATTACAATTCAAGGATTTCGAACCCTCCTAGCCACAACATGTGGACAAAACTCCTACATTGCTGGCTAGTGTCTAATGCCCCTGCATCAGACTCCCGAGGGCAATCTTCTTCATGGGTTCCTGTCCATGCGCTCTTCCACTGATCTGCCTATCTTCTGCAACATTCCTTCAGTCATCCAAGTGGCATCTTCCTCTGGCTTGTCCTTCCATTTGATCAAGTATTGAAAGTACTCTTGTCCTCTGGTCTTCCTGAATATTCTTTTGTCCAATATCTTCTCTGGTTGCAATGGCTGTGCTGGAGGTAGCTGTTCCTTCCACTCAATCTGTTCCTTGTCTGCTGTTCTTTCTTCTGCACCATCACCTTCATACTTTTACAAATCTGCAACATTAAAAATGGGAGATATTCCAACATCAGGGGGTAATTCAATCTCATAAGCATTCACAGAAAATTTTCTAAGTATCTTGCATGGCCCAATCTTTTTGAACTTCAATTTGTTATACTGCTTCTTTTGGAATCTCTCCTTCCTCAAGTGTGCTAAGACCAAATCTCCTACTTCAAAATGAACTTCCTTTTTTCTCAAGTCTACTCTGCTTTTGTATTTGATGATGCTGCCTTGTAGTTGCTATTTCACTTGTTCATGTATGGCCTGGATCTCTGAAGAAAATTCCTCACCATCTGCACTCCTTAGCTCTGCCTTTCCCAGATTTCTTAACTCTGATATTCCTCTGGGGTGCATTCCATAAACAATATGAAATGGACTCTGCCCTGTGCTTCTGTTTGGTGAGTCATTATATGCATATTCTGCCTGGGGAAAAATATGGTCCCACTGCTTGGGATGCTCTCCTGCAAGACTTCTCAACAAATTTCCTAGACTCCTATTCACCACCTCAGTTTGTCCATCAGTCTGGGGATGATAAGCTGAGCTAAAACTCAGTTTGGTACCAAGTTTCTTCCACAATGTCCTCCAAAAGTGACCCAAAAATCTGGTATCTCTGTCTGAAACAATACTCTTGGGAAACCCATGCAATCTAACAACTTCTTTGAAAAACAAGTTAGCAACATGGGTGGCATCACTAGTTTTATAGCATGGAATAAAATGTTCCATTTTGGAGAATCTGTCCACTACAACAAAGACTGCATCATTCCCTCTCTGAGTCTTGGGCAATCCTAGAACAAAATCCATACTCACCATGTCCCAAGGCCTGTCTGGAATAGGCAAGGGAGTGTACAATCCTGCATTATGGCTCCTTCCTTTAGCATACTAACAGATTTTGCAATTATTCACAAACTTATCCACTTCTGTCCTCATCTTGGGCTAGTAATAGAAGTGACTCAACTGCTCATAAGTCTTATCAGTACCAAAGTGTCCAGCAAGTCTACCACTATGCTTCTCTTTGGTGAAATTTTCTCTCATGGAACATCTTGGTACACACAGTTGGCTTCTTCTAAATAACAAGTCCTCCTGCAGGAAATAATCCAGCCACTGGCTTCTATCTGTTAAAACAGGGTTACTACATGCCTCAAATGCTTCTTGAAAATCTGGATCTGTTTTATACAATCCTTTGAGAAAATCAAATCCTACAACTTCAAAATTTGTTTCTTGAACAAGCATGTGCCTCCTACTCAAATCATCAGCTACTTTATTGGCTTGACCACTTATATGTTTCAAAACAAAATTAAAACTTGGAGATACTCAACCCATTTGGCATGCTTATGTTTCAACTTGGGCTGCTGTACAATATACTGCAAAGCATGATTGTCAGAATATAATACAAATTCCCTGGACATCAAATAGTGTCTCCACTTCTTCAGTGCATGAACAATTGCATAGAATTCCTTCTCATAAGAGGAATACTTTCTTCTGGTGTCATTCAACTTTTCACTGAAATATGCCACAGGCCTATCATCCTGACTCAACACAGCTCCAATAGCCTCTCCACTGGCATCACATTTTACTTGAAATGGTTTTGTAAAATCAGGCAGAATTAACACAGGATTTTCAGTTATCTTTTGCTTCAAAACTTTAAAGTTTCTTTCTGCTTCAGCAGTCCACTTAAATGGTTGTTTGCTCTTCTTTATTGTTTCAATTATGGGTGCATTGATCTTACTGAAGTTTCTTATAAGCTTTCTGTAAAAACTAGCAAGTCCATGGAAACTTCTTACCTCGAAGACATTCCTGGGTGAAGGCCACTCCACAATTGCCTTAACCTTTTCTGGGTCCATCTTCAATCCTTCTGCAGAAACAACAAAACCCAAATACACCAACTCTTCTTTCATGAATGAGCATTTCTTCAAATTTATCAGCAGTTTCTCTTGGTGCAGCTTCTTTAAGACATGATTAAGATGCCTTAAATGTTCTTCTTTAGTTCTGCTGAAAACTAATATATCATCCAAATATACTATCACAAATTTACCAATGAATTCTTTCAATACTTCATTCATAAGTCTCATAAAAGTACTAGGTGCATTTGACAACCCAAAAGGCATGACCATCCATTCATATAATCCTTCATTTGTTTTAAAGGCAGTTTTCCACTCATCACCCTCTCTTATTCTAATCTGATGATATCCACTTTTCAAATCTATCTTTGAAAAATATTTAGCACCACTCAAACAGTCCATTAAATCCTCAACTCTGGGCAAAGGGAATCTGTACCTGATTGTGATCTTATTGATTGCTCTGGAATCAGTACACATTCTCCAGCCTCCATCTTTCTTTGGGCTCAATACTGTTGGTACTGCACATGGACTCAAACTTTCTCTAATCAGCCCCTTGTCCACCAACTCCTGTACTTGTCTCCTGATTTCCTCATTTTCCTTGGGAGTCATTCTGTAGGCTGCCTTATTTGGCAGATTTGAACCAGGGATAAAATCTATCTGATGGATGATCTTTCTCACAGGTGGCAGCTCATCAGGTAAATCATCCACAACAATGTCACAGTAATTGTCTAACATCTCTTGGATTTCTACTGGAAAATCAGAAATATTTGTAGAAGTAAGAACTACCTTAGGTTTGCAAACTAAAGCAAAGCTTATCTCTTCTTCTTCTATCTGCTGCAGATATTCCTTCTCGCTCAGCAACAAGGTCTTTGGATCAATCACTTTGCTGGATGGCTCTCCTTCTTCCATGGGTATCAATGTATGATGTACCCCATCCTTGAATAACTTGTAAGTGTTCTTCTTGCCATCATGCACTGCTGCTCTGTCAAACTACCAAGGTCTACCCAGCAGTATATGACACACGTCCATGGGCATTACATCACACAGGACCTTATCTTTATATTTGCCCATTTGCAGCTCTATCTCACACTGTTCTTTTACAACCAGCTGGTGCCCTTTATGCAGCCAGGACACCCTGTAGGGAGTTGGATGCTCCCTGGTCTTCAACTTCAAATTTTCTATTACCTCAGTGGAAACCAGATTGTCTGTGCTGCCACTATCAATGACTAGCTGGCAGCACTTCCCTTGGACTTTGCATATGCTCCTAAACAAAGTCTTCCTTTGTGCAGGCTCAGTGACCTCTTTAGCTTGCTTCAACAGGACCTTATTTACCACCAAGGACTCTCCCCTCTCTGGAAGAATTTCTTCTTCAATTTCTACCTCTTCTCCAGCCTGGGCAACAACAACATTTCTTGGACCAACACCCACATTCTCTGGACACTCATAGTGCTTATGTCCCACTTGCTGACATCTATAACACCTCAACTCTCTACCTCTGCCTCCTCTTCCTCTTCCTCTGTAAGAACCCCTTCTGCCCCTTGCATCATTCTCTGTAAATGCATTTTGAGGTGAGCTACTGTTAGCTCCATCCCTGGGTGTAGTAGGCTTCCCTCTACCACCCTGACTTTCCTTCCCACGGAAAGTACCTCTCTTCTTGGCAGACTGTTTCCTCAGGAGTTTCTCCTCTGCTTTCAAGGCCATCTGGTAGGCCTCTTCCACTGTCTTAGGAGACAGAAGACCAATCTCATCTTGGATCTCTAGTCTGAGACCATTTACATATCTGGCAGTCTTCTCTGGTGTGTCTTGAAATTTCCCAACTCTTATGCTCACTTTGTAGAATTCCTCTGTGTATTCCTTTACTGTCAGCAACCTTTGTCTCAGGTTTTGCATTTGTCTAAACAATGTTAGATGATAATCACTAGGCAAGAATTTACCTTTTAACTTAGCCATCATTCTGGTCCAGCTTTTGATAGGCTGCTTTCCAACTCTCCTCCTTTCTGCCTGCACTCCATCCCACTAAAGTGCAGCATGTCCTTTCAGCTTTGTTACTGCAAACTTGAATTTCTTATCTTCACTCATTTCTTCATAATCGAAGCACTTGTTCATTTCATTAATCTAGTCTACTAGCTCTTCTGGATTCAGTCCCCCTGCAAAACTCGACACTTCAATTCTGGGCTTAACTGCCGACTCGAGAACAGTTCTGAGGAGCCTCATGTCAGGAGGAATTTCAACATTTTCTTCTACTTCTTCTATCTCAGGTTCACTGATGTTTTCAGGATCTGCGAGCTGTCTTCGCTCCATGGAATCCATTCTGGCCTCGACCCTCTACAACATCCCCAACACCTCTGCGTTGGCAACAGGTCTCCTTCTGCTAGCACCTCTACCAACTCGGATTGCCATGTCAGCTTTCTGCAAAAACAACCTTAAAACAATGGCTCTGATACCACAAATGACGGCAAAAAAACTGAAAGTTGTCCCCAAGGAGAGATGGTCTACTGTAGACGTGGTCCTGTCAGCATTTTCCTTGTCAAACCCCGTTCTTTGACTCCACATGGCCTACCTTTCTTTCTCGAATTTTATTTAACTTTTTCATGGAAATGAATAAACAACATAATCCGCCAACTGGGAGTGATATACCCGAATTTTCTTTATATTAACCCCCTTTTCCTTTTGAGTAATTAACTTTATGCAGACCTCCGCTTCGGGCCCCACCTCTACGAACAATAGACCAATCAAATGCACGCGCCGTACTTTGGTTATCTTTCGCGCATCTTCATCAAGCGATCACCGTCCGATGGTCCCTTCCCAAATCAACGGCACACGGAAATATCGCTCGGCTCCCCTGGTTGAACGATAATGTGCGATGGCGCGCTTTGAACGGTGGTTTTCCATGGGTCCACCCTTGCCACGCGTCGACGGTTCTATGGAATTGCTCCAATTCTGGGAATACCACTCAACCCGCAAAAGCGGTGCGATATGAGCAATCCGCCTCCGCAAATCCGCTTGTGGTTTTGGTACAGGGCTTGACCAAGGTTCACATCGGGTTTGTGTTCTCCTTTGTATGCCTCAATTTAGGTTTGCTACTCGGGTTGGGAATGCTAATTACCAACAAACAAATGTAATTCTCTTTATTGAGCGGGATTTCTATTATCATAAAACAGAGCTCGACGACAATGGATTTTCTACTCTAACCTCGCTTGCGAGTGGGGTGAATTCACATGGTTCATTCAAACAATTTACGGGAAATCAAAGACAGAGAAACGAAATTACCAGTACACAACCGCCCCATAGTTAAACAATTCTTCACAATTATAAATTCAGACAGTTTGGAAATCAACGGGACTTGAAGTTTATTCAATCGAAAGCAATTGCTCAATACACAAAGTTTTATTGCAGAAATCTCTCTCCTTTTCTTCTCCTCTGCTCCCCCTATATACATCCGAGGGATTACCTTTATATACATGAACATTTGTCTGTTCGGTTCCTCTGTGAGGACCGTTTTAGAAAATCAACAGTCTAATCAAAATAATTCAACTAACTGAAATATGACAGATAAACTAACTGAACTATTCGACTTCTACGACTCTAACTGATCTAAATGATACAGTCAGCTGAGGTATTGACACCTAGCTGTTACAATTCAAGGATTTCGAACCCTCCTAGCCACAACATGTGGACAAAACTCCTACATTGCTGGCTAGTGTCTAATGCCCCTGCATCAAATTCTCATTACTTAAAAAACAAGATAAAGTCTAAGGTTCAATCTCCACTTTATTATATTTCAGCTTGTGTGCACTGCTGATTGGCATGTTCATAATTTTGGGCTGCAGTTGTTTCTTTGTGGTTTTTTGTTATCAATTACTCCAATTTTGGGATTTGTTTTTGTAAATTACTTGTCAATTTGAAATTTAGGGAACTCCAATTTTGGGAATTGTTTTTGTTTTGTTTCTGTAAATTACTTATCAATTTGAAATTTAAGGAATCTACAGTTTGTTACATTTGAGCTTGTATACAATGCAGATGGGCAGAGTTGCAATTTTAGGCAGTTGTTTCTTGTAATTTTAGTATCTGCGAATTTGTACTTATCTCATAATGTTTTTCGAGTACTTTGAAAGTTGTAAGCAGTTGCCTTGAGTTATTAGGCTATTCTTAACACAAAAATATCATAATAGTGTTAATACTTACTAAGTACTGAAAGTAATTGGCCATATTTGTCAATAGTGATAGATAGATAAAAAAAAAGAAAGATAATCAAATTTAAATACTAGAGATTTGCATGATTTATATTTATTTATAACTTGGCTCGCAGTGAGCAGACTCATTAGACTGTTTTAATAATTATCTTCTCTTTTTCTTTCTAACATCATAATGAAAAATATAAATGCAAGTGAAATGCAATTGAATAATTGCTTTCTACCTATTGACTTATCACTGGAAAACGTTTTTCAGCCTCAGAAATCGAGTTAACATCCTCATAGTGTGTGGACAAGGTTGTGAAAGACAATTTTCCCATAACTATTTATTATCGGGAACAGGTTGAATAAACGCTGGGAATGACAACAGAGTGAACATATGTCCCTTCCTCTGTTATGTTTGACTCTTATATTTTTTATTGAATCTGGAATTTGTAACGAGCAGAATGGGTGAAGATATAACATTTGGTTCCATGTACGTAAGGCTATGAATGTTGATTGCTTATTTATATTATATTTGATTATATTTAGGTATTTTATATAATTGGAATGATAAAATTTTATATTTATTTAAGTAAAAACTAAACTAAAGATTTAATGTATATTTTTATGTCAATTACATTCAATTCAATTTCAATGCTTAATGTACCGAATTTATAAATAGATTCAAATTTGTTTTTTAGTCTTGATTTCTGCAAACTTCAGTGTCAATTTTAGGTAGAATTTTTCAAATATATAAAGGTAATTGGTGTATGAAAAGAAAAAAGAAAAAGAAAAGGATTTTTACTTTATATTTATTCTATTTGTACAGTTTTGTTTTTTTGTTATATATATATATATATATATATATATATATATATATATATATATATTATGGGAATGTAGGGATTATTGATAGTCCATAGTATTGGCTCGTGGGTTTTGTAACAAAGTCAAATTTACAAGTTAAAATATTCATGGTAAAATAATGGTGAATATCCATGGTTCAACATCTTGGTATAGCCCAACAAAGTCTATTTACAAGCTAAAATGTCTATGGTAAAATAGTGTTGAATATCCGTGGTTCACCATCTTGGTATATCATATATTTATTATAAGTATAAAGTTTTAATTTTAAAAATGTTATAAATTTAAATAAAATGAAAATATACATTATGCTTATTTATTTTTATTTTATTTTATTTTGAAACGAGTTTTGGTTTTGGTTATGTGGTATTGGCCCATGGTATTGTAAAGAAGCTTATCTAGAAGTCAATAATATCCATGGTAAAATGGGGGCAAATATTCATATTACAATTTTATGTGCATATTACTTAAATTTAAATATGGATTTAGGATGATTGTTTACGCATATCTAAAGATATTTGAGCATGACTAGTAGTGAATCGCAACACTTGCTTAGCCACTCATGAGAGAGGATTTAGTAGATCCATGAGGATATTCTTAATATTATTAAACGCTCATAAATGAGCATATGAAAGGGAAAACTTACACCTATCATTTTGCAAAGACATGTGTGAGCTCGATAAGAATTGACAAGGTCATAAGTTACACTAGTAAGTCTTGTGTGTCATATATTTGATACAATTCAAAATGGTGAGGACACGAGGAAATCAAGGTTGAGGAGGACCATCACAAGGACCTCCTATAAATAACCCATTGCCATCGCAGGAGTTGGCTCTCATATTGCGATACCTAGAAGCAATTAATGAGACTTTAAGAGGGCGCCAAACAACTAAGGTGGAAGTCGAGCACCCTCCATCAGAGCTAGGCAATCTTGAGGGATCAAGAGATTCAGATAGAGGACCTCCAATCAAGGACATTACTAGGGAGCTCCAAAATATTAAGCTCCCAGGGTTTTCTGGAGGTTGTGTCAGCGAACGAGCAGAGGCTTCGATAGAGGGAATGAGAAGGTGCTTTGCACTAAGAGATTATACTTACAATTCAAAAGCTAAAATAGCGATATTCCAACTTAGAGATAGTGCCCTAAATCGGTGGGGTAAATTAGAGTGTCAACTACACCTCACTCCCAACACAGTTATTTGAGGAGAGATTCAGGAAAAAGTACCTACCAGCATTTTATAAAGAACAAAAAGTAGGAGCCTTCCTTGCTTCAGTACAAGGAAATCACACAGTAGAGGAATATGATATTAGATTCATGGAATTGGTCAAGTATGTCTCCTACATGGACACTGATCAACGCCAATCAGATTGTTTAATTTATGGATTGAACCCTAAGATTAGGGAAATGGTACGGATGTGGAAACCATCCTCAGTTTCACAAGCTATTGAACATGCTCATTATGTTGAAGAGCACTTAGACTTAAAATGTGGAAACAAAACTATTTTTCCACACCAACCAAGGTTTATGGGGAAGGCCCCTCGTACCTCCTCCAGGGGAGGAAGTCTGAGGTCAGCGCCATATGGAAATAGGGTTGTGCCCAGAACGCCGACAATGGGGATTTCAATGGTTGTCATACAACTTCACCGACAGCTTCAAGGACTCATGCAAATCACAGTTAGATACGATGAGCCACGAGCAGGGGTAGGGGTCTCAGGGGAAGGAGCTCTTTCCAAAGAACTCCACAACATTCTGTTCGGAGTCTACCTCGCATCACTTGTTGGGGATGTGGGGGACCTCATGACTAGCGTGATTCCCCTAAGTTACAAATAGGTAAAAACTGTAGAGAAGGAAAAACACCAATGGGGGAAGTAAGCAACCACCATAGGTGAAGCAAGTTCCTCTTCTTCTCGAATAGGTTCTTCAAAATTTTCAAGTGGTTCACCTATGGTGTGTTCAACCTCACAGTCACTGAAGAAGAGTGAAGGGTGACTGTGTGGGGATGTGGGGATTTTCGGTAAGAATTTTCCTTGGCTATCCTTACTCCTACGAGGCATGAAAGGCAAATTGTTTTGTATTTTTCAATATTTTGGAACTGAATGTAAAATAAAAGCAAAAAAGAATGCTAAAGCAAAAACAAACATCTAATTAGACACCTCCCCGAAAACAATGCCAAAAAGTGGTGAACCCTGGTATTGCACCAAGAGTGCAACTCCCAGAGGCTACTCAACTTTACTTTATCAACCCGGGGTTCATACAAACTTGGACATGATAGTGCTATATGCACAACAAATGAGTTCTATTCATGCCGTCCTCATTTAAGTTATACAAGGAGGTGTTAATGCAAGGGTTATTTCTAGGAAAGGAAGTTTGTCACACTTCTAAATATAATCTAAGACTGGAAATAAATCATGACCATTAATCTATCAACAGGGAAAGAAACTACTCTAGATCACACTGATTCATTTAGTAATGAGCTAATCACACTTTTAAATGACTCTGTTTTACAGAAAAAGGAGGCGCTGAAGTGGTCTGAGAGGGTCCCTAGACCAGAGGTTCAGAGCTAAAGGTATATCGGTGGCTTGGCTAGGCTTAGGTGAGGTGAAAGAGTGATTTTGTGTTGAAGGAGAGAGTGTTTGGCACTACTACAAGATTTCCTATAGTGCTACAAGATGTCCTGAAAAGCTACAGGAAACATGCTGTGTGGATTTTGAGGCTAGAAATTGTGAGGAAAAGGTTAGGAGAGGTGGGGTGAAGGTGGATCTAGTAGATGAAGGGCAATCAACCCTTGGCTAAGCTCAGAAATATTCACAAAGCTTGTCTTGCACCTTCAAGGTGGATCTTAGTGATGTGATGGCGATTTAAAAAAAACAAGGCTGTAGGTGACTTGGATGGAAGGTGGTTGATGAAGGGTGAAGATTGAAGCTGATGGTGCTGAAGGGGTTCCCCTCTGTTGCTCTGTTCAAACATGCAATCAAACTACATGTTAATGCACTCATCATTGATAAACTTATCATAAAAATGGTGGAAAAGATGAGTTGAATTTAAATAAACCTATCTATGCAACTGAAACAGAAATCTACCTCTACATCTACCACATGTGCATGATATGCAAATTAAATATCTAACTTTTCCAAGAAATCATAAACTAAAAGACATTTTGGTCTGTGGTGGAAGACCTTCCTCCTCAAGCTCCAATGGAAGAGGTGAGAGAGGGAGGCTTAGCACATAGTTTTGAGGTTCTATATGCAAATCAACATAAAATGAAAGAGATTAACTACTGCAACATAAGATAAAACACAAGTACATAAGAGAGACTGAGGCCAATGGATTGGGCCCTAACCCACAATATCAACGCCTTGAAACTAACTCAGTGGAGAAGAAACCAAATGCTCATTTTATTTCATAACGAGTCTTGTACATAACATATGAAAGTCAGAAATGTCTAATACAAAATCCAAGAGTGCTCTAGCTACATCCGAAAATCGAACTCTAGTGAGCTCTTTCTTTGGCCTATTTATGTTCAAGGGTAGCTACCAACAACTCCCTAAAAATTAGGTATTTGTTCCCTTTGAACTCGAGAGAAGTGGAGCTTGGCTCCCTTTGATCTTTCACTTGCTTGGCTGCTTATGATTTCGAGTTGTTGGAGGCGAATCTCGAGGAGATATTGACTTCCTTTAGGAGTTAAGGAGGTGGTCAACCATCCTACAATCACTCCTTGCTATCTACTACGAGCCTTGATTGTGAAATATTCCTAAAAAATGCCATTATTCCTTGATTTTATTGCATTTAAACCACATTAGGCCTCAAAGCATGAAAACCCTTAATACACCATTCTCACAAAGCAAAAAAATGACAAAATGAAATTAAATGTGAGAAAGAGAGAATAATTAAGCTATAAAGGTGACAATTAACCCCTTGGAATGTACCTAATGATGGTGCTCATTAGTTGCGTGAGGTAATATTTGTGCTAATGTCATGATGATGTCACCCATGCTAGGTTACCCATGCCACGTGGTTGGTATGGTGCATTATCAGGTCTAAGTGGAACCCTAAACTTTGGAACCTTGAAAAAATTTAAATTGCCATAACTTTCAATCCTTGAGGTGTTTTGTAGAGTGCCATATATCGTTGGAAAGGTCTTTTTGAGGGTTATCCATCTAAACAATTTGCATGAACCTCTAAGTTGATCTTATGCAGCTAAAAGACCTTTAGGTGCCCTAACTTAGCTCATTTCTGCACTTTGATCTTGTTGTAGTGATGTAGCCCTAATCTTCGCATGTGTGAGGAGATGATAGACCAAAAAAACTTTCAAAGACTTCGCTTCTTTCCTTTTTCTAGTCTTCCTCTTCTTCATTGTTTTAGGTCTCTTCTTCTTTCTTGATCGAACTTCTTATGAGATGATTGGATGATCTTAAAGTGAGGCCAATGTCTCTTATATATATGCTTATTAGGAGGTTGAATTGTTGTTCATGAGTTCAACTTGATCCTTCTTATAGGTTGACTTGATTGACAAGGTCTTGGAGGGTCTTTATGACACTTTTGACTTTACAAAAACATTCTTTAACATTATAAGGGAAATATTCAAGACACTCCATGGATATTTGAGGATATTTGGAAATAAATTTAGCTAAGGAAACAGATACAATATAAAGACAACCATGTGATCAAGAGATGGGTACAAGGGCAATGTGATAGCACCAAGCACATGGATATACTTCACATTGAAAGCAGACCAAGGGTTAATAGTTTGTCATTGTAGTTCCCAGGGACACGAAAAAATGTCATCTATTTTTTAGAGCACTACGCCTTTTGACATTTCAAGGAAATATAGTTGTATTTAGTGCTGGTTATATGCATAATAGTAGGCCTATGGATGATTACATGATCAAGGAAACTTGGAAAAATTCGCAAATACCACTTGCTTTAGCAACACCACTACATAAAAAAGGACTATGAAAGGGGCCTGATTAGTGTTTTTCTTTCAATCAAATGCTTTTGCTTTTAAAATATTTCTCTATTGAAAGGTATATATGACGATGTCATTATTTTGCAAGTGGAATGTTTGCATGGAGGGAGAGTTAGGGTGTCTTGCAAGAAGTAAGGCGATTAGGGTTTTCAACAAATATGTTAGTTGAATCCATGGAGATACCTGAAGCCTTGTTTCAGCTATGATAATAGGACCATCAACGGGAAAATAAACATTCAATGTAGCAAGTGGACCACAACCTTGTTTAGGTTCTCATCATGATCGCATGAAAACATTAGGTTTTGTCATAATACTCTTCATCCTCCTCATGATCTCTCTTTTATCAATGTGTAATAGTTCTTGTTATAATATCAGAAGCTCTGTTGAGGTTGGTTGGAGCATGTAACAATAACTAGATGAGATAGAGTGGTGAGAAAACTCACGAATCATGAGGGTAGATGAGGGGTCACAGGAGAAGGTGAAAGGTCGCCCCCTTATTTTCTATAAATATGCCCTCATGACATATTATTGAGGGCCTTTTAGCACTTGTGTAGAGGCTATGATTAAATAGTTTATTTGTGCTTGAGAGCTAGAGGCACTTAGATCTTGGGATCTAGTAGAGTGAGTTGTAGTGAGGCTAGGGTTTTACATTGGTAAATGATATGAGTAGCCCATGTTCCATTTTTGGGTTTTGATCAATTGCAAGATATGTAGTCTAATTTGTAGCAACATTAATAAGATGTTCTTCATTTTTGGAATTGATTCCCATGATTTCTCATGCTGGTTGTATTGGTTGTCTGATATTTTCACCATATTTTTATGTGTACTCTCCTATACGCAATATGTTATGGATCGATTCATAGTTTTTGCATCTATGTTTGATTTTTAATACGTGCTCACTTATTTCTCTCCATTTCGGTGATCTATTTTGAATTAATTCGGAATTAAACACTTGCATGTTCTTTCTCATGTATGTCTGATTGGGTTTTGGCTCACTGATCATTCTCATGGCATACTCTTTCTTATTGTTGTTGTGACTTGCTTGTATCTTTTTTTGTATTTTTTCAATCTAAGGATGATTTCATTTCATTGTCTGGGAATTCCATTCTTGTCATCACTCTGAAACCTTTTCATTTTAAAACCAAAAGCAAAAACTTCATGGTGGTAGTCGGGCCCACATACCAGATGGGGCTCCTATCCCAAATGGTGTGAGGTCTAATTAAGACTTCACACCGAGGATACCCCTTAGTTGTTGGCAGTACATTCCAGCATGTCAATGCAGAAATATAGTATGCCTTAACGGTACTCAATGTTACGGACTTATGCTTCCTTCTCATCCAAGATATTGTGGAAGATCCAAGACCGAAACAACATCCATACGTACTCTTCTTGTTGATAACGTTTACTGCCCAGTTTGCATCAATATATCCATGAAGTTGAATGTCTCTTGTAGTATATCTCAAACCAAGGATGATTTTTCCATGCAAATATCTCGGAATATGTTTGAGAGCGACCCAATGTGCATGGAGAGGCTTGTTCATGAATTGACTCAACATGCTAATTGCATAGAATATGTATGGACAAGTGTTTACTAAGAACATTAGAGCCCCAATCAACTGTCTATAATCTAATGGATTTTCCAAATTGGGTCCTGCAGCTTCTCCACATAGCGTTTTGAAGTTCATTTCCATCACTGTGGGTAGTGACTTGCATTTTGTCAGTCCGAATATTTTCAACAACTTCACAACATATTTTCCTTGTGAAAGGAAAATATCATCGATCCTTTGCCACACCTCAAGGCATAAAAAATAGTGCATGATTCTAAGGTCCTTCATCTTGAATTCAAAGGATAACTCCCTCTTACACTCAATAATCATGGGCTCACTACTTGTCAAGAATAAATTGTCAACATATAAAACTAAAATCAATGGCATACCTTGGACTACCTTGAAGTAGAGGTTAGGATCGACATTACTTCTTGTCAATACCAACTTCACCAAATAATTGTCTATGTGTGTGTACCATGCTCTGGGGGCTTGCTTCAAACCATACAATGCATTCTTCAATCTAATATTAGGGGAATTTTGAGGTCTAAAATGGGCCTTCTAAGAAAAATGTTCAACCAAAATAAACTTTATAAGAACCAATAGGATTCAGGATGATGATGTTAACCATGAGGGATGATTCACCATTTTTTTTAACTAAAAGGATAAAAAGATTAAAAAATAATAAAATAATAAAACTATTTTTTCAACTCGTATTTTCAACTTATCTCCCAAAGTTTTTACTCAAATTTCGATCAGGAGTACTTGTTGGATACAAAATTTAATTCCTCATCCAGGGAGTACCCATGTTGCATACTTTTGATGAACCCTAATACACGAAAAACGAGAATTACATGAAAACACGTGATTGCAAACACGTTTTTCATGTATTTCTCATTTTTCATGTAGCAGGGTCCATCGAAAGTATTCAACATGGGTACTCCTTGGATGAGGAATTAAAATTTGCATCCAACGAGTACTCTCGCTCGAAATTTGAGTAAAAAATTTGGGAGATAAGTTGAAAATAGGAGTTGAAAAAGTAGCTTTTATTTTTTCCCTTTTGATTTTTTTATTTCCATTATTATTTTATAATTTTCTTAGGGGGCCCATTTTAGACCTCCAAATTCCCCTAATGAAACATGTGTCTTTTATCGTCTACATAAAAACCATGTGGTTGATCAACGTACACTTCTTCCTGTAACATACCACAGAGGAATGTTGTCTTCACGTCCATCTGATGAAGAGTCCATCCTTGACTTGCGGAAAGGGAAAATATCGAATGAATGGTTGTATATCGAGCCACATGTGTGAATATATCATCATAAACTTCTCCCTCTTTTTTGGGGGAATCCTCGGGCTATGAAACTTGCTTTATAATTATGAATGCTACCATAAACTACATGCTTGATCTTGAATATCCATTTTGAAGTCACCACAGATTTCCCTTTCAGTCTTGACATAACATCCCACATGTAATTCTTCATAATCTATTCATATTATTTAGCTATAACATCTTTCCAAACTTTTTCTTTTAAGACTTCTTTGAATGTGGGAGGTTTGGCATGAATCATAGCGGTTCATGGCTACAACATGTCCTTGTTGCCTGCATGGATTCTTTCTTTCTCTAAATGATCTTCCAGTAGGAGCTCTTCTATGATCATCTAGTAATGTGTCTCGAATCCAAAGTGGCCTCTTCCTAGTGGGAGGATCACATGGAGGAGGATCTAAGGAATCCATGGGCTCCATGGGATCATCAAAAATATTTTTCTCAAATTCAGATATGAAAGGGCCATCTAAAATGTCCATATCTTCATTATTCTTCTCAAGAGGAGGAGGCGGAGCAAGGTCCCTTGATTTTCCAATGGAAGCGTTTTCCTTGAATGTTACATCCCTGCTAATTTCAACCTTCCTTTGACTAGGAACATATATACTAAATGCCTTATAATTTTAACAATATCCAACAAATGTACATCTTCTTCCCATAGCTTCTAGCTTATTTCTCTTGTCCTTTGGCACATGAAAGTATATGGGGAAGCCAAAGATACAGAGATGGCTAACATCGAGCTCGACGCCTGTGAATACCTATTTGGGGGTCTTGTTGTCCAATGCTTGATGAGGCACCTTGTTTTGAACATATACAATGAAATTTATTTCCTCTCTCCAAAGGAACTTCAATAACTTTTTCTCATGGAGGATGGCACAAGTGGCTTCTACAATAGACTTGTTCTTCCTTTCAGCTACTCCATTTTGTTCAGGAGTATAGGGCACAATTGTCTCCTTCTTGATACTTTCCTTCTTGAAAAAATGAATGAACTCATTTGAAGTGTACTCTCCATCATTTTCAGACGTGAATATCTTGATTTTATTCCGTGTTTGATTTTCAATCAAAGCTTTGAACTCCTTGAATATTTCAAATGCTTCATCCTCGTGCTTCAAATAATGTATCCATGTATTTCTTGAAAATTCATCAATGAAGGTGATGTAATAGAGATGGCCACCAAGAGAATTTACATGTATTAGATCGCCCAAGTCGGAATGAATGAGACAGAGGATGTCATTTGTCTTGTTCTCGCTGAAGGGGAATGGCCCCCTTGTGTTCTTCCCACTAGCACATCCTGGACATACTCCATATGTTGGGCTTGAACATCAGGAATACCAAAGACCAATTTATTCCATCTCGGAAGAGCGTCGTAATGTAAGTGGGCCAATATTCAGTGCCATAGCTCACCCAGATGATGGTACACTTGAAACTTAGAGTGAGAGAATGTTCCTTATGCTTTAAAAGTGCATAAAGCTTAAAAGTGAAAGATAAATATATAAAGGGCTCTGGGATGGACTCTCTACATAGGGGGAGCATACATGCAACTAAGGGTCAAGGTTCATGAGTGCATGTTGGGATATGAGGAGTCAAGGGTGAGATGGCTTCCACTAAGAAGTGTGATAGCACTAACTTGAAGAATTACGTCCTAATCGTCAATTGGAATTGTGCCTTGATTGTCCATAAGGATTGTGCAATCACTATCTATATCAATTTCACATTTATTATCACCATGGACTACATAATGTTTATGGGTTTCACAATGTCTATGAATAAGGATTGTGCATGCACTGTCTCTAAATATTGTGCAAGAATTTTCACTAAGGACTGCACAAGCACTATCACTACGAACTACAAAAGCACTGTCTCCATAGACTGCATAGGCACTTTACACATGAATTGCACAAGACTTGCTTAGAATAAGTCTGCTATGAGGGAAACATGAGCTAGGCAGGTGTAAGCAAGTGGCTTCAACACTTAGAATCATGCGAGTCATCCAATGAAGCATTGGAAATCAACATATGCTAAGCCATCTTCTCAGACTGAAGTTTAAGAAAAGTTGACAGAACAAGAGAAGAAAGAGACTACTAACACAAGACATTGAACAGAGGGTGGCCGGTTAGCACTTCATTGATATTTGAGGTGCCAAAAATGTCCTCGTAGTTCTCTGTTAAGGAGACAAATAACAATGTTACCGATGAAATAGGTAACTGCAATGTTACCTACTTTTTTTTGGTAGCATAAAAAGTACCCGATTTTGAAAAGTGGTGATGCAGAATCACCATTTTTTTTTTTTGGGTGTACATTTTTGACACTCTAATATTTTTATTTATGAAGTATGAATATTTGTTTTAAAATTTTAGTGATTTTCATGCTAATTTTAAAATGTATTGATGCAACATCAACTTTTTTTTTTTAGAGCGGTGATTTTCATGCTAATTTTGAAACGTATTGATGCTCCATCAACTTTTTTTTTTTTTAGAGTGGTGATTTTCATGTTGGTAATAAAACACAAAACTTAGATACAAAAAATATATAAAAACAATAAAAAAAACCAATAAAATTGTAAAAAAAAACAAAAATAGCTCGTAAAAATAAAAAATTTAAACAAAAATAAATAAAAAAAACAAAAATATTTGAAAATTATATCAAAGGAAATGACAAAATTTGAAAAAAAAAAACACATAATTTAAAGAAAAAAAAAACAAAATTGACCAAAAAAATTAAAAAAAAAACATCAAAAACATTTTTTTCTAACTTATTAAAAAAAACCATATAATAATATATATATATATATATATATATATATATTATTTTTTTTGTAATTTTAATTTTTTTTTTAATATATATATATATATTAAAAAAAAAAAATTAAAATTACAATATATATATATATATATATATATATATATATTTAAAATTATTTGCACGTGGTTTTTTTTTTTTTTTTAAGTTGTGCACAGACACTTTACACATGAATTGCACAAGGCTTGCTTAGAATAAGTCTGCTATGAGGGAAACATGAGCTAGGCAGGTGTAAGCAAGTGGCTTCAACACTTAGAATCATGCGAGTCATCCAATGAAGCATTGGAAATCAACATATGCTAAGCCATCTTCTCATACTGAAGTTTAAGAAAAGTTGACAGAACAAGAGAAGAAAGAAACTACTAACACAAGACATTGAACAAAGGGTGGCCGGTTAGCACTTCATTGATATTTGAGGTGCCGAAAATGTCCTCGTAGTTCTCTGTTAAGGAGACAAATAACAATGTTACCGATGAAATAGGTAACCGCAATGTTACCTACTTTTTTTTGATAGCATAAAAAGTATCCGATTTTGAAAAGTGGTGATGTAGAATCACCCTTTTTTTGTGTGTGTGTGTGTGTGTGTACATTTTTGACACTCTAATATTTTTATTTATGGAGTATGAATATTTGTTTTAAAATGTTAGTGATTTTCATGCTAATTTTGAAATGTATTGATGCAGCATCAATTTTTTTTTTTTAGAGAGGTGATTTTCATGCTAATTTTGAAACGTATTGATGCTCCATCAACTCTTTTTTTTTTTTTTTTTTTAGAGTGGTGATTTTCATGTTGTTAATAAAACACAAAACTTAGATAAAAAAATAAAAATATGAAAACAATAAAAAAACCAATAAAAATGTAAAAAAAAACAAAAATAGCTCATAAAAATAAAAAATTTAAACAAAAATAAATAAAAAAAACAAAAATATTTGAAAATTATATCAAAGGAAATGACAAAATTTGGAAAAAAAAAAAACACATAATTTAAAGAAAAAAAAAAAAATTGACCAAAAATATTAAAAAAAAAAAAAACATCAAAAACATTTTTTTTCTAACTTATTAAAAAAAACCATATATATATATATATAAAACAAAAATAAAAATAATAAAAATTACAAAATTAAAATTTAGATTAAAAAAAAAAAAAATCAAATCTAAATTAAAAAAAATAATAATAATAAGGAAAAAAAATACAAATTTTAAAATTAACAAAAAAAAAAAAAAATGGAAAAAAAAAATTTTAAATTAAAAACTAAATAAACGAAAAAAAAAAAAACAATTAAATTAAATTAAAATTTTAAATTAAAAACTAAATAAACGAAAAAAAAAAAAACAATTAAATTAAATTAAAATTTAATAAAAAATTATTAACAAAAAAAAGAGCAAAATTTATTTAACAAAATAATAATAATAATAATTTTTTGAAAAAAACAATTAAAAAAAAAAAAAAAAAAAAAGCGAAAGCGAATTAGAGGCGGCGGGCCGCTGGCGCCTCTCGCGCTTCAGCCGCCGGCGGCCCGGCGCCCGGTGGGGCGAGGCTGCGCGCAAACCACGCCGCCAGTGACGTCAATCCCAGCCGAGAGAGGCGCGCCATGAGCGGCCGAGTACCATGCGCCCCACCACCACCACCCATTTTTATTATTATTATTATTATTATTTTTTTAATTTTTTTATTTAAAATAAAATTTGTTTTGTTTTGTTGTTTTTTTTGTTAATAATTTTTATTAAATTTTGTTTTTTTTTAATTTAATTGATTTTTTTTTCATAATTTTTCTTTATTATTAACTTTTACGTTTAATTTTTTAATATAATTTTATAAAATTTAATAAATTTTGTATTTTTTTTTAATTTATTTGGATTTAATATTGTTTTTTAAATGTTTTACTTCTTTTTATTTATTTTATTTTATTTTATTTTTGTAAGTTTTTTTTTTGCGCATGTGGTCGAACCTCCTTTTGCCTCCTCTGCGCTACGGCCAGCGCACAGGTTCTTTGGCGGCTCAGCTGGCGCCCTGCTCCGACCTGCTCGGCCTGCTCAGGGCCAGATCCGGCCATGGACAATCGCAGGACACCTGATCCCCCTCCGCCTCCGGAGGTGTCTGCTTTTAGGGCAATGATTGCTGCTGCTCCCAAGCGCCCTCCGACTTTGTCTCAACAGAAATTTGTGAAAAAAATGGATTCAATCCCCACAGTGGCCCTTCCCGAAGAAGACACCTGCAAATCGGCGTTGAATCTGGCGGAGAGAGGCCTCATAGGTCAGTTCACGGGACTCTGGCCCTCTCCCAAATCTGTTGAGGACTGGACTCAAAGGAACTGGAAGCCTCTGATCAAGGAGGGAGTCAAAAGCTACTTCGTAGGTAAGGGTTTCTTCGTGTTTGTTTTTGAAAACCCGGAAGACAAAGGATTAATCTTTAGAAACAGACCATACTTCATGGGCCCCCAGGGCCTTTACCTTAACAAATGGTCTCCAGATTTCGACCCCACCCAGGATGTTCCCTCGGCTGTCCCGATTTGGGTTAGACTCCCTCACTTGCCCCTCCACTGCTGGAACCCAAAATCCCTCCAGATAATAGGTAATGCTTTGGGAAAATACATAGATCAGGCGGCAAGAAAGGATCAGTACTCATGCGCCCGCATCTGCGTAGAAGTAGACCTCGAAGAAGGATTACCGGAAGCTATTAAGCTCACCGTTTCTGGGTGGACGCATGTCCAAGAGCTGGACTATGAACAACTGCCATTTAAATGTAGGCATTGTCACGGGCATGGGCACTTTGCAAAGCACTGTAAGAAGAAGGCTGAGGAACAAGCATACAAACAAAATGGGGAACAATGGACCCTAGTCCAGAAAAACACAAGCTCAAAAAAAGGCACAGTTAAAGGAAATATGACTGGAGGTCATTCAAGCTCTAAAAGCAATCAAGAAGCGGAAGAACCACCAAATGGATCAGAAAGAGATCAGGTCATTCAAGCCAACCTAAACCAGGATAACAAGGAACAACTTGTCCCCTCTCCTCCAAATAAAGAGGGAGAGGAAACAACACAGATGGAGGTAAATCAAGGCACTCCCACTAATCCTTCATACGCAGAAATAGCAAGGAAAAAACCTGTGGATAGTTCTAGTTCTTCCGAGGATGAATCCTACGAGCGCCCTTCCAAAAAAGCAGGAAGGCAATCTCGAAAAGAGAAGAGGGAAGAAGAGGCAGAAAGACTCAAGATTCAAGGAAGTCAGTCCACAATAGAAATGTCTATTGGGCGAAATACCAGACCAAGGCCTTCCAAGGGAGGCCCCAATCCCCCTTTTGGTAAATAATGAAACTCGTCTCTTGGAATTGCAGAGGTCTGGGGAACCCCTCTAAAATAGAAGCAGTCAGGGACCTATTGAAAGCAGACCCCTCAGACATTCTCATGCTCCAAGAGACCAAAATAGAAGGGCAAGCCCTTCTAGAGTTAGGCAAAAAAAAGTGGAACAAAAGAGCAGGAAAAGCAGTCAGCTCAAGGGGAACCTCTGGAGGGTTGGCAACTCTTTGGACGGAAGACCTCTTTCAGCTGTTAAATTCCCATGAAACCCAGCACTGGATATACACGGAGCTGAAGCACAAAGCAAGTAAGTTGTTCATCTCTCTCTTCAATCTTTACGTTCCGGTGACTTATTCTGAAAAACGAGAATGTTGGGATACACTTGTGGCCTTTCTTGAGCAGTCCAATCCCAGCAACATCGTTCTTGCCGGGGATCTGAACATTGTTTTGAAAGAAAAGGAAAAGCGGGGGGGAATCAGCTCCAGAGATCCTATGTTGGCCAAGGTTGAGGAGATCTCCCAGCATTGGGACCTTCTTGATTTCAGGCCCATTCGTGGCACTTTCACTTGGTCTAATAATCGGGTTGGTTCGGAGCACATATCTTCTCAATTAGACCGTTTCTTGGTGCAAAGTTCCATTATGATGAATAAGAAAATAACCACAAAAATTTTGCCCAAGCTCTCCTTAGACCATAAACCGATTCTGCTCCATTTGGAAGATGAAGAAGACCTAGGATCGCTACCTTTTCGATTTAGCCCACTCTGGATTGAGAGAGATGGATTCATGGAGACTGTTAAGGCAGCATGGGCCAAACCAATCTCGGGATCCTCCAGCTACGTTTGGGAGAAAAAACTGAAAGCTAAAAAGCAAGCTCTGAAGGACTGGATAAAAACACCGGATACCAATCCCACCAATCAGAGAAAAGAGGCAGTGCAGTGTTTGTCGGCCCTGCAATCTGATATGGAAAATAGAGATATCACATCAGAGTTGCTCGAGGAAGAAATAAAAGCACAAAGAGCAACGTATCAATCTTTTCGAAAGGAAGAAGAATACTGGAGGCTTAAATCCAGAAGCCTTTGGTTGAAGGCCGGGGACCGGAACACTCCCTTCTTCCACCGGCAATACAGAGTGAGACTGTCAAGGAACTACATAGCAGAAATCAAAATAGCTGAGGGTCAAGTGTGCAAAGGATTCAACCAAGTTAAAGTCGCTGCTGAAATCCATTATAGGAACCTGTACAGAGAAAAAACTCTAAGCAATGATGAGGAGGAGGATGACTTTCTCTCCAGTATTCCACCCCTTATCAGCCCTGAAGACAATTCAAACCTCTGCAGACCTATTAATGAGGAGGAAATCATAAAAGTTATTTGGTCCATGGAATCAGATAAGGCCCCTGGGCCTGATGGATTCACAATTCACTTCTACAAATCCTGTTGGCACATTATCAAGGCTGACCTGCTTAAAATGACAAGAGGATTCATGAAGAAAGCCAAGATTGGTGGAGGAACCAAGTCCACTTACCTAGCGTTAATTCCTAAGGATTCCAATCCTGACTCCTTTGCTAGATTTAGACCCATCTCGCTGTGCAATGCTTCTTATAAAATCCTGGCAAAAATTCTAGCAAATCGGATCAAGCCATTGTTAAAAAAACTGATCTCCAGCTCTCAAGGTGGCTTTGTGGAGGGTAGACACATTCTGGACAACGTGATACAAGTTCAGGAGACAATACATTCAAGTAAACAGCGAAAGGAGAAAGGTATGTTGATAAAACTAGATATGGCAAACACCTTCGATAGAGTAAATCATAATTTCCTATCTAAAGTTCTGCTCTCCTTTGGTTTTTCGACACATTTTGTACAATTAATAAAAGCCTGCATTGATAGTCCGTGGATTGCTCCGTTAGTTAATGGCAGACCAGCTAACTTCTTCCAAGCTCAAAGAGGTATCAGGCAGGGTTGCCCACTATCCCCCTTCCTGTATATCTTAATGGCAGATTCCCTTAGTCGTAAGATTACTGCTGAAAGATTAGCTGGTCATATTCCGGGCCTCAAACCATCCAATGGAGCTGAACCAGTGAACCATGCTCTCTTTGCCGACGATTCTCTTCTACTAAGAGGAGCTTCCATCAGAATAGCCAGAGCTTTCGACTCATTCCTCAGAAAGTATTGCAGAGTTTCAGGTGCCTTGGTTAATGAGAGTAAGAGCGAAGTATACAGCTGGAATATAGATTAGAATGAACTCTCCGCAATCACTGCTCTCCTTGGGTTTAAAGGTCAGGCAAACTGGGACAGGTTTAAATATCTTGGTCTCCCCATAACTTCTGGAGTTAACAAGAGATCGTTATGGAGTGACATAATCTCAAAAATCAAATCCAAAATAGCTGCGTGGGGAGGCAACTGGCTGACTAAGGGAGGTAAAGTAATCCTAATCAAATCTGTGCTGTCTGCATTCCCAATATTCCAGGCGGCTTTCCTCCTTGCGCCAAGAAATGTGATGGAAAAGATCTCCAAGTTGCTCAGATATTTTCTTTGGCAGGGAGGGAAAGGCAACGAGAGAAAAATGCACTTGGTTAACTGGGATGTGGTCAAAAAACCATTGTCTGAGGGCGGCCTGCAAATTAGAGATCCCACGCTTGTCAATCTAGCGTTGGGAGGAAAGATTTTGTGGAAGCTGATCCACGAGCCCGCTCATCCAATCAGTGTAACCCTGCGCTCAAAGTATGGTCCCAATAACGCACTCTCCAATCTTCAGACAGCAAGCGCAACCAATAGTACGCAGGTCTGGAAATTATGTTGCAAAAGTAGCAACTTTTTCAAAAAATTAATCTATAGGATTCCAGGGAACGGTAAGCGTACGCATTTATGGCTTGACAGTATAATGGGAAGTGATCCATTAGCTGAGAACGATGACATTGCTGACCTTAGAAACTGGCTGGAGCAGGCAGGTGTAAGCAGACTTTATGACATCTCGATCTGGGACCAGCGTGGAGACTGGAATGGATGGGATTTCCATAGAGTGCCAGCACAGTTTTCTCATCAACAAGCACTGCTAGTCGAACTGTTGGAGGACGCAGCTCCAGTTTGTAGAACCAAAAAAGATAGCTGGGGTTGGGGAAAGAATGGAGTGTATACCACAGCAGCTGGGTATAATGCTTTACAGGTCTTTAGAAATAGCAGTCAAACAAAGGAGTTTTGGAAGAATGTTTGGGAACCGCTTTCCCTTCCAAAAGTAAACTTCTTCTTCTGGACTTTGATCCATAATAAGTAGCTTACGGGAGATAACCTGGAAGAAAGGAATATAGTTGGGCCTCATTGATGTGCGTTATGCAGCAATAACTTCGAAACAACCCAGCATCTTTTCATGGAGTGCAGATTTGCTGAAGAGGTTTGGGTTCTCATTCTTCAGGACTTTCAGATTCCAGCCCCTACGCAGAACTCAGTTGCAGACCTCTTTGCCTCTTGGAGTCAACACTATCCCCATCGAATCCCTTCCAAATCTTTCTGGCGTAGAATCTGGATTGCGCTCCCCAAATATGTATGCTAGCAGATTTGGTTGGCCCGCAACCAGAGGATTTTTAAAGAGCTTTTATATACCCCTCTGCAGGTAGCTGCAAAAGCTAAGGCTTTCCTCTTGGAAGCGGCCCAATATCAGTATTTTAAAGAAGATCATTTGCTATTGCCCGAAGAAAAGAGCTGGCTTGGAACGCTTGCGACCCACCCTCGTAAGTACCTTCAACCCCCTCAAGGTGACAATCCTAATTGGCGCATAAGAGATGAGGATGATTTTTTTCAAACTTGGTGGAGGTCTCAAAACTTATTCACTATCTTTTTCAACGGGGCGTCCAAGGGGAACCCTGGTGCGGCTGGTGCGGGTGGTGTTATCTACTCTCCTAGTGGGTCTTCCAAAGACTGGTTCTGTTGGGGACTTGGAAAGAAATCCAACAATCACGCAGAGATCCTTGGGCTCCTAAAAGCTTGTCTCATAGCAAGAGATAAAGGAATCAAAGTGCTCCAAGTCTTCGGTGATTCAGAACTGATAATAAAAAATATAATCACGGAGACTCCGTTCAGCGACGCCAGCCTTAATAAAATATTGGACAGATTGAAGAGAGTTCTTCTTGACTTTGACAAGTGTAAATTTCATCACATTCTGAGAATGTCAAACAGTGAAGCTGATGAGATGGAAAACAAAGGCAACTTGCTCATGAAAGGGCAGCTCATTGTAAACAATATAAGCTCTGTTCAAATGCCTTGAAAGTAGTTATAGATTATTAGATGCAGTAGAAAGAACTCTGCTTTGTAAAAGGGGCTGCCTCGGTAAAGACCCATAATCTTTCCTATATAATAAAACCATACTTTTTTTATTAATTTTTTTTTGTTAATTACATAAAATTTTTATATTTTTATATTTCAATTAAAATTGTGTATTTAAAATTAGTTTTTATTTTATTTTTTATTTATTTTATTTTTTAAGTTAATTTTTTAAAATTAATTTGTTTTTTAATTATGCCGAGGCGTTTTCTTTGCTGGCTTGGGGTGAGCAAACACTGTTCACCCCAGCCAATGAGAAACGTTTTTCATCGCGCATGGAGCCAGTTAAATCTTCACATTTGGCAGCAAAGTATTGGATGCGGGTGAGTTAAAGTCTTGATTGTCCACTGTCCAGGAAATCTGCGTGCAGTACTGTAAACGAAATCCGTGTGCAGATGCGCTTCCACGTTGTGCCAACGAGAGGCGTCTCCGTCTTACCTCCAAAACATTCATGCCTTCCTTTCTTCCCAATTGAGCAATTCGGTTGATGTTACCATCTGTTATGAGTTCGCAAATGCCTGCTTGCATTCGCCTGTGTGTTGATGTTATATGGGTGGTTGACTTCAACCTCGGTGGCACCACCATTAACGTTTTGGAGCCCTGCGAGCTTCGATCCAGGGTGATGGTAGGGAGTCTCCGGGCCATTACTTGAGGAGGCGAAAATCAAGAAAAAAATCAATCGAGAAAACCTGAATCCCAGTACAAGACTTACAATGCAGCAGAGACCGTGAAGAACTAACTAGAAGAAGGCTGTTGGGGACTTGAACACGCTCTCTACTGAATGTTCCGGGCTCAGCCTCAAGCTATTTCTCCTGTTACAGTTCTGTAATGAGCTCGACTTCATTTTCTCTGTATTAGTGAGCCTTGGGATCGATGAGTTTCACTCAATTCTGTAGCCCGTGATCTCTGCTGTGATGGGTTTCCTTCACAGTTGCCTTTTATGTTGTTTTTTAAGAGGTTGGTGTCGCGGTAACGGGAGGTCTAGACGACTAAGTGGACCTTCGAACACAACTGCTCACCAAACGCATTTTGTCTCGGTTAAGTTATGTCCACTTGACAGGTGATCCATATTTTCTGGATTAGAAGCGACCGGTAGTTGACAGGTAGAACGCATAACAGGGGCCGGCTTGTCATTTGCAAACACTGTTGATGCAGATGGAGTAATTGTTGCAACAGGTCTTCTATAATGACAAGACTTAGAAAATTATAAACAGCTACACTGTAATTGTAATTGGATCAGCCAAATGAATCGATATAAACATGTGAAATGAACAGGTATTGTAGGCGAACGCACCTGGTTGACTTTATGTACGAAAATATTTCTATTGCAGAGGATTTAATTACTGCAGTCCCTACAAAGGTACCGTAATCATATGCTTTAAATTGCTGTAACTCATCCACAACAATCCTGCCTACGGCTCCAGTGAAAAACTTGATTTCTACTTCCGTTGTTCCCGTCCCTGTAGCTGTGTAATTTGCAATACATAGTACAATATTTCCTTTCGCTTTGTTTGCATCTAAGCAGTCTAGAACACAATTGCTGCAGAATACGTTCCTTAGAATTTCCCCTCTTCATGAAAAACCTAGAAACGAAAAATACAGGCAAACCTGCGAATGTGTTAAGCTACAATCCCACCGCCTCTGGTTCGCCCATCACTACGCATAATGCGAAAGCCTCTGGCTCCATCTCAGAGCAGGTTCTCCAACTTTAGCCCTCATTTGGTCATGTGGAGCCAGGAATTGGGCAACCATATTGCGTTCACTGGAGCTCATCATCTTCAACTGAAGCTGCAAGGAGAAAATAATCTCGAGTATACTCAAGGAGCATTACAGTTTGCAAAGAAGCGAAATGGTGTCCAAGAGTTCGTTGTTGACGTGTTTACTGTTTGGTTAAAAGAGCCAGAGGCACGTGGGCCTCATGCAAAGCCGAACCATGCATGAAGTCCATTCTGCTGTTTATTCAATTGAGATAAGCACGACTAATCTTGGTACACACCTTTTGGTAATTCTGGTATCCATTCAATTGGGATCTGAGATCTGAGTCCTAGCATATTCATAGTACATGCCGTATAATTTTGACGTGCCGTAGAATTTTGGTGCATGTTCAATTTTTCTTTTTAAAAGCGTCCAAGTATTGAGTGAATCTGAATTTCATTCTGAATAATTGGTGGTTCTCTTTTACTTGTCATGGGTAACTTGATCTGACAGATTGATGCAAAGATAATGCAAGAGGCAGAGCATTTTGTTTGATATAGTAAGTTTTTTTGTTTACTTTTCTTTTACCTTTTATGAGAAACTTGATCTACTTCCATCCATCAATTGATGAGGAGAGATAATGCAAGAAGATATGATGCACTTCCATCATGAAAGATAATGCAAGAGGTAGAGCATTTTCATTTTGTTTTCTGTATTAAATATTTTGTTTGAAGCTTCTGATATGTGTTTTCAAAACTTATTAGCAAGGGGTTTGTTATGTGTTTAGCTGTTCTACAGTTTAAACTCCCTGCAAAGTTCAAATTTTATCAAATTTTATTAAGGAAAGGCATTTACAAAATTAGTTTTAACTGAATTGCTGAAAAGCCATTTCATTGACTATAAGAACTGCCTATCGCAACCATACAAATATAATAAGTTGGATAGAACTTGAAATTCAGCCATTTCATTAACTATAAGAACTGCCTATCGCAACCATACAAATATAATAAGTTGGATAGAACTTGAAATTCAGTTCAGGAAGGAAGTATTATGCAAAGAGGCAGAGCATCTTAACTATCATAACCATACAAATACAATAAGTTGGATAGAACTTATTACCATACAAATACACTAAGTTGGATAAAACTTATTTAGTTGGATAGAGCTTGATCTTCAGTTCAGATAGAACTTATTACCATACAAATACACTAAGTTGCATAGAACTTCAATAAGTTGGACAGAACTTGATCTTCAGTTTAGATAGAACTTATTACCATACAAATACACTAAGTTGGATAGAACTTGATCTTCAATTCAGGCAGGAAGTATTATGCAAGAGGCAGAGCATCATCATTTTGTTTAGTATAGTAAATATTTGTTTGAAGCCTCTGATCGGTTTGTATTGTATGTGTCCAATTTTATTAGCAAGGAAAGGCATTTACAAAATTAGTTGTAACTGAATTGCTTAAAAGCCATTACGCTAACCATAAAAAATATCACAATGATACAAATACAAGGTATTTACAAAATGCAATAAGTTTGATGGCCATTTCACTTGAGCCGCCAGCTGCACCAGTTCCTCTTGAAACTCGCTTAACTTCGCCTCCTTGTTCGCTGCGCTCTGCCTTATCTTTGGAGGGTCCGTCAGTGTCTCTGCAATGGTATCCAAAACCAGTCCAAAACCAGATCGAAGGTGTCACGAAGTTTGAGCATATCGTTGGCTGGGAAGAGCTTGTTGTCCATGTAGCGCTGCTCCACAACCACATAATTGGGCAGTTTTCCTTTGCTGGCATGGGCCTTGAATTGAGCCGAGTAGAAGTGGAAATTTCCAATATACTTGAGTTTTCTGAGATTCCTGTAGAACAGAGTAACCAGAATGTTCTAGTAAGAAATCCCGAACGATAAACCCGACTCGTCTATTGATTCGAATATGGTTTTCTGCGGGTACCCATTGGCCAATAGCTTGGGGATATTGCTGGTGGCTCCATGGGAAGTCACAAAATGAACGTAGAGTCTATTGGGTTGAGTCAAAGCTGGTACCGAAGAAAACCACCGATCAAATACCGTGAACTCACTTACCAGAGTGTTATATACAAGAACAACCTCGGGTCTGAAGCCATTCATGACAGTCTGAGACATGTTGGCACCCCCCAAGGAAGTCGCCTGCTGGGCGAATCCGTTCATGGGTGAAGCATCCGCGGAGGTGTTCTCGGAGCCAAAAATATGCTCTCTTATGGCCTGAAACGAATGCCCCGGGTCTGGATCCACATACTCTGCCTCTTCTTTGAAGAAAAGAATCACAGAATTGGGATCGATGGTGGATATGGGATTCGACTCTTGGCCTGTGACTCCATCGATTTGTGGATTCACAACATCTCTGCATATAGGATATATATCAGTTTGGGCATACAGCTTAGAAGTGCAAACAAGTAAATAATTTTGCTAGTGTGAAATATATTTTTATCTTTTTTATTCTTACATTCTTTTTTTATTCGTATAGTATTTAATTGTTTTATTATGAGCATATTATTGGTGAATGTTTTATTTTGTTGAATGAGTTGGTGGTTTCACTGAAGTATAGTCTATAGATTTAAGATAATAACCACAAAGTTATAAAATTAAATTCATGGAGATGAAATTACCTACCTTCTTTCCTCCTTCAAGTTACCTTCTTTCCTCCTTCAAGTTCAGCAAACAACATATTTAATTTTCATAATTTTAAATCTAAAAGTTCATGTAATCAATCAATGGCAGATTTTACCCCTCATAAATTCACATTCATCATGTTCCCTAACATGTACCACAAAATTATTCATGTCTCCTCCTTCCGGCGTTCCCTTGCACCCCCGGTGCAATTGCTAGATTTTTTTTTTTTTTAATATATATATTTTCAATTTTCCATTTTTAATTGATTTTTAAAGTTTTTAAAGTTTGTTTGTTTGTTTTTTTTTTAAATTTAAAATTTATTTTTTCTTTCAAAATTTATTTGTTTATTCATTTATTTATTAAAATTTAATATTTTTGTTTTTAAATTTAATTTGTTATTTTAATATTAACTACTTCTTCTTCTTCTTCTTCTTTTTAAAATAAAATCTGATAGATATATATATATAATTTAAGTTCATATATATATTTTATTTTTTATAATTTAAATTAAATTTATTTTTTATAGTTTATTTGTTTTTTTAATATATATTGTTTTAAATTTAATATTTTCATTGTATTTTATTTTTATTTTTAATTAATTTTTCATTTTTTTACTTTTAATTTGAATATTGTGTGTTTTTTTTTTAATATTTTTTTTCCAAGGAATAAACTCGCAGAGAACTCGGGCTCACTTCCCCAGAATATCTGGATGGTACGCGCGATAAACCGTCGGTGCTGATTACGGCGCCTGACCCCAAGGGACTCAAATTCAGAATCGAACCCGTGGCCTCCCTGATTACGGAGAGAACTCACGTCTGGCTCAGACCAGTTGAGCTATCCCTTGGGGCTATGTTTTTTTTTAAATATATATATATATATATATATATATATATATATATATATTAAATTTATTAAATTATTAAAATTTAATATATTTCCTTTAATTTAATTTAATTTAATTTAATTAATTAATTTATTTTTTTAAGCATTTTCTTTTTCTTTTTCTTTTTTAAATTTAATTTCTATATTTTATTTTTTATAATTTCCTTCTTTTTTTTTACCTTTTTTTTTTTTAAATTTATATATATATATATATATATATATTTTTTTTTTAATTTCTATATTTTTTAAATTTATTTATTTATTTATTTATTTCCTTAAATTTTAGGTTTTTTTTAATGTTCGAATTAAAATTAAAATTTTGTTTTTATCTTCATATATTTTTAAATTTTAAGCTTTTAAATGTTTTTATTTTTTAAATTTATTTTTTTTCTTAAAATTTAGGTCTTTTTTTTTTAATGTTTGAATTTTAAAAATTAAAAAATGTTATTTCTATTTTTAAAAATGCCAAAAGTATGACAATTTTTTTTTTGTTATTCCAGCATCAACTTGTTTTGTTTTGAGGGTGTTTTTTCAATTTCAAGAAACACTTTTGTTTTTACCATAATTTTATAAAATGTTGAAATTTGACCTTAAAAAAAAACGAAGTGGGTTCTGGAATACACACTTTTTGTTTTTGGGGTGTTTTTTCATGTTTTTTGAGTCTTTTTGGGCTAGAGTCCCGTTTTGAGGTCAAGTTACCTATTTGATCGGTAACAGTGTTAAATTCTTTTTTTTTTTGATCGGTGGCAGTTTTTTGGGTGAATCTACCAGCTGGGTAGGCTACTCCTTTTCTAAATTTGATTGAAGTTACTGCCATGTTAAGACCTAAATAGCAATACACCAATATTGCCTGGGTTAATTGTTTGAGATTGAAGTACTCCATCAGGCGAGCGTTATCATAAAAGATAACTAGGTCTTGCCGAGTAGAGATACAAACCTTATAAAAATTATGCGCCAAAATTTTTATAGGCTTATAGGTATTATATGACCACCTGACCTTAATCTCGCTCCCATTTTCGCCTGACACCTCCTGGGGTTCGATAAAATTTCAATTGAATTGAACTAAACATGCCTGAATACCATGCATTATCTTCAATTGGATTTAACTAGGGGAGTTGTAGGCGTAACTACCTTGCATTAAGTTAAACTTACACCTAAGGAGTTTGGTGGATTTCCCAATGGCTTCTTCAATGGTGCTCGTGATCGGTTCCTCCACTTCACTTGACATATATTTTGCAGAGAAGTAGAGATGATTCATGGCTAAAATTCAACTAGATTTAGAGTACAGAGCTTGCAGAGAAGTAGAGATGATTCATGGCTAAAATTCAACCAGATTCAGAGTACAGAGCACAAAGAAGGATGAATAAGGAGATGAATCCCTACAACAGATTGAGTAGAAAAGGACATGAATTTAATATTAATCATCCACTCCACTCAGAGTTTGTCACAAAATGCATCCCTTTTCATTCCTTCTTTCTGCTCTCTGTTCTAAATCTTGTTAAATGTTACCTTCCCATTGTATGTTCCTTCCTCTGCATATGAGAGATAACATCAAGGCTATGTTCCTTCCTCCGCATACATGCATGCTGTTGGGATGATTCATGATAACACTGGCTAAAATTCAACCACATCTAGATAGTAGACAACACACAGAAGGAATACATGGTATAGGAATATAAATCCCTGCATTGCGTTTCAGCTGTATTTCTACAACAAAGTGACTACGATGTCGAAATTAATAAAATAATTTATGCATAATATTATTGTATTCATTTCCGTCAACATAATCACTTTTTCACAAAAATAAAATTATTTAAAATGAGCCCTCTTATGTTCCTTCTTTCTGCGCTCTATTCTGAATCTTTCTGTTAAATTTGAGCTTTCGTTGTATGTTTACCCTCTGTGAGCGTGAGGGTAAGATTCTTCTGCATATGAGCTTTATGGCGTGCTGATTCCTAAGTCATTTAATTGTATGTTTACCCTCAGTGAGCGTGAGGGTAAGATTATTCTGCATATGAGCTTTATGGCGTGCTGATTCCTAAGGCATTTAATTTTGATGGAGTCTTATGAACATTTTCGCAGTCCTACAACGAACTGAAGCAATCACTTCGATTTCCATGCATACTGTTACTCTCCTTCGTGGTAACTTAAGAGAAACTTCTGATTGGAAATGAATGGCATGGCAGGTGGGATAATGACAAAATAGAGGAATTAGTGGCGGAGATCATGGTATCCAACCTGGCTCTCCCACTAACGTAATTGTAAACCACATGCAAGATGTGCACGTTAAAGTAATGTAACATGTTAATTCATGATTTCCCGAACATAAGCAATCACTTCGAATTTCGATGCATACTCTTACTCTCCTTAGTGGTAACTTAAAAGAAACTTGTGATTGCTTCAATTAGTTCTAGGAGTATGTGATTTTTCAAAATTAAAGTTGAAAATTTATGTTTTATAATATTTAATAAAATGTTATTAATAATGTTAATAATTTAGGTAAGTGTGGAAAATAAAAATATTTATAAATAATATTAATAATTTATATATATGTGTGTAATTTGTTGTTTTATTTGTTAAGTAAGGTGAATCTTAAGTGTGGTTTGAGTAGTCTAGGTCTAAGGATATTTAAGCTATCAAATTACTCCGGAAATCTATTTTTGCCCACAAAGTTTCAAATCAGTGACATTTATACTAGGGAGTACCTTAACAAAACACCCTATGGCCATATATGTGTGTGTATTTTAAATGTATATAAAATGTTTAATTTGAAATAATAATTTTTAAAAATTAACATATTTAATATAATATCAATTTTTTGTGTAATATCTTTAGCCATATTTTTCTTACTAAATTAGAATGAGAATATATTTTTATTAAAACCTCCAAAGTGCGTCATTCTCCTTCCTAATCTATTGTGTGTTTGTACGATGTGTAGTAGAGTCCTGCGAACATTAATCCCATATCGAAAGTACGCAAAAATACCACCCCTATTCATAATTATCATATCGTCCAACTTAACGCAGAGACACTAGATCAAGGCCTCCTTTGGGACATGCCCTATCCGATGAATTACTCTCATTCATGACTTTGGACCTGATGTAGTCTATGATGTTATCAGCTTTGGTTGTATGTTGTAGTTGTTTCATTTTGCATGATTAATTCCTTGTGGGGAGGCCTCATAGCCTAGGCCCCCTATATGATTTTTATTTTCTTCCTTATGGTGGGTGACCATAGGAAATACTCTAATTTTAATATGTTTCATGACTGAAACATAGGGAGTTTGGGAGAATCTAGGTTTCCCATTGACAACCATATCACCTAGCTCCGAGTTACACCTTTTGTTGGCACACTTATCAGCCTTTCTTGTTGAATTTGTGAAGCACGTGGAAGAATGATACAAAGTCCATACCTTTCAATATCTCCCTAATTATTTTCATAAGATGGTCCAATGCCTTATATTTTTTAATTGACCCATTTACCAAGTGATATATAAGAAGGAGAGAATCCCTTAGCACACTAAGGGAAGATACCTTATATTAATTTTCTATCTAAAACCCTTAAAGTAGAGCATAAAATTCAACAAGATTGTTTTTTATACAACCAAGGCCCCATGAATACTACTCTGCTACTTTTGTTTTCTCAAGGCCATACAACACCCCTGCCTCTCCTATATATATATATATATATATATAATGTATTTTGTGTATTAACTGGTAGATTTTATTTACTAGAGGCCAATAATAATTCGTTAGAAACAACATTCCACTATATACTATAATAATATAACTTATGATTTATTTGTAATATTGATTTATATTTCCTTTTCTTATGTCATTCTTTTGGCAATAGTTTTTTTTGTTTTCCCTTTGAACATTATATTTTTTTTCTAGTTCTATCTTCGAGATGAGACTATGGAAGGAATTATGTATGCGAAATCTGTTGTAATCTCATGATTTTATGGCTAATATATATATTTATATATATATATATATATATATGTGTGTGTGTATTTGTATACACACACACACACACACACACACACACACACACACACACATATATATTTAAAGTATAATATTAATATATATTTATAGTTCTTTGTAATTTACATCAAATTGAACAATAAAAATAAGCAAAGTTTATGAACTTTTTTCCTTTAAATAGTTTTTATAACATTTTTACCTCTAAAGTTTAAACGTTTGATGCATCATCCAAAAATACCTTGACACTTCTAAGTCTTAGGGGATTTTATTATGGGGCCTCACTAGAACAGGGCACTCAGAGTGGTTTTGGAGTTATCCTAATTCTTTTTAGTTCACATTTCTTTCATATTAAGATGGGCTTTCCTTTTGGTCCCAACAACTTAGCATAAATTCGTGCTTGCAATTTCTTTGATATTAAGATGGGTTTAGGTTTTGGTACCAACAACTTAGCACAACTTCAAGCTTGCAATTTATTGATGGAATATGCTCATGAGAAGGATTTTGACCATAATTATATTTTTGCAGACTCTCTTCTGGTTATTAATTGGGCGAATGGTGGTCAATTATGTTTGTACTCGGAGTGGTGGTAGATTTATCCTATTTCTTTTTAGTTCACATTTTTTTCATATTAAGATGAGATTTCCTTTTGGTACCAACAACTTAGAATAACTTTAGGCTTGCAATTTATTTCATATTAATATGGGTTTAGGTTTGGGTACCAACAACTTCAAGCTTGCAATTTCTTGATGGTCTATCCTCTGTAGAAGGACTTTAACCATAATTAGATTTTTGCAGACTCTCCTCACAAACGTAATTCTTCTTTTTAAATCATAATTTGTTAGTTTTTCACACATGCTTATTTACAGGGAAATACACTATTCAACCAATGAATTATCTAAGGATGACCTACTCTTGAATAGGGGGTTTATCATGATTTCTAGATTTCTTGGACGGGGTAAATTTGATTTTTACTACTGGACATATTTAGATTATTATGTTATTTGGGCTATTTAAATCTCTTATTGAAGCAAAATATAGCAATATCCTATTCATATGATCCTCGTCGCAAGAAAAACAAATGGAAGCAAAGACCCGAAAAAGAAATTGTTCGTATCATACCACGCTATTCGTCAATACCATTAACAATAGAATCTTGTTATGCTGACTTTTGTAGAGTTGAACTTATGCTTTACAAACCATTTCTTCATATTGCTCGAGATAAGGAAATTCTACTGAAGAATTCATCATAAACTGGAAAACATTTCGTTCATTCTACGAACCTTAGCATCTACACCACACACTATCTGATATCAAGCCTCCTGTAAATGATAACTCAACTATTCATGAATCCCATCCTCCAAATACCATGGACCTAAATGAATGGGAATTACTCTTTCAGTTGCACCCAACAAACGAACTGCTCATAAAATACCTTGATATGCTTGGGCTTCATGGTTTTGATGTCAACCATAGCTGGAATCATACCACCATCCCATTACATATCCAAGAAATAGGCCCACAATTCATTGAGAATAATCGCTCTCTCCATCGAATTCTTCAAACAAATAAAGATGTCCTGACGTACCTTAACTCCTTATCTTCAATGCAAAAAAACTCTGAATATTATTTCTACTCATTTCAGTAAGAAGGATATCTTACCTGCTCTATGAATGATAATACAAGGCACTGCTGGAACTGGGAAATCTCTTCGTATAAATTGCATCAGAGAAATTCTCATAACACTTTCTGGCTCAGAACCTTCACCAATCATGCTCCTAGCCCCTACAGGTGTTGCATCATTCAACATACAAGAATCAGCAATCCATGCCACCCTCCACCTACAAATAAAAAATCTTACACCCTTAGAAGGTAACACTCTTGCAAAATTCCAAGAAGAACTTAAGCATATAAGGTACATACTGATCGATGAAATGAGCTTCATTGGGCCTAAGATTCTTAGCTAGATTGACGAACGTCTTCTAGAGGCATTTTAATTAAAGAGAAACACTCCATTCAACGGTTGTTCCATTATATTAGTTGATGATCTCAGCTATTTACCACCCATCAAAGACATACCACTATATGCAGGCACAAATCACGAAAGCACATTGTGGAACACATTCAACACAATCATCACATTAGACACAATATTTCATCAACAGGGTGACAACATTGCTCAAGTTACTTTCAGAAACATCCTCCAAAACATTAGAAGTGAAAATCCAACAATTGATGACTATAACATCCTTATGTCACAAACATAATCTTTCTTGTTAGAAGATGAAATACATTATTTCAATGATTATATGCATATATTTCTAACCAATGCTCAAACATTGGTTCATAACAAGAAAATGATAAAATATTTAAACACTCTTGTTGCAATATCCATCGCAGAAGACAACAACACATATTCTAACTTCTCTTTAGATGATGAGCAACTCGAGCGAATTGTCTACCTATGCAAAGGGAAAAAAGCAATGTAGACTTCCAACCTTTGGGTTTCAAAAGGGCTTGTTAATGGTTCCCTCGGGGAAATTATATCCATATTTTACAAATAATCAACAACACATCCACAACTTCCAGCATTTGTCATCGTTGAATTTCCGAAATACATCAAGCATGTTTGGGATGAAACAAACCCAACTCACTTGCCTATTCTAGCAATAAAAAGAAATGGACGTACACAAATTCCACTAAAAATGGCTTGAGCATTAAACATAAATAAATCTCAGGGAATGACATTTCCAAAATCAATGATAGACATTGGAAAAACTGAATGACAAAGTCTCAAATTCACAACAATTTCAAGAGTCCCTTCACTACAAAATTTCTGAATTTTCCCTGCATTCACTTTTGATCATTTCCTGAAAATGAAAGAAAAATAAATATTGCTTATAGGAAACACGAAAAATAAATTCTCCGTTCAATGTCTCCTACAGACGACCAACTCCATTCCATATCTTAACATCTCCAAAAGATTTTCACATATGATTAAGTCCAAACTATTTTGATCGCATATCATTTCTACCTATTAACAACCGTATAATTATTTACTCATTATTAATACATGGTTGAAAATATTATGTTCCTATTATAATTATTAACTAATTTCTTCTAACATTTTTTTTTTTGAAATAGAACACATGGAATCGGTGATATCACAACTATACAACTACTGCAATGAAATAGATACAACAATTAATACATTGCATGAGATACAAAAAATATTACTGCCAGTGCCAAATCCAAACCTACTGCTTTACCGTATTCGACCAACTATATAATTATTAATAAAAATAAAATCTACTCTAAAACGTATGATCCACATACACGAACGAGAGAAAATGGGAAAAATAAGAGTAGAGTGGCAATCGAGAAATATGCATTTGCAATTTCAAACAAATCTCTAGTGGTGTTCAGTTTTCTATCAATCCACCTGCATCTTCGACTGAACGTTTTCAATTTCCCATAATATAGGTAACTTCAATTTCATTCACTACACATTATTTATAATAAAATTTACATACAACCTCATTATAGTCAATTTCAACAAGTTAATTTACATATTTCAAAAAATAATATTTCTTCTAATTTTTCGAAACAAAATATTGCTTTGCAGGTTGCTTATTACTTCGGAAAATCTCCAAACTCTTTGACACGCTCATAAGAAATCATTTTGTTCATCATCTACTTGTAATATTTTACAAAAACTTAAATTTTTATTGCCAAAGATGAAAATGCAATGTCAATTTCAAACATTGTATATTCTTAAAATGTGACAATATAAAACTATTGCCATCATCTTCTACCTTTGCATTACATCTTGTAACTATTTCTACAATATAATTATGTATTCTTTTCAATATCATATTAATATAGTATTATAATACCTACTCATTACAGACAACTTCAATAATTCATTTCAATATTTATTCATTTCCATATTTTATAAAATAATAATATTGTGAACAAAATATTGTTTTACAGGTCTACGATATCTTCAACAAATTGTAGCGTAATTTTCTTTTCAAATCTGAAAATGAAATGTCTATTACAAACACTATAAATTATATATATTTATGCAATGAATTTAAACTATAAATATAAGGTCACATCAAATTACTTACATTTGATTTCTTTCTACGCTACTTCCTTACGACGTTTCCTTTGTAACATTCAGTGCAATTGCTAGTTTTACATTCTTTGTGTTTCATTTAGGTGTTATTTTTGGGGATCATTCTGGAAGAGTGTTGTAATAATACAATAATCTCCTTTTTTGTGTCTTTGGTTTTAGATTTTTTTTTTTTACATTGTGTGCAAGGCTAACTTTTAGAATAGGTTAAAAAAGTTAAAACTTATGAATGAGCTCAACATTGTTGCTATAAGAATATACAAAAGTGTCATAACTAAGTTTAGGAACACTTAGGGGTGGTGAGAAGAAATTGTTTGCAATATGGGAGTCAAGAAAGATTGTCCCCTCTCCTGATCCAGGTGGATATCAGTGGCCACCCACCTATTGCATTTGGACCAGCTTTTCACTTTCAGCACAACTTACCATTTTAGCAGGTTTTCAGGTCCTTCACTCCCGGAGCCGTTTTGGGACCCTAATGATCCCTGTGGATATTGTTGGCTGCCCACCTATTCCATTTGAAATTCCACCATCAATCCTTTCATTTTTTCAGTTTCAACAAAAATTACTATTTTTAGCAGTTTTTCGGGTCCTGAACTTCCAGAGCCGTTTTGAGGCCCTAAACGCCGTTTTTTGGGCATCACGCCTCTAGCAAAAACAATCTCATTTTTCACAGTTAGAAGTTGTAGTCCTCGGATAGATATTTTTAACGATGTATCATGTGTGTCAAACAGAGATAATATGCCAAAGTTATGACCCTGGGAAGTTGAAACACCAATTTACCCAAACGGGGCCCATAGTTGGTGCTTCATATCCTAGGGTGTGGTTTTTGGACATTTAGAGTTTTCCATTGTTTCCTAATAATAAATAGGTCCTCGAGCCTCATTGTAACACAATTCAGAGGCATGTAGCCGCCACATCTCTTCTCAGAGATAAGCTACCAACGCCCTAGCTATTTGATTTCCATTATGTCTGTAAGCATATTTATGTTATTTGATATTAATGAAATGAATCATTATTTCCGTTCACCTCTGTGTTTATGGATATTTCTGTATTTTATTGCGTTCCTGCACAAATCCCTATCTTCTCCCCTTCTCTAGTTGGAATTTACATTGATAAGCTAGAAATTTTGTGGGAAAAAGTTAATTATGTTGATGTGAATCTCACTTGCATAATCATTAGTCTTCTTATTTAAGTTGGTGACATCGTTGTTGTGGCATGGAATTCCTATGACCTTAATAATAATCTAGGAATCATCAAGGAATGCTATCTAGTACGGGGATTTTTGTGAACATGGAAAAAATAATAGTCATGACTTGATCAAATCCCATAATACCATTTCATGTAATTTTGTTCCGACATTTCCAGATTACTCACATAATTTTTTTTATGGTCAACATTAACTAATACCATGCCAAAGAATAATTTGAATGCAATGAAAATATAGTAAGAGGCAAAAGAAGGTGCACTCCTATTGAGTTTCTTAGTAAGAAATTTGTGATATAGGTTCTAGACATAGGCTTTTCCAAAAGAAGAGATACAAAATACATGGAATTGGTCAAGATATACTAGCTCAACAAATCCATTATGTCCTAAGTTGGTCAAGAATAAGGACAACACTAGTAAAAATTTAACTAAGTTGATTTGAATATACCGATTATATGAATCCATCTTGGACATAAAAAATGTTATAACAAATAAGGATGAAGAATAAACCTTAATAAAAGTAAAAGGTGGCTCAAGCGATAGAAGGATCTGCCCTTCAAATACTTAGACAAGGAACTTGAAAAATTAATAACAATCATACTATGTCATTTTCCAAATTTATTTCATGATTTTATTAGTTATTTACATATGTTTAAGTTATATTTAGATGTTATTATTTTCAAACACTATTAAAATCCTTCTTAAGGAGAGAAGACTTAGTTTTCTATAAGTATTAGTATTTTTTGACCAAATACCTTAGCTTAGAATGTCATGGAACGGTTATAATATTGTTCTATAATATTAACAGAGTAGATAATTCCAAAAATAATTTGTATTGGAGTAATATCTAGCATTGTTCAAAAAATGACACATTTGTGAAGCATTACCCACACAAGATCATTCTTAAGTAATAATAAATTACTCGAAAGTAAGAATAAGTTAATTTAAAGTAAGGTTTTAGTTTAAGATAATTTTACATGAACATTTGTTTGTTTTATAAATTGTAATATTTTTATATTACTTTGCTTATTTTATAAATTATAATATTTTTACATTGTACGTGTATTATTTAGATGTTTTTTGTTTTTTGTTTTTGTTTTGTTTTTTTTTTTTAAATTCTAAGTCACTTGGATTTTATATATATATGGTTTTATTTCTCACTATTTATATATGCTTGTTATGAAATGCATATCGTAAGGAAAATTAACAAGAACTTTCTTTCATTTAAAAGATGGTACACGAGATATAGATTTTATAATTTTTTTTTTCAATATAAAAATCAATTTTGTTAAAATAATACACTCATTAAAAATTCAATATGCTATTTTGAAAATTATATATATATATATATATCCAATGAACTCAATAATGGTTGAGTAAGTACATTAATATATTAAATTAAATTAACATTAAAATTACATGAAATATAAGTTTTGGTGAAATATTTTTTTTTGGAAATAATAAAAATGTTAAATAAAATGTGGATTTCAAAATATCATATATAACTTTGAGTTTTTGTTTTTTAATAACATTTTTACCTTTAAAGTCTAAACGTTTTATGCATCATCTAGAAAGATCTGAAAGACCTTGAAACTTCTAAGCTTGACACTTCTAAGCCTTAGGGGATTTTTTTATGGGGTCTCATTAGAATAGGTACCCGGAGTGGTGGAGGAGTTATCCTATTTCTTAGGAGTTCACATTTCTTTCATATTAAGATGAACTTTCGTTTTGGTACCAACAACTTAGCAAAACTCTAGACTTGCAATTTCTTTCATATTAGTAAGGGTTTAGGTTTGGGTACCAACAACTTTGCACAACTTCAAGCTTGCAATTTCTTCATGGTCTATGCTCACGATTCTGACTAGAATTAGATTTTTGTGCACTCTATTCTGGTTATTAATTGGGTGAATGGTGTTCAACTATGTAGACACATTCTCATGTATTAGATGAAATTCTTCATTTTAAGCCATCATTTGTTAGTTTTTCACGACATATTTAGATTATTATGTTATTTTGGCTATTTAAATCTCTTATTGAAGCAAACTATATAGCGTTTTTATTAGTTTACCTATAAGAATCTCTTTGATATAATCTCTTTGATATAAGATCTTTATTGAAAGCTTTCTCATAGACAGTGGAGACTGTTAGTTTTTTACAAATTGATTAGTTTTTTCTATGTGATATAATAGAAAATGACTCGAGGATATTTCAGAATTGACTTCTTTACTAAGAGCATATGAATATATAATTTATATCTTTTTTTTGGTAAACATATATATATTGTTTACACGTTATGAAATCAATTGTAAATTACAAATAAAATCATAGAAAATTTCAATTACATTTGAAATTATATTCAAAAAATAACATAAACTTCCAAATTTCAAATAAGCTAACTTTTACTTACAAAAAAAAAAAAAAAAAAAAAAACTTAAGACGTTGAAATTGTTTCTATTTGGGGTTGCAACATCTCTAGAGAATCCTGGAGAAAGATTGAGCAAATACAGAAGCGTTTTATAATGTATAACCTTAAAATTAAAAACAACATACCCTATCCTATTCTCCTTATAGAAGTGGGTCTTTCCCCTATCGAGAGCCTAGTTATGACTAGGCTTCTGTTGTACAAGCACAAGCTCAGTACAATAGGAGACAATAGACTTCCTAAGCTAGCTTTAAATTCCAGCCAAAACCACCTAAGGCTTAAACGAGGTTGGTATAAAGACACCAGGGTCTGGTTAAACCATTGGGAGATCGACGAGAATGTTGCATTGCAAAACATCAATAACATTAAAAAAATTGTTACTTCTAAGTTCAAAGAAAAAATGTGGTGTGAGAAAGATCTAGCAACTAAAAGAAAATTAAGGTATTATAAGGAGGTCATCAACCCCACCTTAGAAGATCAAAATTATCTCTCTGTTTTAACTAGCTCAAAGAAGAAAATTAATATAGCCAAGATTAGAACGAACTCTCATGAGCTCCATAGTGAAACAGGTCGCTGGACAATTCCTAAAACACCATGGATGGAAAGGATCTGCCATCTCTGTGCGAATATGAACATAGAGGATGAAAATCACTTCCTCTTAGAGTGCCCCACGTACAACAACATTAGAGCTCAATTTCATAATATTTGTTGCAATATTGACCTTCCTAGCCTTTTAAGATGTCAAAATTATAGTGAGCTTGGGAGGCTTCTCTCCAAGCTTTTTGAGCATAGGAATAAAATCTTAAATCAAATTAAATAACTCTTTTCTTTAGGTCCGATAGACCAAAGATTGGTCTCAGTGGATGTTAACCACCACCATCGTCATCATCATAATAAGTGATCTTAAAATCTCAAATACTTTTAGTGTCTTAATTTGTTGTATATAATTATTAATAAATTATTGTAAACTTTAATTTATTTTAATGATTTATGAGATTATTTTAAAAAAATGTATATTTATAAAAAAAATAGAAATAAAAATAATAAAGAGTGAATGATGAATCCATTAATTTTATAGAGATAAATGAAAGCAACTAATAATATTCTTCTATTCTTGTTATATATATATATATATATATAAACAAAACAAAAACAAAAACTATGGAATGAACTCAAGTTCAAAACATCAAAAACTATGGAATGAACTCAAGTTCAAAACATCTCCCTTGACTTTATGATTCCCTAGTTCCATGTTTTTCTTTTTATAGTATATATTTGAAGTTTTTGTTTTTAATTTTTAGATGTTTATGTCTATCTTTCAAAGAGTATATTTTTGTTTGTGGTCTTGTCTCTCAAACTATATAAAACACATTTTTTTTTAATCTCTTCTATATATATGAAATTCGTTACAAAATTGAATAATAAAAATAAACAAATAAAATTTATAAACTTTTTAGCTTTATATATTTTATAACATTTAAAGTCATGATTATTAAATAAAATGATTAATATAATTAGGTAGAAATTATATCACTATCTTTTTAGAAATTATATCTATATTTATATATATTAATAGAATTGTAAATACAAATAAAATAATAATTAAAAATCAATTATTTTTAAATTATATTGACCAATAACATAATTTTTTAGATTTTAAATAAATCAAATTTTTATAGTGATTTATAACTCATAAGATAATATAATAATATTTAATAAAATTGAAATAATATAATAAAAATATTCTAGTAAATAATTTAGATTTGTTCCTAATATGATATGAATTCATATTAAGGAAGATTAACATCTCAAATACTTTTAATGCTTTAATATATTGTTTATAATTATTATTATAATTTAAAAAGAATATTATCATAGTAAATCATACATTTATTTTAAAAGTTTATAAATATTATTAATTTTTTTTTAAAGATAACAAAAATAAGAAGGCCTTGTTTGTGTAAATTTGTTTAATTTAGATATTAATTTACTTTGTATAGTTGTGATGTAATTAGTTTTAGTTAAATATAATTAGTTTAAATGAAATAAATCGCTAACATTAAAACATTGTAAATAATTAATAAATATTTTAGTTCTACTTTAGAAAACTAATATAAGTTTGTTAATTAAAATAAAACATTGAAAAATTGAATTAGAACATTAACTCAAGCATTATGTATCCATGTTAACTTTTTATATATATTAGAATAATTTTGTATATAATTTATTTTGTTAATTTAGTTTATAATAAAATCTATAAAAAAAAGAACTTAAAACTTAATAATAATAATATTAGAACTAAATAATTTTAATTCTAAATAATAATATTAATTATTAATTGTTATAAAATTAAGTATGTTGTTTGTGGGGGTGTTGCTATGGTTAGGTTTAGCTTTAAAAGCTACTCTAACTATACTAACCCACTAAAAAAATAATTTATAATAGAATCACACGATATATTTCTGTAAAATTATATATATACCCTCTTCTCACATATATTATATATAATTACACTTTAAGATTATTACATTTTGCTTTTAGAAACTACACCTCCTCATCCTAACACAGAGTGAATATATATATATATATATATATATATATAGTCAGTCTAACACAGAGTTCAAATTTTTTGGGTGTGCTTGTCAAGGTTAGCAGCTTAGAATCCATCGCAACACGAAATGCATGGGAAGGGCGATCATGTGCGACATATATATGTGTGGATTGTAGACAGAGGCGTGATCCACCTGCTCCAGCGATGAGTTACGAACGAGTTACGAGGACATAATTGTGAACATATGTCAAGCATGATATGGTGGACACATGTCAAGCATTAATGTGATTAAATGGTGGACACATGTCACGTGTAGAAGAAAAAGTTGATAAAATTCTGAGATTAACTGATTCAAAAGAAAAACCAATGTTTCTAATTAATATATATATATATATATATATATAATTTATTACAAAATACAACAATAAAAATAAAATAAATAAATAAAATTGTTGTTATTGTTGTATTTTGTAATAAATAATATATATATATATATATATATATATATAAAATTTATTACAAAATACAACCATAAAAATAAAATAAATAAATAAAATTTATTAATCTTGTGTTTTTAAATATTTATTATAATATTAAAAATTTTTATAATTAAATAATATGATTAGTGTAGTGGGTGGATATTGTACCCACATATTTTAACTTTTAATTAAACTAGATTCGGCTTCGTGACTTTTAACGATGATAAATCGATAAAGGATGTGATCGATACAATGAATGGAAAGATGTTTTATGGGAGGAGCGTCATCGTTAACCCAACCCACTCAAGAGGAAACGGGGGCGGTCACTCGCATGGGGCAGCGACGGCGGATCTCGCTACGACGGTGGTTCTGATGAGGAGATAGGTAATATGATGTTTCTCTAGGGTTGTCATTTCTGCATTAAAGCATAGTTCAATTGGGGTAAAGCTTGAAAAACAGCACAAACAACACCTATATTGTTGTAAATACCTCTACATCAAGAGTATTTGGATAGAAGATTTAAAGAAGCTATGAAACCTCATTTTAGTTGAAATTGTTGTAAATATCTTTACACGGATAAAAGCTCTGAAACCTCATTTTTCGTTGAAGTTCTCTGACATCATGCAATTTTGAAGGTTGTATTTGTATGTGTAAAACGTGGCTTTGAAGGTTGTATTTGTATGTGGAAAAAGTAACACGGATAGGGTATTATGTGCCTTAATGGTTATGCAAAAAAACATTATCAGTAAAAAAAAATGTAATGTTTAAAGAAAATTTATGAGAAAATTACAAAAAATAAACACAATTAATTACTCCACCATTGATGAAAATTCTCGTGAGAAATCCTGCACTAACAACTCACACAAACTGCATTTTTTAAAAGGAAAAAAAAATACAAGTTAGAATACTCAAGGGAACATTTTGGGATAAAAAGAGATTAATAAACCCTAAGAATCGACAGAGCGGTCTGAAGGGAGATCAGGAACGCCCTTAGATCCAGCGCCAATACACTGGTGAAAAGCCCAGATCTCCTCCAAGATCTGCGGCAACAAGGCATCAAGCTGGCTCAGAAAGTCGGACGGCCGGGGGCCCCTGGAGCCCCCACTTTCAAGCAAGTTATCATAGACAAGGGTAAGAAGAAGGTTGAGGGTTTGAAGATTCCTGGTTCTTCAGTAACTAGAAATCGCCCCAGCAATGAGGAGCTGCTTTCAAGCGGCCAAACGGAAGAAGCATTGGATGACTCAGCCAGAAAATACGAAATCAGCCTGGAACAACCCTCGCCGGGGGTAGATCCGCAAAGGAAAGCAGCAGATCTGAGCAAAACTGCTAACCAAGGCCCCGATCTTGGTCGATCTAGAGATTCTGGGGAAAACAGCGGCCAACCGAAGTATCAAGGTCGATGCAAACCAAAGGCTCTCGACAGCCTTAGGGTGGTCATCACCGATCTAGATCTGCAAGACTACCGGGATCATATGGCTGTTTATGCGGTCATCTGTAAATTCATGGGTTTCTGGCCCAGTGAAAAAGCTCTCTGTCAATGGATCAAGCAAGTCTGGAAACCACGAGGGGAAGTACAGCTTCACCTGGGGGCCAAAGGTTTCTTCACCGTGGTTTTCACCAATCTGGAGGATAAGGATCGAATATTTGAAGGAGGCCCTTATTTTTATGCCTCCGCGGGCCTCTACATGCGGCCGTGGAAACCCAACTTCGCGCCTGAACAGGAAACCTTTATTCAAGTGCCAGTCTGGATCAGGCTTTTCTCTCTGCCAATTGACTACTAGAGACCAGCAGCGCTGGAACAGATTGGTAACACTTTGGGTACTTTTGTCCGTGCTTCTGAAGCCACTCTTCAAAAAAGGTACACGACTTACGCCCGCATCTGCATTGAAATGGACGTCTCCGGACCTCTGCACGAGGGGCTTTGGTTAGAATACAGAGATGAAACCTACTTTCAAACTATTGACTACGAACAGATACCATTCAGATGCCGGAAATGTCATGAGCACGGGCATTTAATTAGAGAATGCCCTCAAAACAAAATGGAGGAAATCCCCAAGGGGAAACCCTCCTCGGTCTTGGATGGATTTATCCGACCCACAGGCAGGCACCGAGCCAACCGTAGAAATCCTCCTAAAACGACGGCACCAAACACAGGCACAACAAATTCCTTTGAAATATTAGGAGAGGAGTCTCAGATGGAAAAGGTAGAACAAATCCCAGCAGTAAAGCCGACAACGGAGATAGACGACTAGACCAAAGAAGTCTGCAAATCGACTGATCTCAGCACAGCAAATTCGGAAGACAAAGATCAGGAAGAAGATGAGGATATGGTTCTCAGTGAACAAGGTACGGAGGACCTGGAATTAGGAGAGATCTTGGAAAAAGAGGGGCTAGATCTCAATTCAATAGTGGAACAGTGGAAACAGAAAGGACTGGACAAAATACCAAAAGAAGAAATTAACAGGGTTAACCACCTGTTCCTAACCAGACAGGACGCAGCATCAAAAGGAATGAAGCGAGGGCGTGGGGCAACCAAGGGCTTGGGTATCAAATCACAAACCCTACACCACACGCAAGCTAGTAGCCAATACAAGAAGAAACGAGGAACAAGATCCGACAAAGATGCTCTCCTCGAATTGGGTCAGATGTTAATAAACTCCGGAAATATGAAAGCCCTTGAGGCTTTCTCCTTCCTATCCTAAATCTTTGTTAATGATGAAAGTCCTCTCATGGAATGCAAGAGGACTGGGAAGCCTCAGGAAACAGAGGCTCCTGAAAAAGAAAATCATGCAAGAGAAATCGGATATGGTTTTCCTCTAGGAAACCAAATGCACAAATCAGAAACTAGCCGAGATGATCAAGCGTCTGGGCAAGCATCTCGAGCATCTAGCTGTAGAAGGAACTAGAATGAGTGGAGGCCTTGAAATTCTCTGGAGCCCGACTGTCTTCCATCTCATTAATGCTAAAGCCTCAAAAAACTTTCTAGCCTTACAAATGTAGATTATCGGTGAAAAAGGCTCTTTCTTATTTGCTAATATTTACAGCCCTCAGCGTCTGGAAGATAAAATTCTGCTGCTTCGGCATCTAACCAATTTGCATCATAGACACAGCACTTCCCAGGCCATTTATGGTGGTGAATTTAATATGATAACCTCTCTTGAGGAAAAGAAGGGGGGCACCAGAGCTCTTAGTAACGATGCCCTGGCCTTTAATGCCTTCCTTCAAGAAGTCAACCTGGTAGATATCAAGCCTCGCAGTGGCTTATTCACTTGGACCAACAGACAAGGGGGAGACAGGATGATAGCATCCATATTGGATCGCTTTTTAGTCTCTGAGAGCCTTCTCCTTGAAGGAAACATCATGAGTTCTGACATCCTCCCTTCCGGGGGATCAGACCACTGGCCCATCTCTTTGCAAACCTCGATCTCGGGCACCCCCAAGAACAGGCCTTTCTGCTTTGAAAGATCCTAGCTGACTCACAAAGACTTTCTCCGCAACATCAAAACCTGGTGGAAAGAACCTATGCTCATAGAGGGAACGAAAATGTTCAAATTACAAGCAAGGCTCAAGTTCATTAAGGCACGGCTAAAAACCTGGAATCAAGAGGTCTTTGGCGATATCTTTGCAGACAAATTCCAGTTGGAGCAACAACTGGAAGAGATCCATAGTAACTGGATTCAGGGTAGCACATCACAGGAGTCGATCGAGATGGAAAAGGAACTCATGAAGAAATGGAATGAACGATGTGAGCAGGAAGAAATACTGTGGAAGCAAAAATCGCGCAATCAATGGCTGAAGGAAGGCGAGAGGAATACTAAGTTCTTCCACAGGTCAGCAATGGACTATCGTTGCAACAAAAAAATCACCAAAATTCAAGGAGAGCATGGAACGGTTCTCAACTCGCACCAGGACATTGCCTATCAACTTCGCAATCATTTCCAATTAATTGCCACCGAACCGAACTTCGATCGACGGGAGGCCATTGCCAAGGTAATTTCCACCATACCCAACCTCATTACAGAAGAACAAAACCAAGCCCTGGAGCGATCTGTTTCCCTACAGGAGGTGGAGACAACAGTCAAAGAAATGGCCAACGGGAAGGCGCCAGGGCCGGATGGCTTCACCGTGGATTTCTTTAAGGCCTGCTGGGATGTTGTGAAAGAAGACATCTGGGAAGTGGTGGAAGACTCACGCACCTCTTCATCTATTCTGAAGTCCCTGAACTCTACATTTATTGCATTAATCCCCAAGGAAGTGGACGCATGCACTCCGTCCAAGTTCAGGCCCATTGCGCTCTGCAATGTGGTGTACAAGATAATCTCGAAAGTCATAGCCAATCGGTTAAAACCTATTCTACCTCAAATCATCTCTGAGGAACAATCAGGTTATGTGGAGGGGCGAAAAATCATGGACAATATTCTGTTAGCTCATGAGATGATCCACATGCTGCAGTCGCTCAGAAAGGCGGGCATGATAATTCAATTGGACCTCTCAAAGGCTTATGACAAAGTAAGTTGGGACTATCTAGAAGCTGTACTCAAGGCGTTTGGCTTCAGCACCCAATGGATCACTCGGATTTTAGCTCTAATCAAATCGCCTAATCACTCGATTCTAATCAACGGAGCCCCCTCTCAACCTTTTTACTCGTCCAAGGGCATCAGGCAGGGAGACCCTATATCCCCTTTCCTTTTTGTCATTCTTATGGAAGGCTTCAGCCGCCTCATTAAGTCAGCCAAGGAGAATAACATGATAAGGGGCCTGCAGCCGTTAGACAATTTTCCGGCCACCACACATCAACAGTTCGTGGATGACACCATGCTGCATGGCAGGCCCACTGTAAAAGAAGCAAAAGGTTTTAAGCACATTCTGAATCTGTTCAGTCAGGCATCTGGTATGGATTTTAACTTTGAAAAATCCTATGTTTTCTTTTTTAACACCCATCTGGCGGTTCAAAGGCAATTAACTGAGCTCCTTGGTTTCAAACGAAGCACTCTCCCTTCTAAGTATCTGGGGGTTCCCCTCACGGACAAGCTATTCCACACTACTTGCTATCGATTCTCCCAGCCCCTCAGGGGATCCTACAGAAGATTAGAACCATCCAGCGAAACTTTCTCTGGTCGTGCAACTCGGGGAAGAAAAAATGGGCGCTTGCAGCATGGGATAAAATTTGCAGACCCAAAAGCTTAGGAGGGATAGGGCTGTAGGATCCAGGAACAACCAACAAGGCATGCGGAGCCAAGCTTTGGTGGAGATGGCTGACAGAGCCGCACACCCCGTGGGCAAGATTATGGAAAGATAAGTATGCGGCGCATTGGCGACAAGAGGAGCTGGTTCGAATAACCGACGTCCCCGCTGGTTCCCCTATCTGGAACATGGCCCGAGCCAGTCGGCATATCATTCAGGATCATTGCTTCTGGGAGATAAGAAATGGGCAATGTGCTCTCTTCTGGGAGGATGCTTGGCAACAACTCCCGAAACTGGAAACCCCTAATCTACAACCTCTGCAGCAATGGTATCAGGACATGGATAAAATAAAAGTTCATCATTACTGGACTCAAAGCAGGGAACCACAGCAATGGAGGGATTGGAATCTAACTCCCCCCCCTGATGACGAACTCCTGAAGAATCTTCTCAACACCCTCAACGCTATCCTTAGGCAGAGAGTAATCAGGGAAATGCAAGGTCCCGACATCCTGCCCTGGGGAAAACTTACAGGAGGTTCCTTCAACCTAAAGGAAGCTCGCCACTACTTGGACAACAGAGAGGAGCGTGACAAAGTTGCATGGTATGACAATGTCTGGATCGGCAGTCTGTGGCCCAAGATTAAGGCTTTTTTATGGCTCATTCAAAACAAAAAGGTTTTAACCTGGGAAAATCTCACTAAGAGAGGGTTCATAGGGCCCTCCCACTGCCCCTTATGTGAGCAACAGGAGGAAACCACCAATCATATTTTCAACGAGTGTGTCTGGACAAACAATCTTTGGGAATGGCTTCAAGAAATATTCCGCCAGTCGGACAGACAGCGAAATTCCATCCATGACACTATAACCAGTTGGCGGGCTCACTACTCTAACAGCACCATGGTAAATACTCTCTAGAGAAACAGTCCAGGATTCCTAATTTGGAATGTTTGGAAAGAAAGAAACAATCGTATTTTTCAAAAACACAGCATTCGGCAACTCGATGAATTAAAACTGGTCATTATACAGGGGTTAACGGAAACAACCCGCACCTGGAGTAAAGAAGAGAAGGCTGAGACGATATCTCCCAATGACCGCAGAATTCTAGGCCTCTTTGGGCTCATCGACTCGGCGGAGCATCTTCTGAAGGAAAATTCCCTCTGACCTGTTCCTCCTCCTGCAATTTGGCACTGTCCGCCCTAAGGGTACTGTAAATTGAACTTCGATGGCACCGCGAGAGGAAACCCAGGCCCAGACGGGCTGGGTGGTGTTCTACGAGATGACATGGGAAACGTTATACACATTCTGAGCAGAAATTTAGGCGAAACCACAAATAATGATGCCGAATTCAAGGCCTTAGAACAGGGACTGTGACTCTTAATTCGACTGGGCAAAGGTCTGGTCATCGTGGAGGGCGACTCCCAGCTAGCCATAACCACACTCAAGAAGATACAACATGGAACAAAGCCGAGCAAAGCAGTAAAGCACTGGAGGTTAGCAGCGGTAACGGAGGTCATGGCACAGCATTTGGCATCCCTCAGCGGCATAATTCTGCAATCTGTGCGAAGAAAGGCCAACTCGCTCGCGGACCACCTTGCGAACTATGCTGTTGACAACCCGAAAAATGCCTGGGACACGTGTTGGCATGATCTCGCGAATGAAAAAACTTCGGGATCAATGCTACACCATCTCAAGGCAAGAACTAAATGCTGGTACTTCCGTAGGATGAACGGCAGGTAATTCGTCGTCAGTCGATCAGGAGTAACGATATGGTGATTGCGCACGTCAGGCGGCACAGGCCGAATCAGATAACGAGACACCCTTGGGCTCATCGATCATTAATGAGGGGGAATGATAGCAAAGGAAAGAGCATAACTAATCGCATTAAGCGGAGTTTTCCAGTGTGTGAAGGGTCGGATCGTAGGACGGAAATCCTCGGTCATCAACCCAACTTTGGCGGAAGGACCAATTGGCAACATGCCATGCATTATGGCCTTAAATGGCCACTCCATTGCACTCATCACCCCGACTCCATCCTCTTTATTAACTCATCTGCTCGGCCTTTCATTCTCATTCTCTCCTTCGGAAATCAACCTCTCTGCTTTTCATCTGATTTAGGGGCCAATCTTCTGAGCGACATCTCTGCCTTCACAGACCCAGACGCCATGGCTGATTTGAATCTGCGAAGCATAAAAGCCTCACAGGCCCTCAAGAGGGCCAAGGACTGCTATGATGCATCCGTATCTAAACGCGGCAAGCAAACAATCGAGGTTTTAGAAGAGGAAGTGGAACTAGTGCGGACAAAGACGGATGACAACGCCATTAGTGAGAAAGTTGATTGGCTTGTCTACCCAGGCACTCCCTCCACGCGCCAGACCCAGTTTTTGCAAACCCAAGTCGTAGCTTGGCAAGTGAAAACAATGCTGGCCAAAGCGATAGCCATGAAGGGAGCTGCAGTGAAGGAAACGTTTGCGGCCACATCCATGGCGTCAGCTCGAAACACTGCTCGCCTTGATAAATTGGAAGTTTCGTTCAACTCGTTAGCAGATGAACTACGCTAGCATGGCAAGGCACTGGAGAAATTCGTCCGACGCTTCGAAATTTACCTGCGCCACATCCTCCATGTCTCGATCGAGCTTCCCACGGACGACTCACAAGCCACGGTAATCAGACGCTTCAAGCCTCGAGCTCCTGTGACAGGCGATGAGGGCTTGACTCCAGGCGAGGCGAGACACTCCAGAGCTTCCACTCCAACTCTCTAATGGCTCAACAGCCTCTGTGGGTTATCTGTAATTGGTCAATCTTTTCTTTCTATACTTGTGTTAGTTTTTCAGTAAGCATTCGGCTTGTAAGAGGCCATTCTGGCCATCAACACAGTTTTGTTTCTGGTTTTGGTAGTCATGGGCAACCCTGCGTGGTAGCCTCGAGGTTTTGTCTAAGGGCTAAGATGGTTATCAATCTAGCTAGTTTTCAGCTCAGTCACACTTAGTCTCTTGTAAGCTCGAAAGAAGCAGGCCACTGATCTGTAAAAGCCATAAGTCTTCGAGCCTCCTCGATGTAATATTTGTTTATATTATAATACAATGATCCTCACTTACTTACAAAAAAAAAAGAACATTTTGGGATAGATAATGAAGAAATATGATGGCCCTGGGACAAAGCAACAAATTATTACGTTTACATATTTTGGAGAGGGATATATGAAAGTTCAGGATTATCACCATTATCAATATTTTTTTTAAATGGTATAAATTATTACGTTTACATATTTTGGAGAGGGATATCTAAAAGTTCAGAATTATCACCATTATCACCATTTTTGTTTAAATGGTATGAGCACCTTATGAGTTCTCAGTTTTTAATTTACCCAAATATTTGTGATGTTTGTTTATTTCTCATATGAATATCCATAATTAATATCTTCAAATATTTTATAAATTAAAATATATTATACATCAACACATTTTTTTATTCAATTCTTATGTTTAATTTTTATGATATTGTTGGACACCCAATCCTTAATGGATAGGTGTGGAAGACGAATGGAAAAAAGAAGTCCAAGTGACCTTGGAATGTGGAATCCAAGAGTCACGACAATGTAATATAAATACACATCTATGGTTAATAAAAGAATAACTCACGCTTATTTTCATTTCCTTGTGTGTGTTCTCCATGAGTGTTTAACATAGTATTAGAGCGAGCGATTGCTGACCCTGCTCCAATCAAATAAATTTAGTTGTATTCTCTAAGTTTGAGAATATGCCAGTCGAGTCCACCAAAGCTAATGAAGTCTGCAGAAAACGTTCCTTTCTGACCTGACATACCTGACGCTCCTCAGTGCGCTGCCATATTTGCTTGCCAGCTCCTACAACAAAAAATCTTGTCTATATTCAAGCAGACGTTTCTGTCTGTTAATATTACCGTTGGTTCAACTTCTCGATTGAAACTCCTCTGCCTGTAAAACCACACAATATCCCCGAAACTTGTGGCTTTGTGACCCACAGGTCCGCCCTTCAATTTGCATCTCTATATCACTGTTTGGAAAACATATTTACAGTCGGGGCTTCTCAAATAATATCGTGCTGCCTCCTCTCACTGCACGGCACCAATATTCCCATACACTAATCCATTGTGGCAACCACGCTCCCACACCCAACTCCATATAGGCCAGACTCCATTATAATGCTGCCTCCGCTCCACATACCGCTCCTCCCACCTCTATGGTAATTCCTCATCCCTCTGCTCCCAACTCTCCTCCGTGGTTGTGAGCCAAATCCTAAGCTCTCGGGGTGGTGTCTTTGTGTTGAATGGTGTGTATGGTTGCGCCAAAGGTGACTTCTCTCTACCTGCGCCCATGCTCAGAACGCTACCCACTGTGCCCTGCGCAACAAACATGTCCTCCATGGCATGTATCACATCGAAAACATTGCAGTCTGTTCTGCCCGAGAGGCCAGCGTAGTAGTGCGAGGCCTTACTGAGGTCGCAAAGGTAGTGGATGGCGATATCCGACAAAGCTTCGAGGGAAAATTGTTGGCAGGATTAGAACCCGACACGCCTTATTGACTTGTTGGAATGCACACTTTGAAATCATAAACTTGCACACTTTGTCCCTCATTGCACCTGTCACCGATATATTCCCGCATACACGTACGAGAAGAAGAGGCTAGGGGAGAGGGTTCAGTGATTGGACACCTCAACAATGACTGGCCCCCATGCCACGTAGGACATCACCACATCACGTACGTCAAGTGTCCCAGCGCATGCCTTTCACGTGGCGGGCACGTGCACTTGGTCCTTCCGGTCTATAACCTGCTTAGCAGGTTGTCTCCCACCATAATATGGAGGCTTCTTGACGAAGCCTCATTTTCTGCTCCGGGTCTGGTTGTTGTGTGTTTTGGTCTCCGACTGTTGCACGACATTTCTCCGATGTCTGACGCCTCCGCCACCACCGTCTGCGCGCTCCATCTGTCGTTATGGCGCCCGTGCTCTCTTGGCTCGAGCTCCCCTGGTCCTGGTTCGACCGTGGCAGCCTTCAAAACATTCATGGTTTATGCTTTGTGGCTGTTCACACTGGGTTCTGTGTTCGTTAAACCTCGACTCTGTGGTGGTTTAACCTCGACGCTGTGGTGGTTATACCTCGACGCTGTGTGGTTATACCTCGGCTCTTTGGTGGCTATGCTCGGCTCTGTGTTGTCATACCTCGGTCCTGTGGTGGTTTTACCTTGGCCCTTTCGTGGTTTTATTCGGCTCTGTGGTGGTTTAACTCGGCTCGGCCCTGTGGTGGTTTTTCTCGGCTCTGTGGTGAGCATACCTCGCCTCTGTGGTGGTGATGGTCATACCTCGGCTCCATGGTGGTCATACCTTGGCTCTGTGGTTCGGCGTTGCATGGCTTACAGGTCTGTATGCTCCGAATTTTGTTTTTAGGTGCGTTTTTCAGCTCTGGATGCTGTGAATTGTGCTTTCAGGTGCATTTCATTGTTGGTTTTAAGTGTTTTTGCAATTTTTTTCATGTTTGTGCTCTGTTAATGATTGTGTTTTTGATTTCTTTGCAGGTCAGTGCAGAAGCCAAGGACAATGCAGTTGGCTGGAAAGGCAAGGAGGACAATGCAGTTGGCAAGGAGGAAGGCCAGGAGGGAGAGGAATTGGATGAGAGGAGTCTTAAGGTAGGACTCTGTCCTACCAGTCATATGTATGTGTTTGTAAACACATTTAACCTGAAGGAGATGTTCTCTGTTGAGCTTCTTTACTGTTTTACTGTGGTTTTAATGTGTTTAGGGTTTTACTGTGTTTAGGGTTTAGGGTTGTAATTGGAAAATCGAATGCTTTGACCATCCTGCTTTGAGTTCAAATGAAAATCGAATGCTGGTTGTTGTTTATGCATTGAGAGGTTTACTGTGGTTTTACTGTGTTTAGGGTTTAGGGTTGTAATTGGAAAATCAAATGCTTTGACCATCCTGCTTTGAGTTCAAATGTAAATCAAATGCTGGTTGTTGTTTATGCGTTGAGAGGTTTACTATGGTTTTACTGTGGTTAGGGTTTAGGGTTGTAATTGGAAAATCGAATGCTTTAACCATCCCGCTTTGAGTTCAAATGAAAATCGAATGCTGGTTGATGTTTATGCGTTGAGAGGTTTACTGTGATTTTACTGTGTTTAGGGTTGTAATTGGAAAATCGAATGCTTTGACCATCCTGCTTTGAGTTCAAATGAAAATCGAATGGTGGTTGTTGTTTATGTGTTGAGAAGTTTACTGTGGTTTTACTGTGTTTAGGGTTCTCTTCATGGAAACATCACCTGCAAGTTATGCCACTTCTTGCAATCAATGGTTAGTTTATAAACGAAGGAAATTTTCTTTCAATGGTTGAAGTGGACCTGATAAGAATAAGATACAACATTGTATGAATGAATGGTCCACTTTTGTCCCTTTCTTTTTTTATAAGTGTTTCTTTTTTTATAAGTGATAAGATAGCATTGGGGAATTTGAACACTTGAAAATTTCCATTTCTTTTTTTGCTTATGAATTCAGTTTCTTTGTTGAGAGTATCCTCCTTTATTCACTGATTTTTATTGATAAGTAGCAAGTAATTTTCACCTCCTTTTTATTGAGAGATTTTGATTGTTGAAGTTTGCAATGAATAATGAATTTTGATGATACAGTTTTGTTACGATTGCAATTCTTTTTTGGGGTTAGGTAGTGTTTTTAACTATTTAAAATTGAAATTATAAATTTATTCCCTACTTCGAAAAATTCCAAAGAAATTTAAATTGTGCAAAGTTGACTATGATTTTAATAAATCCTTGTCAAATTTAGAGAAAAATTAAATAAAAACATACTTTATTTGCCTACATGGCATGGGGGCCAGTCATTGCTGAGGTGATACTGCATGGATATAGTTTGAGGTTGATATAGATTGATAGGGGAATTCAATGGTAGTGTGATTTGATGTTATGCCCATGCATTGATGTTAATGGAAAGTGAATTTGTTGAATTTACTTGCATTGGAGTTAGTTTCCTTTCCTTATGTATCCAAATGCATAGGTAATTATTCATTCATTAGCTTTGAGTCACACTCCACCTCGGATGAAATTGGAACATGTTGACTTCTCAATTTCTAAATCCGGAGGTATAAAGCTTGGCTCTCACAACTTGACAAAGGCTAGTATTGAATGCAATATTGCACTAATTTCTATTTCTGTTGATAAATGTTAAATATGACCTTACAAAAGTATGTATGCCAAACATCTTTTCTACCTCTCTTTTTTCAAATAAATGGTTAGTCAGTAGGGCTGGTGGCATGTCTCGATCAGGAATCAATTGCTCCCCGTGTTGATATACTTGTTATTTAACATGATTATTGGTATCTATTTCTATTCATCAAAGAGCATGTAATGTTCAAGGGATAGTTTGTTTAGATGCAATCAGGTTGTTTTGTTAATGATGTTCAATTCAATTATGAATTCAATTTCTTTGTATAAGCACCAGAGAGCCGAGGTTTAACCACCACAGAGCCAAGTATGTTAATAATGTTTTATAATTTTTTATATTGTTAATAATGTTGAATTTTTTTATGAATTCAATTTCTTTGTTCACGCCCTCTGTTGATTGTTCAAGTTATCTTTGTTGAGAGTATCCTTCTTTATTCAGTGATTTTTATTGATGAAGTTAGCAAGTAATTTTCACCTCCTTTTTATTGAGTGATTTTGATTGATGAAGTTTGCAATGAATTTTGATGATACTTGTTATTTAACAGGATTATTGGTATCTGTTTCTGTTCTTCAAAAGAGCATGTAATGTTCAAGGGATAGTTTTTTTAGATGCAATCAGGTTGTTTTTTTAATGATGTTCAATTCAATTTCTTTGTATAACCACCACAGAGCCGAGGTATAACCACCACAGAGCTGAGTATGTTAACCTCCTTTTTATTGAGTGATTTTCACCTCCTTTTTATTGAGTGATTTTGATTGATGAAGTTTGCAATTAATTTTGATGATACTTGTTATTTAACAGGATTAGATGCAATCAAGGGACATTTTGTTTATATGCAATCATATTTTTTTGTTAATGATGTTCAATTCAATTATGAATTCAATTTCTTTGTTCAATTATGAATTCAAAAATCTGATATAGGCTAAGGCTATAACTTCAACAGATTAACAAACTTGTAGGATTTAGAAACTGTTTCATATGTAGGAATTATAAACTGTTTGATATATAACTTCATAAAAAATCTGATATAGGCTAAGGCTATAACTTCAACATATTAGCAAACTTGTAGGATTTAGACACTATTTTATACATAATAATTTGAAAATGTTTGTAGCTTTCCAAACATCCATGGATGCTATCATTAGCAAACCTATTTGATCCTTGCCAAAATCACAGTGTCTTGTAGTTACAAAAATTAAGTCATGGCACCTCTATGCTTGATGGCTTCCATTTCCTGCATTGCCCAAGTATGGTGGACTGCCCAACATTGGATGATTAGGATGTGCCTGAATGTTGGCATATGGTTGACTCTAATTTGCTCCATGTAGCTATAATGGGACTCAGTAGCCCAAGTGTCCACTTGTGTTACTAACCTCAACACTGACTGCAGGTGTCATATAAACACAATTAGGATTCAAACCTGCACTGGTAGGGGTATAAGAGGTGGGCCAAACCCCTGCCTAATAGCTAGGGACTTGGATGTTAATCAGGTCTTGGAATGATGGTGTTTGCTCTGCAATGTGGTCCAACGTGTTAGACATCAACCTGTTTGCCTCAAACTGGCTTGAACCATGGTCTTCTCTACTTGTCACCCCTTGTCCTTTTTCCAACTCTTGCTGAACCTTTCTTGCCTCTCTCTGTTGCCTTGCCAATTTCTTTTGATGTTCCTTATCTTCCCTTGCTTTTGTCTTTCCAACCTTTCCTTTGCTCGAGCTTCTGCTGTTGCAATCCTTGCAACCCTCTTTTCATTGGCTAACTCCTTCTTTCTCTTTTTAACTTCCTAAATTTCATTCTTTTTACGTTCAGAATCGAACATTAAATTCATATAATATTCAGATGTGAGAAATTGTGAACTCTTCCCTAAATGAAGATAATCTGAGGTTGAGTTCCTTGATGAGGCCTTCACTCTCTCTACTGGTAGCTTTAGGAATGCACCAAGTAATCTTTGCTTTTCCGGACCTGGCTACTAGATTTCATCTTCTGGGACAACTGATTGGCCCCCAGTGTTGTCTTCTTCAGGTAATTCATGCTGAATAGGATCCTCTTCTAGTGATCCATTGTCCACAAAATAATGAATAAGTTCGGTGTTCAACCCTAATGGTTGTGAAGGCATGTCCATGCTTTCATCCTCATTGGTGGTAGATACATTATTTCCAGTGATATTCATCACGGCCTCTTCCAGCCATGATGGTGCACTTACTTGGGTTGGCATGGTCAATTGCTCATTGTCAGCTGCATCAGTGGGTGTCACAGCCTCATTGATATTGTTAGTTGGTTCATCACTGAACTGTGTCTCACTGACATGCTCAGCATCATCACCACCACAGAACAACCCTTCAGAAAGGGACATTATACCTTCAGCAACAGCTACATCTTCTTGGGCACCAACATGCTCTTCTAAGTTCTCTGCTTCTTGACCTTCCACTTCAAATGCTTGGCTACATGTGGTATCATGCATAAGAGCATCAAAATTGAGTGGCCATATACCAGTCCTCCTAAATCCAGCCTTGATATTAGAAGGTGTGAGAGCCCTTTTAAATGCTTTAATTGCAAGCTTGGCTAGCTCAAACCTATTTACTTCCACCCTTGGATTATTTTCCATCCATGAAGCTCGCTCGACCCTGAAATAGTTCTTGAAAGGCCCAAGCACGCTCACATCAAGGGGCTGCAATCTGTGAGTAGTATGAGACAGAAATGTTAACAGGTAAATTCCCAACTTATTGGCCTCCTTGATTGTTTGCACAACCATGTGGCTTCCATGGCCATCTAAAATCATCAAGTGCCTATTTTCAGGTGAGACACCACCTGATACAGAAGCAGCAAAGTGGCAAAGCCAATTTAGGAACAATTCCTTTGTCATCCATGCATGTGGATGTGTAGCCATGCATGCCCCTGGTTCACAATTATGTATATAATTTTTTAGTTGAGTTTTACCTTTAAATAGATAAAATCCTGGTATTGATGAACCAATTGCATTGACATAGGCAAGAATTGTGATCCACTCCCTGCTCTTAGGCAATATCTTAGGCAAATTTCTACTCCCTCTCTTGGCAATTACCCACATACCAGAATTTATTCCTGCCTGTAAGGTTTCATCACAGTTCCATATATGGTCTGGGGCATATGAGCACTGGTCATATGCAGTAGAAAGAGTGTTATAGAACTTGGAAACAATTGCAGGGCGTAGATTTAAAGCCCGGTCTCTGTCAAGGCCCTCTGCTGTACGTAACACAAGGTCTGGATGCCTCTTTTTAAACCCACTCCACCATGACTTACCAGGAAAACCATCTTTAAAGGGGTTTGGCCTCCCTTGACAGATTTGAGCTACATTGGATTTAAGTTGTATAAGCTCTAACCCATGTCCCAATTGGGCCATGTCCTTACACCACTCCACCACCTCATCCTCCTCCTGTTCAGTCATAATTGTAACATGCCCTCTACGCTTTGTATTAGTCAACCCATTTATCCAATAATGTATGTTAGAGGTAGCAATACCATGTTTTTTTGTAGATGCATGGATTGAATATCCCTTAAACTCGATGTCATCAATTGCAACGAGCATGTCTTGCTTCGTCTAGCCTCTGATTGCACTGATTTTCTTTGTTGAAATTGCACCTTGTATTGTGGTCAAAGGTGGCTCTGTGGGTGATGGTGGGCTGGGATGATCTGCAACCACATGGTCCTTTTCAACTACATTACTGGGAGCAATGGGAGCATTGACATCCTCATCTAATGAACTGCTCCACAGTTGGGCCCCCCTTCTCCCTCGCCTCCTGTTCCTTATCCGATCTGCAACAAAAACTCTTGGCATGGATACAACCTGCAATTTCCAACATCGTTAAGAAATTTGATAAGTATTACAGCACAACTGTATAGAGTAAACTATAATTATGTATGAATTCCAAAATTTCTGCTAATAACATGAAATCTTTAGTTGTTTGTTGTGAATTAATTGGCATTGAAGTATTACTTGTCAATTATGTATTACTTGTAATATCAACATGAGAAATATATGTGATACCTACATGGCTGTTAGCTACATGGACTTGTCTAAAATCAGTAAGTGCCTATTTTAAAATGGACTTATCTTTGGACATGGATTGTGTGTTAGAACTATTTTTATTGAAAGATTTTACTCAATATAAAGTCAATATCCAAATCTGCTTAATAAGCACAACAAAAGGAGGAGGCAACTACATTTATATTGTAGGCAACTAGAACTGTATGTTTGTTGTGAATTAATTGACATTGAAGTATTACTTGTCAATTATGTATTACTTGTAATATCAACACAAGAAATATATGTGATACCTACATGGCTATTAGCTACATGGACTTGTCTAAAATCAGTAAGTGCCTGTTTTAAAATGGACTTATCTTTAGACATGGACTATGTGTAGGCGTTCAAGGTTTATGAATCCTTTGTTTTTCTTAGGAAAAACCTCTGCCCAATAGGCACTGTTCCTATGTAGTTAGTAGGTTGTTGTACTTATAAATTTTGAAGGGCACTGTTCCTATGTAGTTAGTAGGTTGTTGTTCCTATGTAGTTAGTAGGTTTTTGTTCCTATGTAGTTCGCAGGCACTGTTCCTATGTAGTTAGTAGGTTGCTGTTCTTATAAATTTTGAAAGATTTTACTCAATATAAAGTCAATATCCAAATCTAGTTAATAAGCACAACAAAAGGAGGAGGCAACACATTTATATTGTAGGAAACTAGAAATAGCTACATGGACTTGTAATGGCTTGAACGCTGTTAACTACATGGACTTGTAATAGCCTGAACGCTGTTAGCTACATGGACTTGTAATAGCCTGAACGCTGACAACTCATTTTCTCCATAGAAATTGATGTATTGTTCTTAGGGGACTATGTGTTGGAACAATTTCTTGAAAGATTTAACTCAATACTGGACTTAAAGGTTTAGAAAAATTCCAACTTGAAATTTGGAGTAGATAATTAGTAAGCGAGTTTGAGCACTCATAGCTTCTTTAATCTACGTGATTTTCTTATAAACATAACTCTCATTACTTACAAACTTAACATAGTTTCTCAACTAAAATAATGATAAAGTACTCAATATCTTGAATAACATTATTCAAGAACAATGAAATACCTGTATGTCTCCAGCAACGCTCCAGCAACTGATGAAGAGAGTGAATGTAACACTGTGCACACACTCTGTCTGGAATGTAACATTGAGTACACTCTGTCTGTATGTCTGGAACACTATCTGAAAACGATTGTATGTCTGCAAAATGGAAACTCATTGTCTGAAAACTCACTTTCTGAAAACTGTATGTCTGCAAAATGAATGGAACACTATCTGAAAAATCTGAATGTATGTCAGCAGTAGCTTAAGAGTATAATGAATGCCTCAAATGCAGTAAGAGTTGATGTTTTATAGTTTTATGATCTAGAATTTAATTGGTAGGGAAGATTGGCATGGATTTCCATATCCCAAATTTAATTCTGTGCTGTGGATTGATTTGTACATGATCCAATGGCTGAAAATATTTCATGGTTGATCCTTGTGCTTTCCTGAATTTAATTCCTGAATTGAAATGCTTTCCTGAATTTAATTCCTGTAATTCCAGGGCTGTTGTGTTTAATTCTTGAAATGAAAGGTTGGGTGAACTATTTCCTGAATTGAATGGTGTCATTTAATGTCTTCAATAGCCTGAATGGTTAAACAAACATGTACATATGGCTGACATACATTTCACCTATTTTTGTGCAGGTGTTACCCAGTCCTTGTGCAGGTGTTACTCAGCAATGAGATCTATTGCCCCAATGCAAAATCAATGGGTGACTGTTTGATGGGATAACTGTACTTTTGGATGGAAAGCATTGTAATTTTTTGTAGTGCATTTTGCCTTAGTTGGTAATTCAGAACTGGAGGTACTTGAGACAATAGGTCTTGTCAACTTGTGATGTTAAGACTTGGTGTATGACAGTTGTTGGTCTAGTAAAAAACTGGGCCCATTTTGAACATATTTATATAACTTATATAACTTATTATCAAATATTTATATGCATATTTTAGTGAGTTTGTAATTTATGTTTGATGGATGTGTGGGACCAGTACTATAACTACTACTAGTCCTTGCACAACAATAGAAACCTCTCCCCTACAACCCAAAAATAACTTGGTGGATTTTCTACCATAGGAGGACATTGCCATGAACATGTGTCTATAAGTGTGATTATATGGCGAACATATATCAAGCATAAAGGTGATTATATCGTGGACACATGTCACATGTAAAATAAAAAGGTTGATAAAATATGAGATCAACTTATTTAAAAGAAAGGCCTATGGGCCTTTTACACACACACACACATATGTATGTATTATTTTTTAAAATTTGTTACAAAATACAACCATAAAAATAAAAATAAATAAAAATAATTGATTAATCTTTTATTTTTAAATATTTGTTATAATATTTAAAATTTTCATGATTAAATAATATGATTAGTGTAATGGGTGGAAATTGTAACCATATATTTTAACTTTTTAAATTTTAATTAGACTAACTTTCATTAACCAAATAACATATAAAATAATATAATAATATTCCATAAAATTGAAATAAACAAATAAGATAAAATAATTTAATAGACTCAAATTTTAGAATTGTTAAGATTTGATTTCTAGATGATATGGATTCAGAATAAAGTTATCTTAAATGTTTAAATTTGTTGTATACTATTATTATATTGATTGTAAAATATAAATTTATTTTGAAATTTTGTGATAAAACTTAATTTATAAAAAATATTTTAAAAACATAATGACAATTATAAAAGTTAATCTTGATTTAATAATAAATCCATAGCCTTAATCTTAAAAATAGAAAGTAACAAATGATACTCTTATTTACACAAATTTGGGAAAAAAAAAAAATGAAACAAAGTAATAATAATGATGTTAGATTAGCTTATTCATGGTCATTTTATTTCCATCATCACAGGAATTTAATTGAATTGGAGATCTCTAAATTGACAAACCTGAGTACATGAGTACAAGAAACTACTAAATTTAGTCTATGCCCAAGGGAATCTCCAATCCACATAAGATTTCATAAAATATTAGGAAGAAAAGTTGGGGTCTCTAACAGAGTAGTCTACCTAGCTAGTAGATTCGCCTGGAACATTCCATCGGTTTGAAAAGAATCTGTTTCCATTGACGGAGAACAACGAGGATGTTTTTGGCACCTTGCAGTTTGGATCACGCGGACCGAACATTTTCTGGCAAGTTGGCGACCATCTCCTCCGCGGTCCGTTTCACTCCGTTCTTTGTCACTCTATTTCCTTCGTCGCTCCCATCTAAAAAAAGTGCGTGGGATTGAGATGGAAATGAAAATGAAAATTTTTAAATTTTAAATGTTGCAGGATTCAGGATGGAATATCAATGAAGCGTTAACTGGTCACCCTCTATTCAATGTCCTGTGTTAGTGGTTTCTTGCTCTATCTTATTCTGTCAAGTTTTCATAAACTTCGGTCTGAGAATATTCCTTACCATATGTTGATTACCAATGCTTCATTGGAGGAATTTCATGTTCCACTAATGGTAGAAGCCTGCAGGAGGCTTTGAGTCCCTATGTAGAAGTCGTGGAATCCAAGATTATTAGTGATTGGGAAACTAGTAGATCCCATAGATTCAGCTTCGTGACATTCAACAATGATAAATCGATAAAGGATGCCATCGATTCAATGAATGGAAAGATGTTTTATGGGAGGAGCATCACCGTTAACCCAACCCACTCTAGAAAAAATGAGGGTGGTCGCTCGTGCGGGGCAGCAGTGGCGGATCTCACTACGACGGTGGTTCTGATGAGGAGATAGGTAATATGATGTTTCTCTAGGGTTGTCATTTCTCTGTTTCTGCATTAAAGCATAGTTCAATTGGGGTAAAGCTTAAAAAGCAACACAAGCAACACCTATATTGTTGTAAATACCTCTACATCAAGAGTATTTGGATAAAATATTTAAAGAAGCTATGAAACCTCATTTTAGTTGACATTTTTGTAAATACCTTTACAGGGATAGAAGCTCTGAAACCTCATTTTCATTGAAGTTGTCTGAAATCATGCAATTTTGAAAGTTGTAGTTGTATGTGTAAAACATGGCTTTGAAGGTTGTATTTGTAGGTGGAAAAAGTAACATGGATAGGGTATTATGTGCCTTAATGGTTATGAAAAAAAACATTATCAGTAATTTTTTTTTTTTAAAGAAAACTTATTAGAAAATTATAAAAAATAAACACAATTAATTACTCCACCATTGATGAAAATTCTCGTGAGAAATCCTGCACTAACAACTCACGCAAACCACATTTTTTAAAAGGAAAAAAAATTATAAGTTAGAATACTCAAGGGAACATTTTGGGATGGATAATGAAGAAATATGATGGCCCTGGGACAAAGCAACAAATTATTATGTTTACATATTTTGGAGAGGGATATCTGAAAGTTCAGAATTATCACCTTTATCAACATTTTTTTAAATGGAACAAATTATTAAATTTACATATTTTGGAGAGGGATATCTGAAAGTTCAGAATTATCACCCTTATCAACATTTTTTTTAAACGATATGAGCGCCTTATGAATTCTAAGTTTATGATTTACCCAAATATCTGTGATGTTTGTTTATTTCTCATATGAATATCCATAATTAATATCTTCACATATTTTATAAATTAAAATATATTATACATCAACACATTTTTTATTCAATTTCTATGTTTCATTTTTATGATATTGTTCGACACCTAATCTTCAATGGGTAGGTGTGGAAGAGGAATGGACAAAAGGAGTCCAAGTGACCTTGGAATGTGGAATCAAGAGTCACGACAATGTAATATAAATACACATCTATGGTTAATAAAATAATAACTCACACTTATCTTCATTTCCTTGTGTGTGTTCTTTATAAGTGTTTAACATGGTATCAGAACGAGCGATCGCTGGCCCTGCTCTAATCAGCTAAATTTAGCTGTATTCTCTGCGCTGTCTGGCGAAGTTTGAGAATATGCCAGTCGAGTCCACCAAAGCCAGTGAAGTCTGTAGAAAACGTTCCTTTCTGACCTGACATACCTGACGCTCCTCAGTGAGCTGCTATATTTGCTTGCCGGCTCCTGTAACAAACAACCTTGTCTATATTCAAGCAGACATTTCTGTCTGTTAATATTACCGCTGGTTCAACTTCCCGATTGTAAATTATTTGCCTATAAAAACACACAATATCCCCGAAACTTGTGGCTTTGTGACCCACAGGTCCACCCTTCAATCTGCATCCCTATATATATGTTTGGAAAACATCTTTATAATTAGAGCTTCTCAAATAATATCATGCTGCCTACTACCACTGCACGGCACTGATACTCCCATACAATAATCCGTTGTGGCAACCATGCTCCCACACCTGACTCCATATAGGCCAGACTCCATTATAATGCTGCCTCCGCTCCATATACTTCCCCTCCTGCCTGTCTATGGTAATTCCTCGTCCATCTGCTCCCAGATCTCCTCTGTCATTGTGAGCCAAAGCCTAAGCTCTCACAGTGGTGTCTTTGCGTTGAATGGTGCATATGGTTGCACCGGAGGGTGACTTCTCTCTACCTGTGCCCACGCTCACAATGCTTCCCACTGTGCCCTACGCAACAAACATGTATTCCATGGCATGTATCACATCGAAAACGTTGCAGTCTATTCTGGACGAGAGGCCAGCGTAGTAGTGTGAGGCCTTACCGAGGTCGCAGAGGTAGTGGATGGCGATATCTGCCAGAGCTTCGAGGTCAGATTGTTGGTAGGATTAGAACCCAACACGCCTTATTGACTTGTTGGAATGCACACTTTGAAATCATAAACTTGCACAATTTTTCCCTCATTACACCTGTCGCCGAGATCTTATCTGAAAGTAAGCATTTTTCTTGAGCAGTTAAATTCGCCATTGAAGACCTCTCCAACGAAATGTATCATGGTCATCTCATCAGTCACAAAATATTTGCAAATTTTGGAGCGTTAATCCTATGGTACGCTGGTGAATTGTTCGTGTGGTGAAATACAAAAATAAATGCATTGAACCACCATTTAATTGTGCATTGTCTCTGCATTGAAGCTCTTTGAGTTCTATATTCTTTGCATATGCCGGTTCGAGGACTAGATTCCCGCAAATCAAGTCTTGATGCTTGTGGGTCTAATTGCTTTAAGGGTATGGTATTTCTATCTCCTCCCTATGCATTGATATCATAGTCTTACATATAAGTTGGTGGAAAATCATATAATGTTTGAAATGTATGTTGAAGCAAGTGCAACTACTCCATTTCAAGTATTCCAAATATCAACAATACCAATCAAATCCGGGACCAATACTAGCGGGATTTAGAATCTTTTTTGGAAAATTACAAGTTTAAATTGTGTAAGTAATATTCGATATTTGATATGCATTGTGGAATCGAGAAATTTTGATGAAAATAACGAAATGTTGAAGTTTTGGGCATGTGCTTTACACAAGTTCTATTTAAAGGTTGAAAATATTTTACTAGAGAGATTTCCTTCTGGATTAAGCTTGTTGTGGGAAACATTTGGTCATAGAGAAGCCTTATTTGCTAGAGAAAATGGCTAGAATTTCTCAGGTATTAGAGTTCCTCAAAACTCTGATAGATTCTACTGATCATGATATAGTGAATATAAGCAAGAAATCCCTTTATGATATTAGAACTTGCTTACATGCTGTACAAGAAAAGATTGAGTTTTTGAAAATAGAATCTCAATTTCAGTGAGAAGAATTAAAACATAAGAGTCATAATTCTAAACCTGTTTCTGTTTAGAACATTGAAAGAGACTCCCATAAGCAGCAAGCCAATAATGCTGCAGTTGATTCACATTCCATGCCCAGTACAAGAGCATATTTGCATGCAGAAGCAAACATCTAGCCTGTACTTTCCAAGCCCATCATCAAACATTGGGAAGAGCTTGTCCATAAAAAGCACAGAACATGGCTTGGATATGACAAGGAGTTGTCCCTTCATATTTCGGACTGCTCCAAGCCCATAAAATTTTAGTGTGCTAGATTTCTTTATGACAATTCACCTTTAGCTGTTCCAGATCTTGCTCCTCTTCCACAACAACAACAAAATATTTTAAAATGCCAACACTGTGATCGAGTTGGCCATATGAAAGATCACTATTTCGATCTTCACCCATGCAAGCACTGTGGTTGGCACACCCATTCTTCACACAAATGCTTCAGAAACAAGCCTCCTGCAAGAACAAAGATTCATCTTGGATGGATCACTTCTTGGCAATGTGAATCAATAGCCAAGAAGATGTTTAAGTCGTATTTCAGAACTTGTTCTAGAATATTGAACAATCTTGCAGTTGAGTTTTCGCCATCATCTCACCTTGTACTTGATAGGGGGGAAAATGGTGGTCATCTACAAGTTTCGAAGCCACATCAAGCGAGCTTGAGCCACAATCTCTCATTCCAGATTCAGAGTTGTAGCTAGAGACATAGCAGTTCAAGCAAGCGTGAGCCACAATCTCTCATTCCAGATTCATAGTTGTAGCCAGAGACACAACAACTCAATCGAGCCCGAGCCACAACTTGTCATTCCAGATTTAGAGTTGTAGCTATAGACACGGATGCCCATGAGCATGCCTTTGGTTGGTGGTCAACCTTAAACCATCTATGCGAGGTTGAGCTTCTCCCTCTTCAAATAACTCAGGACACTTCCTCTAGCCGAAGTCTTTAGCGTCTTGCCAGTTTTGGTATAGTTCTAGGAAATGCATCAAGCATTCTAGAGTTGGTCGTCATCCTTAAACCATCAAAGGTTGTAGAACTCCCTTCTTCTAGGTTGAAGGTCGCTCTCTTAAAAATGAGGAGCACTTCCTCTAGTAGAATACCTCAGCTTCTTGCCAAATTTGGAAGAGTTCCAGGAGCTGCACTAAGCATTCCAGTGTTGGTGGTCATCCTTAAACCACCTCTTTATGCCAACATTTTAGAGAGCTTATTTAGCCTAAGTGTTGCCATGCATACTTTACAGATTTGTATTATAACTCTCTTCTTGGACTCACACATACTCCTTCGGATTAAGGGGGGGAATGTTGGACACCTAATCCTCAATGGGTAGGTGTGGAAGACGAATGGAAAAAAGGAGTCCAAGTGACCTTAGAATTTGGAATCCAAGAGTTACACCAATGTAATATAAATACACATCTATGGTTAATAAAATAATAACTCAAGCTTATCTTCATTTCCTTGTGTGTGTTCTCCATGAATGTTTAACAAATATTTATCAATTATTTTGTTATAATATTGACGCATTATAATTTATCATATATTTATATAGTTTTGTAATATTGTTACTTTTGATTTAATGTTTCTTATTAATGTGATTGTGTTGTGAATAATTATATTTATACTTTTAATGTTCTTAATTTTTTTTTATAAATTTAAGTCTTATAATTTGAGTTAGATTCAAAGGTCCAGTTAAGTTTTAATTAGATTTGCAGTTTTTTTCAAGAGTTATATTCAGTTTCCATTTAAAAATATATTTTAAATAATAAAAAATAAAATATATTTTAAATAATAAAAAATATACCATCTCACTAAAGCACGTGAAAAACCAAAATATTTGATAATTAAATTGATTTAAATTTAATTATCATTTAAAACTAATTTAAATAATAATAAAATAATTTTTCTTTAATATAATTTATATCTTATTTATAATATCTTTATTATATAATAAATTATCATTGATTTAAATTTAATATTTTATTATAAATTAAAATAAATATTTAATAATATATTAACAAATATAATTTATAAAAAATATATTTAAAATTTTGTTTTAAATCATATTACAAAATTAGCAAACATATAATTGAAAGAAAAACCCATTCTGAAATTCTTTACTTATTTCAATATCATTTTAACATTGCAAAATACAAATGCAATATAATCCATACAATAAGTTATAAACAACCACATAAATTACAAATATCAAATCATAATGCTTTAGTCTACATAGTCACATTGGTTTTTAAGATCTCTAGGTTAGTTCCTAATTTCATTTTTTTTGTGTTGCAGGGAACCCCACAGTGTCGTCAGCTTGGCCTTCATCTTAGGTAACTTTTTTTGAATTTTCCCTCTGTTTTATTGTCTTGGATTTCATTAAATTTAGAATATCCATCTCACTGTGGATTTCATAACCTTTGCAGGGAGGAATCCCTCTATTTCTCTGCGTGGTCATTTGGTAAAAGCTTCTCACTTTCCTCACACTGTTTTAGTGTCGAATATTTGGGTTCAAATTGAAAGTCCTCTGACCCTTTCCTTTCCATAAGAGGTAAGAGGTTATTTACCCATTCTTGTTTTAGGGTTTACACCGCTTGTACATTATTCAAGTTATGGATTTATGTGTATTTTGTATAGCATTTAAGCCCTGTGTCTAGTATGGATTCCACCCCAGAATTGCTGGGTTTAGAACTATGCATTTGATATGTACATGCCCTTGTTGATCAAGAGTCCTTCTCCCTATTTGAATTGTGGCAATACCCATGAATGAATGGAATGCTAGTACATCTGTGGGTACAAGCCAATTTAAAATTGTTTGTAATTTTTCTGGATCTACTGCCAACCCCTCTTTGGAAATAACATGTCCTGGATACTGAATCTTCGGTTTGTAAAACTAACACTTGTTGAGTTTTGCATATATTTGGTGTTCTCTTAGTGTTTGCAACACTATTCGAATGTGTTCTTGGTGTTCTTCTCTGTTCTTAGAGTACACCCGAATATCATCTATGAAGACTGGCACAGACTTATCAATATTTTTGTGTAGAACACTGTTCATGAGACACGTGAAGGTAGCAGGGGCGTTTGTGAGTCTGAAAGGTAGGATTACGAAAGCTGTTTTGTGGATGTCTTCATCTTTTATGCGAAGCTGGTGATAACCAATTCTCAAATCAAATTTTGAAAATATGGTTTCTCCCCTTACTTTATCAAACAAGTTGTCTATTCGTGGTAGGGGGTACTAATTTATTATGGTTAAATTATTTAATTTTCTGTAGTCTATACACATCTTGAGGGTACCATATTTTTTCTTTACGAATAAAACTGGTGCTCCCCATGGCAACACAGTTGGTCTAATATATCCTTTGTTTAGCAGTTCCTGTAACTAAATTTTTAATTCTAATAGTTAAGGTGTACTCATTCTATATGGCGCTCGGGAAATTGGGGTGGCTCCTTGTTGTGGTGGATTCGACACACAGGTGTACGAAATCACACAAGTTTAGAGAGTGTGGTCTACCCTCTAAAATATAGGTAACAGGCAGTATCTGGGGGGAGCTCAAAAGCATAAAACTTAAATGAAGTAATAGGCTAAAGTATGCTCTGTTAAAAAACTAAAACTAAAAACACAAAAGAAGCTATATAGAGAGTTCCAAATAGTAACAAGGTAAATAGCGGCTTGATGGCCTCTTCTTATTGAATGCTTGGAGTGAAAAAAAATCTTACCCACTTGCCAAAGGGCCCTAGGCAATGGCTCTAGGTCCCAATGCAAGAATGTTTGTCCTTCAAGTTCTGCCTTTTGACGCAGTTTAACTCTCTCTCTCTGCTGTAGTGGACTAAGATGTTGGGTGGCCAACCATCGAGTCCTCTCTTGCTCCATCTCCTTGGGTCACACAAACTGCTGGTGTTGCTTGGGCAACTTTGGCCAGAATAACCTTGTGATCACCATTTGTTCATCTCTTGGTGGGTTTATATAGGTGAGCTTCAAATCCTCCTTCCCTCCCTTGGTACATGATGGGTGGTGACCCAAGGGAGAGGTGTGATTCCATTGTGTGCTCAAATATGCTTTTTTTGTGCTCACAAAATGTCTAAGGAGGCGCTGGTGCTATCCTTAGGCGACTTTCACATAAGGAGAAACTGTCCATTGGTTGCTTGTGGTCCCAGAAAGTGAATTTTTTCTACTTCTAGGAAATTTGCGCGCTTATCAGGCTCTAGTGCACATAGAAGGCACTCTTTTCGAAGAAAAAAGCGCACATTTGAGAATTTATGACTAGTTCAAATTTGATTTTCTCAAAACCTTATAGATTTTAAATACTTCTTGATTCCATAATGTATCTCTGTCCTGTAAATCCTTGGGCTCGACATTAATTGATGTCATCTTCTGCTGTACGATTTTCCAGTGTTAATAGTTGCCCCCTAATGTGTAAGGTCTAGGAAGAAATGTATAGCCGAAATACATTATAGTTTATTTTCTGTATCGTACGCAGAGAGAGAGAGAGAGTCCTACGTGTACTCTTGAAATGGACAACACCTTGCACCGTTTCTGAGATAACCGTGACCTAAGGGACCCCCTACAAGCAGACAAAATATACAACATATTTGCAACATTTCAACGAGGCAGACATGTCCCATGCTTGTGATGCTATGGCTAGTTAAACAAAATTGACAGATACATGTGTTGTCTGTGCCACTACTGTGGTAGTGATGCTGGCGGTTGTTGACGACAACTGCTGACGCCCTCAGGGGTGTTTTTTCTTTGACGATAGGTGGAATGTGGTACCCATATGCCTAATCTTGGTATGGCATATCACTGCGCAATGTACGCATATGTACTGGCTGGGACCTTACCGTGTATGCATTATTGTTAGAGACGCTTATAAAGGCACGAGTCTCCAATGGATCTTGATCAAAGTGCAATGTTTGTAAGGTACGATACCATCGTGACATAAAAGATTTTGCTGTATTCGAATGTCAAAAGGATCGATGACATCTATGGAAAATGGTGTCTCCCATAGTGCCATCTGAGGATACCCCTTTGCATGGGGAGGGGTCATCCAAGGTACCGCTTCCTTTTTGGAAAAGAGGTGTTGATGTCGACAAAAAGGAAGCCTTAACCAAACCATAATGGGTTTAACATAGGCATGTTGGTGAGCGGTAGCTGAAAACAGATGATGGGGATTTAGTGGCCTGAGGTTGAAGTATATTTGAGCAGCTTGGCGGTAGTCATAGGTATTTCTGAAGGGAAAAGTCCCTGGAGTTGGTAGGACTGCCAGGGTGGGTATGAACTGGCTATGATTGTTGTAATGGTGCGTGCATGGGGGGGATGAAATACTTCGACCAAGGGAGATGGTGGACTGCTGCCATGGGAGAAAAGGTGAAATATGAGGGCGAAGAGGCGAAGGGCTTCATTTTCGGTATTTGTACATTTACCAAAAGAATAAAATAATGGGGTTTGGTTTGTAAAAAACACAGAGACGGGTACCGCAAAACATGAAAGAGGGTCTCTCACTTGATGGTGTAAGGACGATGTTTTGCTAGGGGTAGGGGTCCCACTGGTTGGTCTCATGTGCAGGGTTGATGAAGCGGAAGATGTCGCAGATGGGTTAATGCTGATGGAGGTATGGTGGGCCAAATGCGGTGCGTGGAGGTGTGCTTCCATTCTGCTTGTACAACCCGATCGTCCGAGAAGGGGGTAGAGTTTCAATGGTGAATTTGACCTTATGCATGATATATGGATGGGCATGAGGTGCTTCTTGGACTAAAATGGTATGGCCATGGCATCACTTGTGGGGTGGTGTATGGTCTACTTGGGGTGATGATCGCCATGGAGGGGAGGCTCTACTGACCATCACAGACGTTTATCATATGCAGGGTGAGGTGATGACAAACGTGGTCGGGTATGAGGACCCTATGGTTTATTTCTGATGGAGAAATGATGTTAGGATATGCAAATTTTTCTGGGACTCTATCATGCTGAGGGTAGAATGATACCTACTCCGGAACTTTCATTGGGTGATGTTGTGAATGTTTTATGGGTTCTTCCTGCAAAAAAAAACTACCTCAAGTGAAAGCATCCTATTTTCATCCAATATTATTGAAAAAAATGAATTTTGGAAAGGAAGATGGGAGGGTGCATACCTGCCGGCACTTGAAAAAATATTTTTTCAAGAGTGCGAATGTGTGGCATCGCCTCTATTTGTTATGGAGTGCTGATCACCATGCTGCTTTCGGTTTGGTGATCAAATAATCTAAGCTCCAGTTTTTCCTTGGGAGTTGTTACTTGGGTCCTAGTTTTGATTTCAGGTTGAGTTTCCCCCAGATTGAGATCAGGGGGGGCGTTGCCGGTGACTGCCCCCTATCCAGGATCTCCCTTTTGTTTATTCCTCAACTTCTTTTAGTAGCATTTGGAGGATTTTCATAATTCTCCTAGTTGTATGGTTGTTGATGAGCCTAGGAAGGGTTGCACTAGATTGACCAACGCATTACGTTGTGCCATTGGTCCACTCTATGCCGGGAATGGGGGATATCGGTTCCCTTGTCCCTGGTTGGTATATGAGTGCCGGGGTGACTTTCATGATAGGTAGGTTGTGATACGTTCTAAGTAGAATCGTATGAGTATCCAGGGTATTGATTATTGCTGCCTAGGTGTCCTTGGGCCAAAGACCCAATCAAACCATCTGCAGAATCAGCGTGCATGGTGCTACTGCTGCCCAGGTGATCTTGGGAAAAATATCCAATCAAACCATCTGCATAATCGATGCACATGGTACTACTGCTGCCTAGGTGATCTTGGGTCAAAGACTCGATCAATCTGTCTGCAGAATCTACCTACCTAGTAACTCCCTAAGTGACATGGGTGCTACTGCTGCCTAGGAGATTATGGGTCAAATACCTGATCAAACCATCTGCAGTAGACGACACACCTGGTAACTCCCCGAATACAGATTACTGCTGCTTAGGTGACCTTGGGCCAAAGACTCGACCAAACCATCTGTAGTAATCGATGAGCTTGATAACTCAAGAGGATGAGGCGACCAGGTTCCCCTATTCTTGGTTGGTGTATGGTGGTTTGGGGGGAGGAGGGACAAATGGCTATCTTTCTAATGACTATCGTTCCTCCTGCAAGTACAAGATGGTGCGAGGTTCGTTGTTGACAGACTGTATGGTGGGATCCTCTTGATAGGATCGCTTGATCGCGTGTAGGGCATCCCTATATCGTGGTATTTCTGGACAATGGTCGGTATAATTCCCATAGGTGTCACAAAGGGCGCATGCGTGATTGGTACGTAGCGGTTTGCCTGTACTTTTGGTGGCAAGTTCCTTTTTATGGGAATGCCGTTTTGAGGTGCCTGCCTCGCAGCCGAGGAGTGGTTTTAATTCATCCAACTCTGGGAATATGTGAGTAGGGTGTCCTGTGACATCACATATAGCGCAGGCTGATGACTCCCTCTGTATGGTGGGGGTCACCACTTTCTTTCCTTTCTTGGCGATTTTATTTATCATGGTTGCCGGTTTCGCGGTGGGGATTTCTCTTGCGGGGGAAGTTTCGACTGCTACTTGGGTAGGTTGGGGCTCCTCTGTACTGGGGGGCTTTAATCCAAACATAGTAACGTTGGTAGCTGGCGTTCTTGGAGGGGGAACGAGATACCACACTGGGAATGCCAATGATATATTGGGTAGTACCAATGTTGCCAAGACCTGCTGGGAGGTGAAGCTAGGAGGTGGGTATAGGAAAGGAGTTTGGGAGGCGGCATAGACTAGGGAGGCTGCAGTAGCTGATGCCTCAATATCGTTACTGCTTGAGTCCATGTCTTGACTAACCTCGGTGCTTGATGTGGAAATCATGCATACCGGGGCCCCTGTGGCATTGGGCGATACCTCAGGGATAATAGGAGGATCTCCTAGGAATGATCCTAGGATGGACGACGGTTTGAATTGGCCAGGGCCATATTCTTGATACCGTAAAAGACCATTTGTGGCTATATCTACATAGGGTAGAAACATATCTGTGTTGGTCAAAGGATGCTTTTCTGTGTGCGTCAGTTGGTTTGCTGTGATGATTTGATCCTCGTGTGGGAACATCATGATGAGGAAAACAGAGGATGCTATGGTAGACATGGCGTACATGTTACTCCGCCTAAGGAGTATATTGTAATCCAAGTGAGCATCCAAGACTTTGATGTCTATGTGGACCGTTTTGTTGGCTAAGCAGACCGATACATTTTGGAAGAGACTGACGGGGGTCGAGGGATGACGGTAGTATGCTCTGAGTTTGATGACAAAAGGTTTGTGCTCGGGGGCTCCTAACTTCTGCCATACATTATTTGACATGATGCATATGGATGCACCCTCATCAATGACACATTGATGAATAGTGATATTCTGTACCGATACTGGTATTTGGAAGGCGACCATGGAGGGAAGCCTAGGGGTGGCTTTGTCTCAATCAAAAGCCATCATGCGCGTGTCGGCAGGGTCGATGATGCCTAATGCATAAAGTAAGGCTTTCTGTTGCTTCGGGCATGACTGCAGTACCTCCAAAGCAGACGTGGCAGTAGGTGACTGGGCTAAATTTTCTACGATGCTGTAATTGTGGGCTGCTTTGGAGTAGTTACCTGCTTGCCTATTAGGCCCTTTAACCATTTTTGGCAATGGTTCCAAAGGAATCTTTGGAATGGTCAAAGGTGCAGTCAGCACGAACGTACTAGCCCCTGACATACCGATGTCTGGTGGAGTGTCGTAGCTGCGATTCCAGGTTTGGAAAAACATTTCTTCCCCAGCCATGTAAATTTCATGGTTGTTTTTCTCGAAATTGTTGGGGTTTTGTTGATGAGTGTTGACCGTTCCTTGATGGGGAAAGGGTTCTTGCATAAATGTAGTTGTCTGGGAAGATCCTCCTTGTCCTCGGTTACTCTGAAGGTTTTTAAGCTTAGGGAGTTCAGGACAGTGGTGAGTATAGTGCCCGTACTCACCACATATTGAACAAGAATGTTTTTTTCATAGAGGTGGCCTTTTTCATTGCTTTTGGGCATTTCTTGGCTCCTGGTTTTGGTTCCGGTTGGAGTTATCTCCAGCTCGGGATCATGGTGGGCGCTGTTGGTTGCTCCCCCCTTGTCCAGGGTTCCCTTTGGGTTTTTTTTTTAAACTTTCTTTTAACCACGCTAGGAGGGTATTTCTCCTGATCATACTGGTGTGGTTGAGTTTGGGATGGCTGCATAAAGTTCACCTGTGCATTGTTTTGCATTGGTGGTTTATGTGCTTGGGACTGAGCATACTGCTGTCCCATGTTTGCAGCTGGCCGTTGGGGGGGAGTTCTTCTGTCAGTTTTTCTTCTTGCGTACTGGTTCCCCTCAGCCGAAGGGTATGGTCCTCCTTGGTGATACTCTGGCGCCCTATTAGTCAAATTTTGCTGTTACATATGATGACTTTGAAATCCGGGTTGAGACATGTTCTAGGTAGACCCATGCGTGTAACCGAGATTATGACTGCTTCTGCCTAGGTACCCCTGGGTCATTGACCCAATAAGTCCGTTTGCAGTGTTTGACATGCCTAGAATTTCTTGATAAGATTGCAGGCGCGGGACGTTAGGCAGGATATTGTATATGTATCTTGATTGCGTATAGATCAGTTCAAGCTGTTGGGATTTACTGATTGCATCCTCTTCGGATGTGGGGTTACGTTGCGCCACATCCTTTGAAATCTCCGCCATCAGAGTTTTCAAGAATAAATCTAAAAGGACTCGGTCGTTGAGTTGTGCTTTGCATAAGCTGCGACACCGTCTCCACTCATGGAGATGTTCAGAAATGTGGGTAGAGGGGGATTGTCTGAAATGAGTCAGTAACTCCATTCCCAAATCGTGGTGAATGGGTAATTGAAAGTATGTGAGGAACGCAGTAGTGAGGGCGCTAAAGGTTCTATGTGAAGCAGGGGGTTGCTCGACGTACCATTTCGCGGCCAATCTCGTGAGAGTGCGTTGAAACAGCCTCAATCAAATAGTATCGTAAATGATGCTATTCAATGAGCACCATAGGTGAAAGGTCATTATATGATTCCCTGGGTCTTCCGCTTTCTTTCTCGCAAACTTTGGTATGTCTGAAGGGAGCTTCTGGGCTTGGGAGGCCAATTGGGGTCGTGTGCGATGGGGCCATTGGTGAGCTTAGTTAAATCCAATAGATTTAACACTGCTAAGAAGGGTGACTGAGAGGTTGACGCCATGGAAACATGTGAAGACACGAAGTTCTGGTTAGAACAAGGGTTAGTCTATGACGTACCCGGTTGTGAATTCAGCTGGCTTCCCGTATGGGATGCACTCTTCTGCCCCCTAGGGGATGAGGGGGGAGTGATGTGCGGTGTGGTGTTGGGATACCGAATAGGGTTCCCAACTAAGGTTTCTCCAAGAAAGGAGGAACCAACCACTGTGGCAACATTCCGTCTTTGATGCCTAAACGACGAAAGACCTGGAACCCCTCCCGATAATGGGGGGAGGTCCAAAAGATGCCTGTATCGATGAGGTTCTGTTGGAACCGTTTGAGGGTCGTCCATGTTAGGTTTTGGAATTTTTTTTTGAGGGGATCAAGTCTATGATCACGACAATTCTATGGCCACATACATAAGACAAAGCAAAAATGAAATGAATTTTCCTTTAACTTAATCTATGTGAGAAATCAAGCAAAAAATGGTTTTGTCTGTTTTCACATGATACTCAAAAATCCTAGAAGACCTAATGACATCCTCACACACTCAAAATTAATTGGGCCTTGAGAGGTTTTCTTGCGAGTGCCGGCACAACGTCCCTAAAGAACTGGCGATGCCCCCAGTCAGCCGAAGAGAATCAACGAAGGTAAGGGTAGAGGGTCTGGCACTTGCTTGCACCGTCACCTATAGGGTAAATGATGCCTTAGTTTTGGCCATTGAGAACCACCGTACCACATGAGAATTCGAGTCTTGGGCTTCTTGGTAGTCATCTAACAGTACCGAGTATCAGCCGAGTCAGGTAGCCCTAACTGATACCGCATGCACTGCGCCTAAGCTTAACCCCCTCTGAATTGGGTCTCTACTGCACTCGGGTTTTATTTTCCGTGGGCTGATAGGTGGATTTTAAAGCTCCCTAAAAACACAACTTCTATGTTTCAAATGTGGAGTGTGATCAAGGCGGCTTATTGGATGCCTACCCTCTTGATCCTAACTTAATCTATAATTTCTCTTGTGGCCCCTGTGGGGAGAACTTAGTGAGTTGGTTTAAGTTATTTTTAGGTGGCTTTATTTTCTTAGTGGGTGAGCGTATGGTGAAAAATCTCATAACTTGAACATATGGATATCGGTGATCCTTTACAAAAGTCCCCTAGTTAAACTATGTGACGTTGTTCCTTGCTCAAATAAAAAGCATTTGCGGATAATGGGCTGCTTCCAAAACCTCCTAATTAGTATATGTGAGTGACTAAAGGGAGATGGAGAATAAAAAATATAGAGTGTTCATATGCTTGTCTAGGGTCACCCAATGGCGCAAAGACAACAAATATTAATTTCTCTAACTTGCGATTCAATTCTGGTCCCGCAATTTCCTAAATGCAAAAATTGAAATTTAAACTAAACAGTTTCTACACTAGCTTATGCATGTGTGGTTGTGAGCCACTTACTTGGACTAGTTAAACTAAGTGTGCATACCAAAATTTGCAAAAAACATAAATTTTTCGGAAAGCAATGGTTAATTCGCCCCCTACTTAAACTATTGAACACTTTTTGCAAAAAACAACTTAAATGAAAACTAACTAAATGCCTACAAAAAACAACAAAAATCAGTTCTCAAAAGCTGTGGGGTATCAACACAGGTGTTGGAAGATACACTAGGGGCTGCTCAACACACTTACAAGAAAAAAAAAATGTAGAAGATAGGAAGAAAAAATCTCTCTGCAAATTGCGTGCAAAAAACCTTTGACAGGTGCGCTTTCCTGCGCACAGGTCACTCCTGAATGCGCACACTGCGCGTCTGTGTGAAAAAACAAAGTGCAAAATTCCTGCAAGTAAAAAAAAATTAGGAGCTGCCTTCTTCAGTCTATCACCTCAGTGAGTCTAGGGACTGCAAGATGGGTCAGAGGACTGTCAGCTCCACTCCAGCATAGACTAAGGGTCTCCTGCAAAAGATGGCACAACCACATAAACTTGAAACACGTCAATGGAATCGCCAATCCTGTTGTGGTGGATTCGACACACGGGTGTATGAAATCGCACAAGTTTAGAGAGTGTGGTCTACCCTCTAAACTATAGGTAACAGGCAGTATTTGGGGGGAGCTCAAAAGCATAAAAATTAAATGAAGTAATACACTGAAGTATGCTCTGTTAAAAAACTAAAACTAAAAACACAAAAGAAGCTATATAGAGATTTCCAAATAGTAACAAGGTAAACAACGGCTCGATGGCCTCTTCTTATTGAATGCTTGGAATGAAAAAAAATCTTACCCACTTGCCAAAGGGCCCCTAGGAAATGGCTCTAGGTCTCAATGCAAGGATGTTTGTCCTTCAAGTTCTGCCTTCTGACGTAGTCTAACACACTCTCTCTATTGTAGTGGACTAAGATGTTGGGTGGCCAACCATTGAGTCCTCTCTTGCTCCAGCTCCTTGGGTCACACAAACTACTGGTGTTGCTTGGGCAACTTTGGCCAGCATAACCTTATGATCACCATTTGTTCATCTCTTGGTGGGTTTATATAGGTGAGCTTCAAATCCTCCTTCCCTTCCTTGGTACATGATGGATGGTGACCCAAGGGAGAGATGTGATTCCATTGTGTGCTAAAATATGCTTTTGTGTGCTCACACAATGTCTAAGGAGGTGCTGGTGCTATCCTTAGGTAGCTTTCACATAAGGAGAAACTGTCCTTTGGTTGCTTGTGGTCCCAGAAAGTGACTTTTTTCTACTTCCAGGAATGGGCGCTTATCGGGTTCCAGTGCGCGTAGAAGGCACTCTTTTCGAAGGAAAAAGCGCGCATTTGAGCATTTATGACTAGTTCAAATTTGATTTTCTCAAAACCTTATAGATTTTAAATACTTCTTGATTCCATAATGTATCCCTATCTTGTAAATCCTTGGGCTCGACATTAATTGATGTCATCTTCTGCTATACGATTTTCCAGTGTTAACACTCATATCAACTCAATAGAGAAATCAATATCTCTTCGAGGGGGAAGATGAGGAATTTCTTCATGAAATACATCCTGGAAATCCCTAATCACTGATTAGTTTTCTATTAGTTCATTTTATACGCACTTTTCCAAATCTTCAATTTGTACAACATACACTCGACAATCCCTTCTCTTTGTTCACTTCAACTATAATGTAAAAAATTGTCTAACAGACACAGATTTTGGTTTCCCTCTCACTACAATTGATTGTCCTAGTGCATTTGTACAATTTACTATTTTTCTAAGTAGTTTACTACAGATTTCTGCTGTTCCATCCAATCCATACCAACCAGTAAGTCATAAGATCCTAAGGGGAGAATATTTAGATTCAGATTTGTAATATACCCATTTATATTTAAAGGGTACTTATGCAATTTATGGGTTACCTTCCGTTTGGTTCCGGTAGCCAACTGTACCAGCCAAGAGTACTGAAATTTTTTTGTTTGCCATTTACATTTTTCCACTATGTGTGGACTAATATAGCTTAAAATATCTCCAAGATAAATTAGAATATATAAATGTTGGTTGGAAATTATACCTTCAATTTTAATCATGGTTGATTGATGTTCAACCTATCAGTCTTCTAATGTGGCACTGATTCAGGGAATGCTTCTGGCAACATCATTCACTGTGGTTTCCTCGTGCACTGCTTGAATGTTTTGAATAACACAGGGGTTGTGTGGTAAGTACTACAACAGGTGAGGTTATCCACAACCCTAACACATCAAGGGTTCCTTGGGTTTTACCACTACATCTTGTTTTCTATTCCCTTCCATGGGCTCACTGATTTTCTCCACCTTTACTGAATCTTTTCTGCTGGTGGTTTCTGCCAAAAGTTTTCAGATAGGTGGGTTTTGGTTTTTTTTGAGCCTTCCCTTTCTCCTTATTCTGCCAAATTTTCAAGTGATCATTCCGGCCTTTAATTGCTGATAGCACAGTTGGGGTTTTCTAACAACTTCATCCATAGTCTTTGGGTTGTCAAACTCAATTCTCTCTTTGTATATTGTGGGTAAAAAATTAAAAAGCTTTGTAATTTTGTTTTTTCTTCTCTTATGTACAGTACATAGAGAAGAAAATTTGTGAACTTCGTCACAAATTCATCAATAGTGAGTTGTCTCAGCCTTTGCTCATGAAATTCCTTAGCTCTGCCATCATAATACCTTTCACTGGGGTATCCGGATTTAAAATTCTCCAAAATTTCTTCCCATGAGACTGTATTTTCATCCATAAAGTGTATAATTTTGGTCTCCTCCCACCAAAGTGTGGCTTTACCTTGCAATTGGTAAACTGCCAGGCTTTCTCTCATATAATTGAAATTATTTTACCATATTCATGAACTAGGCATCCACATCCTCTTCCTTCTCTCCATCAAAGGTTGGAGGCTTTATATTGCAGAATTCCCCCTGCAACTCCTTCCTCCTTTTGGACTTAGAGTCTGCTTTCTCACACTCCTCCCCACTCTAGATTTATCTGAGTTGGTTTCTGTTTCTTTTCTTTTCAGTTTTTCTTGTTCTCCCTCTTTATGATTGGATATAGAGGTTAATTCTCTTATCAACCTCTCTTGTTCGTTGCTAGCTTGCAATAAACGTTCATTTCTAGTCCTTAGCTGAACCATTTCATGCTGCAAGTTTTTGATAATTTCCAGCATCTAGGTGTTGGAATTTGGAGGGATATCCTCCTCCCCCATTTCCACATACATCTCTTCTCTGTTTTCTTGAAAATAACTATAATTCTGTCTGCACCTTATATATGATGCACATTAAACCATTAGCATTAATAAACCATAATATGCAATTGATCATTTTTGTAAAACAAATTTTAACCATACAATTAAACTTTCATGACAACAGAATTTCCAGTGTTGGGGTCGATAAGTCCAGTGTTTTAACTTGGGATCTGATACCACTTGTCATGTTAGGTCCCTATATTACTAGTATAGTCCCTTATTGTTGTTAGTGTAACCCCCTTATTTTTATTGTTGTACCCATGTAACCCCCATATTGTTATTATTGTGCCATTACATTATTATTGTTAGGTCGGCTAGGATTACATTGTGGCCCCATGGACTCCTATATTTAGAAAGGAGGTTTTTTCATTTGTATCATCCAAGAATTGTTCATTAATGTAATGTATTGGAGGTTTTCCCCTCAAAATGGCTATTTATAAGGTGTTGATCTCTCTTTTCTTCTATTTTTGGAGCTGGTTTCACAACATTTGGTATCAGAGCTTTGGATTCTAGGGTTTCGCTGCTCCAGACAGGTTATCGTGGAATTTTCGCTATAAATTTTTTTCTACAAAGGTTCAGATGTTGAAATATTTAGAGTGCGAAGCCAAAATCCTGAGGAACATCTTTGCAAAATTTCAGATCTTGGTTCAAAATATTTTTGGAGATATGATCTAAGGAAGTTAGGACTTTTTGCAAGCTCTTGAATTTAACCTAAATAGGTCAATGTAGAATTTTCGATATAAATATTTTTCTATGAGGGATTAGAAGCTGAAATTTTCATAGAACAAAGCCAAAATCCTGAGGAACATCATGGAACAATTTTAGAGATTGATTCACATTATTTTGGGAGGTAGGATCTATGGAAGTTAGGGCTTTTTCAGGATCTCAAATTTCATCTCAAAGAGGTGATCTTGTGAATTCATAAATATCTCTCTAAGAATCAGATTGGAATTATGTAAAGAGTGGCCACAATCACAAGTTTGATCTACGGAACCAGTCCATAATTAGGTAATTTTGGGAGACTAGACATAACTTTGTCTTTAAGAATCCAAATCAGGTTAGACCTGTGGCATTTGAAAGAGGATTCAGAGGGCTACGTGAGGGCCAAATTTAAGATATTGAAGATTTGAAATCATAGAGATAATTCCTTTTCAATATCAAGCTCCTCAAAAGAAAGAAAAAGGTGTGTATTGTTTTCTTTCCGAACTGCATAAGTCTTGTGTAAAAAATCAGTTTGAAGTGATTCCAAGGGCCTATTGAGCATATATTTCAGTATTAGGTTCTAAAATGCATCATAAAAAGAATTCAACACCAATTAAGCCCTCATAATACTCTACTATGACTCATGAAGATGAATAATTGCAACATGATATATCAAAATTACAAGAGCAAGTGCACCAAACTTCGCTCTCGCAAAGAGCAACAAAAAATGAAATGGAAGTTTTGAAGAAAGGCGTGGAAGCGAAGATGGACGGTTTGAAGAATAATATGGATGTTTTGAAGAAAGGCGTGGAAGTTAAGATGGAGGACATGGAAGAGAAAATGAAAGACAACATGGATAACATGAAGAATGATCTAAAAGAAGACATGGAAGGTTTGACAAAGTTGATACAAGAAATGATTCCTAATGGTGAAAAGATAGTAGAAGAAACTCATGATGAGAACAAAATAGATGTTAATCTTGATTTCATAAACTCTAATGTTGGATGGAAGAACCACCATATTCCAAAGATGGATATGAGGAAGTTTGATGGGAAGGATCCTGTAACATGGATACTACAGATGGAGCAATATTTTGATCTCAATAATGTGCAAAACACAAAAAATGTACGCATTGCAACTTTACATTTAGAACATAATATATTTGTATGGTATTGATGGCTTTTCTCCCGTAAATTTTTTTTCACTTGGTCAATTTTTACGAAGGAAATGATAGCACATTATGAGGATACAAAGAGCAACACCTTCTTTAGCCAATTGATAAATCTCAAACAAAAGGGTTCAATGGTGGAGCACATTGAGGACTTCCAAAAATTGAATATAAGGGTATCTGATATTCCAGAGGAACACATGATTGATTTCTTCATAGAGACTTTAAAGGATAACATCCAAAATGAAGTTCACGTTTGGGAACCTGATTAATTGGATAAGGCATTTAGGTTGGCAAGAAAAAATGAATGTAAAATTATGGCGACAAGGAAACCTACCACTCACATCTATAAAGATGGAAGTGTTGCTACTCCTAGAATTCCACAACCTACAAGGCTGACACCACAAAAATTGGAAGAAAAAAGAGAAAAAGGGCTTTGCTACAGCTCTGATATAAAATACACTAAAGGTCATAAGTGCGCTCAAAAGAAATTATTTTACATAGATTGTGAAGAGGAGGAAGAAAATGAGCAAGAAACTTCAAAAGAAGAGGATATACAATAGGAAGCAACCCTAGAAGAAGAATAAATGAGTCTGACCATATCATGTAATGCATTGGCAGGAATTACCACTCCTCAAACTGTCAAGATAGAAGGACATGTCAAGAAGAAAAAGGTAATAGTGTTGATTGATTCGGGTAGTACCCATAATTTTATTCATTGTAAGGTAGCCAAGGAATTGAATTGTTTCCTATACCGAACACCAGAATGTCAAGTGATGGCTGCAAATGGAGGAACTATACATTGATCAGGAAAATGCCATAATATCAAGCTATCCATGGGGGAATATGTATTGAATAGTCCAATGCTTTCCATCCTAATGGGAGGTGATGATGTTGTACCAGGAGTACAATGGTTACAATATTTTGGGACGGTAGCTTTTAATTTTCAAGAAATTTTCTTGAATTTTTTTTCGGAAGGAAAGGAATAAAATTACGGGGTATCACATGGAAGCCAGGAAAGATAATAAGCTCTAATTTCATGAAAAAGCTTCTGAAGAAAGAACAACGAGGCGTAACTGCACAATTATGCTCACTAGAAGTTCCAACATCAAAATAATCTATTTCTCCTGATCTCCAAAAAGTATTGGACAATCATTCCAAGGTGTTTGATACTCCCAAAGGACTCCCACCTATTCGTGATCATGATCATGCTATTCATTTGATTCCAGGAAGTGTTCCTCCAAACATCAGGCCTTACAGATATCCTTATGTCCAAAAAAGTGAAATTGAACGTATGATTGCAGAAATGTTAGAAGCTGGTATAATTCAACCTCGTCAAAGTTCTTTCTTAGCCCCAATAGTATTGGTGCATAAGAAAGATGGATCATGGCCCATGTGTTCGGATTATAGAGAGCTCAATAAGCTCACTATTAAAGACAAATTTCCCATTCCTGTGATTGATGAATTATTGGATGAATTACATGGAGAAATCTATTTTACCAAGTTGGATCTTCGTTCAGGATATCATCAAATTAGAATGAAGAATGAAGATATTCCGAAAACAAAATTTCGAACTCATGAGGGTCATTATGAATTTTTGGTCATGCCTTTTGTCCTTACCAATGCACCTTCTACATTTCAAGGGTTGATGAATTCCATTTTCAAACCCTTCCTTAGAAAAATTGTGCTAGTATTTTTTGATGGTATACTAATCTACAACAGGTCTTGGAAGGATCATGTTCAACATGTTGAAGGGTGCTCAAACTATTGGAGGAGAAAAAATTATATGCAAAAACATCCAAATGTTTCTTTGGAGTACAAGAGGTGGAATATTTGGGTCATATTGTATCTCATGAGGCTGTTAAGGTAGACCTTAAAAAAATTAAAGCCATTAAGGAATGGAAAGTCCCCACAACCATAAAGTAGTTGCACGGATTTCTCGGGTTAACATGGTATTATCGCAATTTTGTTAAGAATTATGGGAGAATAGCAGCACCTCTAACAACATTATTGAAGAAAGATGAATTTTCATGGACTCCTAAAGCAACTAAGGCCTTTGAACATCTTAAAGAGGCAATGTGCCTAGCACCGGTCTTAGCTACGCCAGACTTCACAAAAACCTTTATTGTGGAATGTGATGCCTCAGAAAATGGAATTGGTGCAGTTTTAATGCAGGAAGGAAGACCCATTTCTTTTGAAAGTCATCCAATCAAAGGAAAGTATTTACAGAAACCTATTTATGAGAAGGAAATGTTAGCAATACTGCATGCACTAAAGAAATGGCGAACTTACCTAATGGGAAGACACTTAAGGTAAAAACTGATCATGATAGTCTTAAACACTTTTTGGAACAAAGACTATCTTCAGAAGAGCAGCAAAAATGGGTCACAAAGATGTTGGGTTATGACTTTGAAATAATCTACAAAAAAGGAAAGCTTAATGTTGTTGCAGATGCACTCTCAAGAAAGAATGAAGAGGTGGAAGCATTGCTTGGTGCCATTTCTATTATCCAACCAGATTGGATAACCGAAGCAAGAGATGAATGGAAGAAGGACAAAGATGTATGGACACTCATTCAAAAGTTGCAGCAAGATCCTAGTACATCTGATACATTTAGTTGGAAAAATGATTCCTTATGGTACAAATATCGCTTATATATTTGCAAGAATTCCCAACTAAAATAAAATATTCTTTTGGAATTGCACACTTCTCCTTTAGGAGGACACTCGGGATTTTTAAAAACTTACCATAGAGTGAAGAAACTTAATTTTTTTGAGATGGCCTTAAATCTGATATTCAAAAGTTTGTGGCGGAATGTTTGGTTTTCCAGCAAAATAAAGTTGAGATAATTAAGACCCCAGGTCTTCTACAAACTTTATCCATTCCAAGTCAACTTTGGGAGGAGATTTCAATGGATTTTATCACAGGTTTACCTAAGTCGGAAGGAAGGAGTGTCATCATGGTGGTAGTTGATAGACTTACCAAGTATGCACACTTTTGTGCATTATCTCATCCATTTAAAGCAAGTACAGTTGCTACGACATTTATGGAAACAATTCAAAAGCTACATGGAAACTCAAAGATTATTGTATGTGACAAAGATCCCATTTTTACAGGAAATTTTTGTATGGAATTATTTTCTTGTTTGGGTACTCAACTAGCTCATAGCTCATCTTATCATCCTCAATCTAATGGTCAAACAGAGATAGTGAATAAATGTTTGGAAGGATATCTTCTTTGTTTTGTATCTGATAAACAAGCATAATGGGTCAAGTGGTTACCTCTCATTGAATGGTGGTATAACACTTCCTTCCATACTACAGCAAAAATAACCCCATTTATGGCACTTTATGGATATCATCCACCGTCCATCACATCTTCTTTAAGGGAAAATTCTAGGGTTCAAGCAGTGGAGTATCACATCGAGAATCAACAAGAAGTTCTCCAACTCTTAAAGGATAGCCTAAATTTGGCACAAAATCGAATGAAACAACAGGAAAATCAACATCGCAGTGAGAGAAGTTTTGATGTGAGAGACTGGGTATTTTTATGGCTACAACCATACAAACAAATGTCCCTCAAGCAAGCTAAGAAGGATAATAAATTATCGCCAAAGTACTATGGTCCTTACAAGGTGTTGCAAAAGATTGGTACTATGAAATACAAATTGGAGCTTCCTACTTCTTCGCGAGTGCATCCAGTTTTCCATGTTTCATGCTTAAAAAAGGTTATAGGGGACAAACTTCCAGTTCAAACAATATTGCCAGAAATTGATGAGGAAGGAAAAACCATATTGGAACTTGAAGCAGTCACGAAAATAAGAACTCGACAGCTATGAAATCGATCAATTTCAGAGTATCTCATCAAATGGAAGAACTTACCCACTGAAGATTCTACATGGGAGGATGAGAATTTTATACAAAAGCACTCAGAGATACTCAAGCATTGATGACAACACTTTTTTGAAGGAGAGGAGCATGTTAGGTCCCTATATTACTAGTATATTCCCTAATTGTTGTTAATGTAACCCCCTTATTGTTATTGTTGTATCCATGTAACCCCCATATTGTTATTATTGTGCCCTTACATTATTATTGTTAGGTCGGCTAGGATTACATAGTGGCCCCAAGGCTCCTATATATAGAAAGGAGGTTTTGTCATTTATATCATCTAAGAATTGTTCATTTATGTAATGTATTGGAGGTTTCCCCCTTGAAGTGGCTATTTCTAAGGCGTTGATCTCTCTTTTCTTCTATTTTAGGAGTTGGTTTCACAACATGTCATGTCCCCATTTTTTTTTTTATCATGTACTTTTCTGGTTTAATGATCGTCATCCCTCCTTAACATTTTAAATAAAATTCATGTATACTAAGGCTAAAGTGGTCCTCTAACTCTATACATTTCTCATTAACTAAGACTCTTACTAATAATGTCTTAGCAGATCGGATCCTTACTAGTTAAAGGAGTCTTAACCATTTAATTATTTTCATGCAATTTTCATAGGTTAATATTGCTAACCTACCTTTGAGTACATTAACCTATACTCTAAATTTTATATACCTTTACATACCTTTAAATACCTTTACATACATTGAACTTCATATATGTTAACCTATACTCTATACCTACTCTAATATTTCAGTTACCTATAGTCCTAATATGGTAACCTCTCAATACCCTTACTCCCATATTAAACGTAGGTATGGTCCTACTATGGTTTGTAACAAAGATTTTAACCCCCATAATAAAATTCCATTTGGAAATTAATATGTTGACCTTACCTGATGACATGTCTCGCTCAAAATTATCCATGTGGTAGAGGCCATGTGCCCTCACGTGGCCTTCACCCTTATCAATGCCAAATATGAATGACTGAGATCATATGGGAATAGATCTATGACTCAAAGACGTTGTGAAAACCCTGATGGTTTTACCTTCCTTTCTCTTCCTAATTTCAATCTTTCATTGTGTGGTTTGTGGCTGTCATGCCCGAGGAAGCTATTCCACCATAGCTCGAACCTGCAACTCGATCTCCAACGCCATAATAACTTGATTCCTCCTTGAGACCGACCCTCTGTGTGTTTAGCATGCTGACTGTGGACAAAATTTGGTGCTGCGCAATGCATTTCTTTTCCATGGCCTCATAGGTAAGGATTTTACAGTGTTTTCAATTCGTTTCTTTGTTAGCATGATTACATAGTCGTATTTGTTTTTAAGATCTCCATTTTAGCTCCTAATTTATTTTTGTTTGTGTTGCAGGGAACCCCACAGTGTGGTCAGGCTGAACCTTCACCTCAAGTAACTCTGTTTTTGATTCATCCTCTGTTTTATTGTCTTGGATTTCATTAAATTTAGAATATCCATCTCAGTGTGGATTTGATAACCTTCGTAGGGAGGAATCCCTCTGTTTCTCTGTGTAATCATTTGGTAAAAGCTTATCACTTTCCTCACATCATTTTTGTGTCGAGTATTTGGGTTCAAATTGAAATTCATTTGACCCTTTCCTTCCCATAAGGGGTAAGTGGTTCTTTACACATTCTTGTTTCGGGGTTTACACCACTTGCACAATATTCAATTTCAGGTTTATGTATATTTCGTATAGAATTTCAGCCCTATGTTTAGTATGGATTCCACCCCCAGAATTGATGGGTTTAGCACTATGAATTTGATATGTACATGCCCTTGTTGATTTGGATTCTTTATCCCTATTTAACTTCTGACTCAATTTCTGTGTATCAGATATGTTAGTCGAGGTATTAGAAACCTCTGTTTCATTTGAATTTGAAGAGTTTCTGATATGTAACCCATAATATGAATGTGAATAATTTTTGTTCTTTCGATTAAGTTTGGTTTATTCTATAGTTGCGTTTGGCATTTAAATGTTTTCATTGCACTTGGCCATTCTGCCCATACACAGTTAGGTTTGATTTCCATGGATTTATAGATAAATGAAATAAACTAATAATACCCCTTATATTCCTGTCATATATATATATATATATATATGCGCAAGTTCAAAACATATCCCTTGACTTTATGATCATTGAATTCCATAATTATACTCTTTTTACTGTATATATTTGAAGTTTTTGTTTTTAATGTTTAGTTTCTATGTTTGTCTTTCAAAGAGTATATTTTTTTTGTGTTCTCCTCTCTCAAACCATGGAAAGGCATATGCATAATTTTTTGTAATATATATGACGAAATTATTATATGTGGGATCACAAATCTGTAGGAGAACGAACAGAATTATTACATCAAAGAAATACATAAAAGTGAAATTCAAAAATATCAGAGCAGATTCAAATGAAATAAAATGGAATTAGAAGTTCGTGCTCTAATTACAGGTGGATGGAACATCCTGTAATGGCAGGAGTAGGAAGACGAGGAGCGTTTTATGGAGTAACTGAAGCTCACACGGCACCATTAAAGGCTTGTCAGTGCACAACATTGACAAATATCCTTACAAAAATGATACCTTGGGTAGCAGCCTATCGGTTAGAGCTTTCCCGAAATCGTGACTCGAAACTAGGACATTCTGATTTCTTAAGGGTTTGTGCGTTTCTTTGAGACGCTTACAAATTTTCCAATATTTAGAGGGCAGAATTTGCGTGCTTGATGGTTAAGGGTTTAAGGTAGGGTTTCTTTGTTCTTATTAAAGCTGCATATAAACGTTCTTGAATTTTAGTGATATTAAGTCGATCGTTTGAAGGAAGGGGTTTCGGGTGGGAGGTTGGTGATGGCGTAATAGCAACAATAACATCAACTAAGAGTTCATTTGCATATGAGGATGCTGTCAATTTTATTCATATGTAGATCAATGCTATCCAATGTTGATCTCGATCCTCCTGCTTTGATGTAATATAATACACAAATGCAATAATTTCATTTGTTTTCCAAGTTAAGACCTAAATAGGGTACACCAAAATCACCCGGGTTAATAATCAGGCTAGCGTTATCCCACATGTAATAATTCTATTCGTTTTTTATGTTAAGACCTCAATGCAAGGAAAACACCCTCTAGCGGAGGTTATAAAGGAGGTTTTTAGTGTTATAAATGTTGGTATGAATCTTAATCACAAGTGTACGAAAAAAGACCACTTTAGCTGTGTATAACAAACAACCCTAACAACAAAGATGGCTACCAATATCTTTAGATTTGAAATTAGGTGACCAAGATAAATGCTGCAAAAATCTAGATCTATGCATTAAAAGACATTAAGCAGTAAATAAAAACAAGAGTTGCTCCATGCATCCAATAGACAAGACAAAAATATGTTGAATGAATTTTGTATTAATGGCATCTAGGAGGAAAACATAGAAGGATGTTACCAGTTTTCCTCAATGGGATGGGTTCTTGTAAGTCCTCAGCACTTCAGATCTAAAATCCCTCTCTCTTGATGGTGTAGAAAACCCAGACAAAAATGGAACTCAAAGGGAGCTCACACACAAAAAGATAGAAAAATATGACAATGTTGGTGGATTAAAGTCAGACCAAAAGTATAGACTAGAGTGATCTTTAGGCAACAAAAGGTAGTGAGTGAATGGAAAAACCCTTCTATTTATAATTTTATAACAAAATATTGAGTTAGTCTAGATATTGGTGCATAATTAAAATATTATTAACCAAATCAAGATCCAACTTTAATGAAATATTTTATTATATTTGTTGGAGGGAAAAAGAATTTGACTTGGGTCAAATCCCTTTATTTGTAAATAATAAATAAATAAATGATTTATTTATTATTTTAAGGATGTGGTTGAGTAATAATAAAATAAATAATGATTTATTTAATTATTAATGAATGATTTAGTCAAATTTAACAAGGAATATTATTTAAATAAGGTTTAAATAATTATTCGTAGAAAATAATAAGATAAATAATAATTTATCCAATTAATTTTCTTGTTTTGGGTTAAATATGACCAGGAATATTAATTAAACTATTGTTTAACTAATTATTCCTTTGAGGAAATTCAAACAAATGTGAATTTATTTAATATTTCGTCATGGGGTTTCCTGTTTAGACCATAAACAACTTAATAAAGATGGTTTACTAAGTTATTTTTCATAGTGAAAGAAATTTTACTTAGGGTAAAATTGGTCTTACATGGTGTACTTAGGTCCATGTAATAGTAACAGGTTAGACGACCAAAAAATGGTGTAACAGATTGCCCCCCAGCGTGCTAGCGTTAGGAGCTAATCGTATGACTAAAGTACATTGTAAGAACTCAATCACTAGACACCGAAGGGGAAGTCAAAGAGAGAGAAATATAAGGTAGACCGAAGCGCTAAAGAAATAGACCCTGAGGAGGCGAGACTTACAGGTGTGACAAGTCTCTTTTATGAGTGAGTACCTGTGCTATAGGCAGCGGGGAGGCATACCTATGCCCACCAAGACAAAGTACAAAGAATAGTGTATCCAGTAAACAAGGGACTGAACAAGATAGTATATGCTAGCATAAACATGAGCCAGATAAAAACATGATAATGAATCCCACATACATACTATGCCTGGGATAACATCCAAGACTTATATGATAATATATGAGTACATGAGATACAAATACAACCAAAATGCCCCTGTAAATAGGAAAGGGCTATGAAAATATGACTGATACATGCAAACAACAAGGTGCTACAAGCGGCTAAGGCCGACATCATAAAATATATGGAGCTGCATCAAGGCCTATAATGAAGAGGTCATCCAGGCATGTGGGGGGCTACTTGTAGGGCCACCCCCTCATGAGGGCTGAAAACATCTCACACACACCCGGAAATCACCGGTATTAGCTGCTGTATCACTGAACCATCAAGTATACAGATCTCGATCATGATGAAAGGAGCAGGAGCTGAGAAACAATCAAGTCAAAGGGCAATAAGGAGTCCCTTTTCCTGATCCGAGGCACCTAACAAGAGTGGAAGCTGGAACCAAGGTACACCACCCTCTATACTTTTCTTCTGGAATGAATGATCCGATGTCGACAGAAGGAGGTTCGCCATAGCTGAGGCAATAATGGATCCTCAACTAAGGCATGAGAGAAAATAGTAGAGCGACTGATAGACTGAACTTGCTCCTCCATCATTACACATTGGGCCATTTCAAGTCCTCAAGCCTCTAGTAACTTAATTCAAGACCTACACTTTACACACATGCTTGTTCCCTCTCTCTTGTCATTGTGCATTGCACACTTCTAGTGCATAGTCATTCACCCCTGCCTCTTGACACTGTGATTAGCAAGGCCTTCCTCCAGTCCTTGCACATTGTCCCATAACAGTCAACATATTACAGGAGAAATAAATAGTAGAATATATGATTTCCAAATTGATGTTGTCTTATTATGAGTGAACTTCATTTGTAGGTGTTATCATCTAAACATGGAAAGGTTAGGCTCAACGATGTCATCAAGGAGAGGTCACAAGAAGGTACTTATGGAGAATAAGCATAAAGAAACCATCATGAAGGAAATGAAGTAATTCCGGACCACAAAATATAGATGGAAACACATGTTGACTTAGAAGGTCCCCATTATTTTTCAGACCCTTTAGGGGGTGGATATGAGCTACTTTGCATATCCATTACAAAGAATTGAATATATAGAAGTAGTATTGACACATCATAATGGAACTTAATGCTTCAAGTCACCAAATTTTAATGGCTTATCTTATTCTCACCATATTTATGTGGAATGTGATTATGTAATTTCAGAAATAATGAAAATGTAAACGTGTGGAAATCCAAAACCACATGTAGAAATGAAGAGTCACCAGTAAGTGTAAGATCCATGCAGATGTTCGAAGGTCACTTGGAAGCTCAAGAGTCATGAGGGAAACTCAAGGTAAATATCGGAGATGAAAGGTTGTCCCTCTCGTCATAAAATAATCCTCATAAATCAAGTGAAATAATTTTCACCTTGGCTTCTCAGGCTATAACATATGAGAGTTATATCTAGCTTTTGAGAAGCAAGTAGTGGCTTCAATGTTCCACTACTGGGACTAGTAATACATCATTGTAATTGTGTACTTGGAGAATTTCGCTTCTTAATTTTAATTTCTTTGAGTCAGTTCACTTTTCATGCATGTATCGTGGATGTTGTAAGACTTTTTTTTCATTGTTCATTGTATATGTTGGTTGTCACATGTATTAAGGGAAATAAACTATTTTTTTTAATATTTAGTACTTATCTTACTGAATGATGTGTTTGATTTGCTTTCATGATCATTGTTAGTATAGAACTATTTTCATATTTATTAATGATCCTCTTCATACATGTGTGTGTGTGTTTCTATTAGAATTGTACTAATACATTTCTCTTAGAGACTCACTCTTTCTACTCTCTTTGTGAAAGGTTTCTTTACATATTTCAATTGTATGTATTAGAGGGTTGAATTACTTGCTTACCTTGAAAGTGCATGTATATTCTCTTATGTTACTCATTTCATCCAACGAAAATATTTACGGAAATGACAGTTGGGCATATGACCTGGATGGGGCTCCTACCTGAAATGGTGTGAGGTCTAGTTGAGACTTCATACCAGGGAGACCCCCTCGTGGTGGCATATTTAAAATGCTCTCAACACTTTGGAACTAGAAGGAGGTCAAGATGACAAGCTGAGCCCATGAAGCTTGTTTTGATTCTTTTATCATAAAATGGTTTCCTCCCAAATAATAATAATGAGATGTTTTTTGAACATATCAAATATTTCAATTCCCACGGAAATCATTTATAACTTGTCAAATCTCAAGTTTAATGGAAAGGGTTCAACATCTATGCTTGGGCACATGATTTTATTCATTCAAATTTTCTTCTCTAATTTAATTTTTTGTAAAGATGATTAGGTCAAATTGTTCACCCTTACTCTTTCAGGTTGTGTTAGGCATTGGTATTATACATTAATACCCACTTTTATTGAAATATTTGAGCAAATTTTTAAGGAGCTTCGTGAAGAATTTGAAGGATATAATTATTAATATGTATATAAGATAATCAATCAAATTAGAATGAAACTAGATGAATAATTTGAAGATTTTGTTGATATATTTCTTCACCTTTACTATGAATTCTCTAATGAAGATGTGGACTAGGAATTTATGGATTAAAAGTTTCATTATTTGGTTCAGATCTCCTTGAAAAAATTTGAATAAGATTCTCTTGATGATTTTTCCCTTCCAAATTTCTCGACCATGAGGCACCTCCATCCCCAAAGGAGGAATTTATTGCTTCTTTTATTCCTTTCCCTCCTCTCTCATTTACCAAATAAAGTGGTTTCTCATGCCGAGGTTGGAGTGGTGGAATCTGAAAATCAAATTGTTGATATGATCATTCCACCTTCATCTTATTTCAATGAACCATATTTCATTCATAAAATATTTAATGGTTCTCATGATTCCATTGAATCTAATATGAAGGTTGATCCCTTGATTCTTCAAGACAATATTAATGTGCATAATATTATTCTTGAGTCTGATTTAGTTGAAAGCATGGTTTCCTCAAGGGGTACCCTTCAACCTCTACCATATATTTCTCATGGTCCCTTATTCTAAGATTTCATTGATTAATTTTTATTTATTTATTTATATCTTGATTATCAATCCATTGTTTCAAGTAGTGATTATGCACAAGGTGATTACATATCATAGGTTTGGGAGCAAATTGATTAAGATGCTTTCTATATTTCTTCCCTCTTTCAATATGGAGATTCTACACTTTTGAATGATCATGAATCTTACGATATTGATAACCTGCGAAGTGATCTAAAAACCCTTACTCAAGTTGAAACCTTGGATGATCAGCACCTTGACATCCATGATTCCTCCAATACACATGGTGAGGATCAACCAAATATAATAGATGATATTTTGTTTTATTTAGAAGACTTAGATTTTGAAGGATTGAATCTAGAATTTTATCTAAGTGGTTTACAATCTCTAGATGTGGGATGGGATAATATTTCAATTTAAGATTCTCTAGGAATGATTTTAATCCATAGATCTTAGAATACCAAACCACATGGATCAAGATGTCAGGTTTTTGAAGCTTTAATATACCTTGTTGAAGGTAAGAAATGCCAATTTGAAAATAACAATGGTATGGCATATTTTTATCATTATGATGATGGAATTTCAATTGATTTCCAACTTCCTCATGAAATGCACTTACATTCACCTCCTTGTCTTGAGCAAGGCATTGTTTTGGGTGGAAAGAGATGTTTAAATTATCTTATATAGAGTAACATGCATATTGATCCATGGATTTTGCAAGCTGATATTGTTGTCCAAAATTAGAATTTTGAATCATAGTCAACTATAAGAAGTATCTCGTCCTAAGTCTTTTCATATTTCCTCACCTTTAGCACATTATTCATTCTACTTGTATATGTTCCATGAGTCCACTACACCAACAATTTATCTCAATTCTTTATATATTTACACTACAAGTCTTGATTTCAATTAGGTACACAATGGTGTGATTTCACAATTAGAATATGAAAATATTGAATCCGTTATTCATGATTGGTTTAATTGTCAATATTTCACAAGTTAGGAGGAATATTTTCCAGCTCTAAATGTTTAAGTGATTTCTAATTGATGTGTATAGATTCTCTATCCACCAAGAGTATCATATGATAAATATTAAATCTAATCAAGTCAATTCCATCAAAAATAATTTCATCGAGATATTTGATGATAATGGTGTGTATCATCTGCCTATTGATTTTCCTAAGCCACCCAAATTTGATGATCCACCATGTGAAAGTTCAAGGAATTTTCATGGATTTGAGAAACTTCAAATCCTACTGATGCTTATGTTAGGTTATCAAAATATTGATGATATCCCCAAACTAGATTGAATCTATATTTTCTTGCATAATAGTTTCCTTACCATGGTTTCACTAGATGTGAGTTCTCTTGTGAAGAATTTTCAACATTTTCAAGTTAGTTATTTTAATCATTAAGATAGAGTTTCTAATTGGATAAAAAAATATTGTTTGGTTAATTATCCTTCAAGTGAATCTGTTGTATCAAATGTAATGTTGGGGTGCATATATTTTGTGGATTCACACAACTTAAAAAAAAAAGTTTCCCACCTAGAATTTCTTTTCTCCAACATATTTTTTGTGATACCATTTCTTAATTATCTTTTGATGGACATAAAATTTCGTATTTTACTTCTCTTTTAATCCACAATTATTCAAATTCTTCCCCATTGAAGCTTGGCATAATTGGAAAGAGGCAAGAATATGTTTGGAGAAACGAGTGATTCTTTCCCATAGGCTAGAAAGTATGATGTTCCTAAAGGGATCTTGGGGGTATATTTGTAAGCCTCTATATCATTTTATAAGGAATTATACCAAATTCCAATTCCTTTCTGGATCCAAGGAAGTTTAGTTTCAAAATGAATATCAATTTTTTTATTAGTGAAGTCATCTATACCATTACGCTAGAGGTAATAGTTAGTGACATATATTAAAATTATTCTCTTATCTAAAAAAACATTCAGTGAAATTAAAAAATACGATTTATAAAAGAATAAAAACTTAAAATAAAGAAATAAAATGTTACTTTAGAAAAAGAAAGATTAGTTGGCATGTTGATACTGATTAATAAGATGAATTTTTATAAATATGATCTCTTCATTCACCCTTAATGGATCAATTAAAATATGTTTTGGCCATTAACATATATTTGACCTATTCAGTAGCCCAAGTAATGGTACAATCTAAATGGATCATTTAAAACAAGAGCCACTTAGTGGCATTGTTAAAATATTACAACTAATTGTAATTAATTCAATTTATCGAACAGTCAGTTTTAACTGAAGAGGAAGTTATGTAAAGAAATACCCCAAGATAAATTAGATGGCCCAAGAGGCTTGTAACAAAGGAGAATTATCATTGATTAATAAATTTTCCAATCCCTTGCCCCGTGGAGGTTTCCTTGACACACTGTCAAGGTTTTACATGTAAATTTTTTGTGTGTTTACTTGTGCATCAGAGCTAGAGAGAATTGTGAGGGTTGTGGCAGTGATAGAGTCGATTCACATTGTGGAATTTTCGTGTCACAAAATAAGAGGACACTATGTCGGAGGTGAAGTTGAAATTGAAAAGCAGAGGCGAAGTGCTGGTGCTATTCGTGGATTGGAGGAGGACGTATATGAGAAAAATCCAGTGAAAAAAAGGTTGCTGTTCTTCGCAAATTTGAGTAGGACGCTTGTCAGAATGAGAAGCATGCTAGAACCTAGGCCACTTGGAGGAGAATGCCTGCCATCCAAACATCTAATAAGAATCATGCTGGAATGTAGGCTACTTGGAGGATAAATCTTGTTGTCCAAACCTCCACAAGCCATTGAAATTTTAAAGGGCCTGTTGTTTGGCGACAAAAAAGACATGTTGTCGAAGCCATGGAGGAAGAATCTGCCCACTGTGTCTGTCGTTACTAGAGAAAAGGCTGTTGAAGCCGCAGAAGAAGAGTCTGCCACAGTTGCCAAAGTTAACTTGCCAAAAACTGCCGCAAGTTTGCAGTTGAAGGTGCAGAGTAAGTGTAGAGCCGAAAAGAGAAGTCACAATGGAATTGGGTACAATTAAAAAAAAAAATTGAAATTTATAGTTCTTTAAACAGAGAAATAAAAAGAAAAAATATTTTTTCCTTTGAAATTTTAAAGAATTGAAGTGAATTTTTTTAAACTCACTTCCAGTAAAAGGAATAGACAAGAAATTGGAAATTTATTTATGAAATTATGAAGCAGGGAGGATGGTTTGACCAAAAAATATTTAAATAGGGTTTGAAATATGATGTTTTAAATTTTGGAAATTTAGAACAAGAAGGGAAATCATATTCTTAAAGGATTTTTTTTTTTAAATTTTAGATTGAAAAAAAATTATATTTTATAAAGAAATTATGAAGATTGGAAATTAGAAATAAACACTAGAAGAAGAAGGGATATATGAGAGGATACTTGAGACTTAAATTGAGAACTTGTTAATAGAATATGAGAGGGTTGTAGTAAAATTATGATAGAGGTCATATATGTTGTCTATACTAGATAAAGGAAGCAAATTAGTTTTTAATTCATTTAGAAAGAGATCGTTTTTATTTATATCAAAGTTTAAGTTATTTTGACTATTAAGGATTATCTTCAATGGGATCTCTATGCATGAAAAAAATTGAGAGTTATGAGTAAAGGCTTATGATCAGAGTTAGGATCGTGGTCGTCTAAGATGTCAAAATTTAGAATTTCGTTGTATAAATGGAGATCGGAAATAACATAGTCTACCACACTGCTGCCAAGCCCATGGATGTAGGTCATTTAGCTAGAATTGGACCACTTCTTTAGATTGTTGCAAATTATGAGATCTTGAGCACTACAAAGCTTGACTAGCTCTGACCCAAACAAATTATCCCCGAGGTCTTCAGAGCTCCTTTTGTACCGGTTAGCCAGAGTAAGGTCTTCTTCTAACCAAAGAGGATTGGGGTTGGAATGATTTCTTAGAAGAATAGCTTGGTTGCTTGAAGTTCAAGCATTAAATTCACCCATTAAAAGGATATTAACTTCATTCCTTAGGCTAGAAATATCATTCTCTAAACCATTGTAAGGAATATTTTTATCTAGATTGTTTTTCTTATAGAAGTTAGAATTGATGGGGGGAAAATAAAATATTTCTATGTAGGTCTTTTTATCATTAATGTCAGTAATATCAATCCAAATATATTGGTTGTAAGGGTCATTTTTATAAATCCGGGGGAGATGTTCTTCTTAATGTAGCAAGCTATTCCCCCAATGCCTCTACGGGAGGATCACTTGTTCCAGGTAGACCATAGTGCAAAACCATCTATGTTAGGGACCTTAGATTCTTTGTGCTCCCAAGTTTCAACAATCAATATAATATCAACATTATTTGAGATCCAACTTAGCTTGGGGCCTTTGTTCCATGGAAAGCCCTGACAGTTCCAAGAAAGAATTCAGAGCATGTTGAATTTCTATTTATTACTATCTTTTTGGTTTCTATCTCGAATAACGACTTTTCTATTTCTGATTATTTCCCATTTTCCTTCCTTCCTAGCTTCTTTAACCTTTTGAACCTCCTTTCTTAATTCTGCTTGATCTTCTGGAATGAGATCTTCATTTATAAATATTCTCGTTCCTTTTAGACTTGAGGTTTTACTAAGTATGTTGTACATATGGTCAGTAGAGCTCACCTTTATTCAGATCAACCTTCCTTGATTCTTAGTTAATTTCCCTAACCTTGTTTCTTCTGTCAGACACATGGTTTCAATTTGTAATCTATTATGTAATTATGCCTGGGCTATGGCTAAAGTATCCTCATCTACCTCCTCTTTCAAACCTAATATTATAAGGTTCAATGCCCTTTTGTTATGGTGATGGTCTAATTCGATCAATTTGTTCATTTTATCTTTAATTGGTTTGATATCTAATTTACATGTCCCACTATTTAGGGTGAGATTGTTGTTAAAATTTTCTTCTAGTTATTTAATCATGTCCTTCATTTTAAGACTCTCTATATTATCAACATCTTCTTGCTAGGATGTTTGGTTCGTATCTTGGTTTTATTTTTCTATTGTTATACTAACAGTGCGTAGCAGAAAATCAAAGACAAACACAGCATATAAAATCATACACAAATGACACAGTGATTTAGCGTGGTTCACCCAACCAATCTGGGCGACGTCCACCAAACATAGGCATCGGCAATATTTATTATCAAACAGGAGATTACAGAATAATCAATTTCTTCACAAACTCTCACACTTCCCAATCTGAACGGACATCTATTTTATAGCTAAGAGAATCTAACTGACTCATAAATCCTCTTACAACAAATATAGGATGCATTAACTCTCTCCCAACAAAATAGAGCTAATATAGCAACAAAATCTTATTGTTGTCACCTACTGAGATTTTTGCCCATTTTATTAAAACCGAAAATCTCAACAATCTCCACCTTGACAACAATTATCTTGATACCCTGTTTCTTTATTATATTTATTTTTTCTGCAAGCCAAGAGAAGCCAAACACCAACGCAGCTTCTCTAACAAAACTGGTTTCGTGAACATGTCTGCACAGTTTTCCTTTGTATGCACCTTTTCAAGAGAGACTCCCCTTTCAGTGATCACCTGTCTTACAAAATGATACTTTATTGGAATATGCTTTGATTTACTATGATAGGCCGGATTCTTAGCCAAATGTATTGCACTTTGACTATCACAAAGTAACTTGATGTTGTCCTGTAACCTACCAAACTCACCAAGCAAACCTTTCAACCAAACCGCCTCTTTGCAAGCATGCGAAGCAGCAATGTATTCTGCTTCAGTAGTGGATAAAGCAACAATGTTTTGTAGCTTTGACATCCAGCTAATAGCTCCACCTGCAAGAGTAAATACATACCCTGAAGTTGACCTTCTCTTATCCAAATCACCTGCAAAATCGGAATCAACATACCCGCAAACAAATTCACTACTCTTATTGTAAGTGATGCAATAACTACTTGTGCCTCTCAAATACCGAAGCACCCATTTCACTGCTGACCAGTGTTCTTTACCCGGATTTTCCATATACCTGCTGACAACTCCAACTGCATGTGAAATATCTGGTCGAGTACAAACCATCGCATACATCAAACATCCTACTACCTTGGCATATGGAATTCGAGACATATATTCCTTTTCTTCATCTGTATTAGGACATAAACTGGAAGAAAGCTTAAAATGGGAAGCTAAAGGGACTGACACAGGCTTCACATTGTTCATACCAAATCTCAAGAGTATTTTCTCAATATACTTATGTTGTGATAGCCACAGCTTACCATTGCTCCTGTCTCTGAAAATCTCCATGCCCAAAATCTGTCTTGCTGCTCCTAGATATTTCATATCAAATGTCCTTGCCATCTGAGTCTTTAACCTGTTGATTTCTTCAATGCTTTTGCTTGCTAAAAGCATATCGTCAACATACAACACTAAGATAATGAACATGCCATTACTTAATTGCTTAAAGTAAACACAATGATCATATTCACTTCTTATATATTTTTGACTCAACATGAAAGAATCAAACTTCTTGTACCATTGTCGAGGCGATTGCTTCAGACCATACAATGATTTCTTGAGCCTGCAGACAAATTTCTTATTGTGATGCTGAACAAATCCTTCCGGTTGTTCCATATAAATTTCCTCATCTAAATCTCCATGTAAAAATGCAGTCTTAACATCTAGTTGCTGTAATTCTAAATCAAGCAAAGCGACTAATGCTAACACAATTCAAATTGAAACTATTTTAACAACTGGTGAAAATATCTCATGAAAGTCAATGCCCGCTTTCTGAGAAAACCCTTTTGCAACCAGCCTCGCTTTGTATCTGTCCTCTGTATCATTCACACCCCGTTTCACCTTGAAAACCCATTTACATCCCACAGTTTTCCTGTCTTTCGGAAGTTCAACCAAATCCCATGTGCCATTCTTACCTAAGGCCATCATTTCGTCCTTCATAGCTGCTTTCCATTTGTCACTTTTCGAACCTTCTATAGCTTCCTGATAGCACAGAGGTTCATCGTCATTAGCGGTAAATGAAACTGAAGTAACATAATCATCATACCTTTTCGGAGGGCGTTTGATTCTTGTAGACCTTCTTAAGGATGTTTCTGGTGCTTCCACAATTGGCTGACTACCAGCTGTAGGAACTTCTTCATAACCAGCATCTGAGACCTGTTCATGACTAGTATCTGAACTATGGTCATCATGACTATCATTAGAAGTGCTTTCAAACTGAATGTGCTGAAAATCAGATAAATCATCCTGTTTCAATTTATTATCTACATCTAACTGTACAAGTGAGGATTCATTAAAATTTACATCTCTGTTGATGATGATCTTGCGGGTAGTAGGATCCCACAATCTATATCCCTTTGTTCCATCACCATATCCAACAAAGATATACCTTTTTGACTTTGGATCTAATTTAGTTCGCTGATGTTTAGGCACTAGAGCATATGCATCACAACCAAACACTTTGAGTTTAGAATAATCACAAGGGTGACCTTTCCATACCTCTTGAGGAATCTTGCAACCTATCGCCGTTGATGGTGACCGATTTATCACATAACAAGCTGTAGCCACCGCTTCTGTCCACAATTCCTTCTGCAAACCGGCGTTACTCAGCATACTCCTTGCTCTCTCTAAAAGAGTCCTATTCATGCGTTCAACAACTCCATTTTGCTAAGGAGTATAAACAGTAGTCTTATGTCTCTCGATCCCTGCATCCTTACAATAGTTTTCAAACTCCTTGGAGGTAAACTCACCACCATTGTCAGTTCTTAAACATTTTATAGTTCTACCAGTGATGTTTTCTACCAATGCTCTAAACTGCTTGAAAACTGTAAAAACATCAGACTTCCTTTTCAACATATAGACCCACACCTTCCTAGAAAAGTCATCAATAAACGATACAAAATATGACGAGCCACCATACGAGGTTGTAGGTGCTGGACCCCAAACATATGAATGGATATAATCAAGTATTCCTTTACTAGTATGTTTGCCTGTTTTAAAATTTTGCTTACTTTGTTTGCCAAACAGACAATGTTTACAGAAATCTAACTTTCCAGACCTTAGATTAGGAAGTAACTTGCGATCAGCCAAAATCTTTAACCCTCTTTCGCTCATATGGCCCAACCTTTGATGCCATAGGCGAATGGAACTACTGTCATGTTCAGACACCGTAGACACATGATCTGACCCTGTTCTTCCTTCTAACTGAAATAGATTTCCTACTTTCTTAGCTTTCATAACTAGTAAAATACCTTTGTAAATTTTCATTACTCCACCTTGAATTACAGTTTTATATCCATTGGTGTCAAGTGCTCCTAGTGAAATTAGATTTTTCCTTAAATCTGGTACATGTCTTACATCAGTTAACATTTTAATTGTCCCATCAAACATTTGCAGCTATATACTCCCTATTCCCACAATATTAGATGTGACATCATTACCCATGTACACGACTCCATCATTAATTGATCTATACGTCTTAAACCATTCTTTATGAATACACATGTGGTTTGATGCACCGGAATCTAACAACCAATGTTGATCATGATTTGACAAATTAACTGATAACACTTCGTCGCTCATACCTGAACCAGATGCTGAACCTGTATCTGTCGTGTTTGCTTCCTTCTTCTCTGTCGAAGAAGCTTCTTTAGAAGTCTGTTGTCTCTTCCAGCAATCTTTCTTCAAATGCCCCGATTTGCCACAAAACCAGCACTTTACTTTACTCTTCTTCCCTTTCGATTTTGAACGTGAGTCGCTGTGCTTACCAGAGCTTCTTTCTCTAGAACGACCTCTAGCCATCATTGCTTCTGATGCAGAGGTTTCTGAATTTGACCTCTTCCTTGTCTCTTCGGACAACAAAGCTCCAATGACATCATCAAATTCAATGGTTTCTGATGAACTAAGACTTATAGAAGTAACAAAATGATCCCATGACTCGGGCAATGAGCACAATAAAGTTACGACTTTATCTTCTGATTCAAATTTTACTTCTATACTTTCTAATTGCACCAGGAGAGTATTAAAGACATTCAAATGATCAGTAATCGATGTACCTTCCTTCATTCGCAAACTGTATAGCTGCTGCTTCAGGAGAATCCGATTTGTCAAGGATTTCGTCATGTAGAGCTTCTCAAGCTTCGACCACAGGTCTGCAGCTGTTTTCTCTGACACGATATTAAACAACACATCATCCTCCAAACACAGCCGAATAGCACTCACTGCTCTTTCATCCATGTCGGCCCACTCATTATCTGTGACATTGTATGGCTGTTTGGATTTGCCCAACAACGCCTTCGCCACGCCTTGTTGTACCAGCAGATCATGCATCTTTACCTTCCAGATCTCGAAGTTGTTTTTGCCATTAAACTTCTCGATCTCAAAACGAGCACTCTGAGTTTTCGCCATATTGTATCAACCAAAAGAAAAACAATCTCCAATTCCAAATGGTTAATTAATCAAATTAATATCTAATAACAAATGCCTTCGCCTTCTACTGTACTGTCTTTATTTTATCAAAAAATTGCTTTGCTGTATAAACTGCAAGTTACAAAATAAGAAACGAATGACAAAATCGCAGTTTTACCAAACGATTTTCTGATCCGCGCCAATCGTGATATTGGCACTCTGACGCTATTATTCAGTTCAGATCCGCGCCAATTGGCACGCCTATTCCAGCATTAAAACATGACTGCTAACATTGGTGTGACTGTTCCTGAAAAGAACGCGCCAACAGCCACGCTCCACCTCCACGCAGCAGTTTTCTGTGAGTTCTGAAAATGCACACCAGCTTCTCTTTCCAGCGCTCGTGGTTCAACGATTATTCCAGCACTGCATACATCCAAACGCTGCTGAGAAATTAATTGCCACGATGGGCTCTTTCGCTGGGCTCTACCGCCACAACTGCACCATTGGTCGGCCAGCACCACCGTCACAGGGATATATAGTTCCACAACCACGCTCCAACAACGTAATTGCAAAGGTTTCAACGCTGCCCGATGTCTGTCCCACGCAGCAGGTCAACGTCTTAAGCCTTAATCACAGCCAGTCGTGGCTTTGTTAACGCTGATCCAACGCATAAATCGTCTACGCACCTCCAGCAGACTTGGGCCCGCCACTCCTCCACTGCGCGCTCCGATACCAATTGTTATACTAATAGTGCGCAGCAGAAAATCAAAGACAAACACAACATATAAAATCATACACAAATGACACAGTGATTTAACGTGGTTCACCCAACCAATCTGGGCTACGTCCACCAAACATAGGCATCGGCAATGTTTATTATCAAACAGGAGATTACAGAATAATCAATTTCCTCACAAACTCTCACACTTCCCAATCTGAACGGACATCTATTTTATAGCTAAGAGAATCTAACTGACTCATAAATCCTCTTACAACAAATATAGGATGCATTAACTCTCTCCCAACAAAATAGAGCTAATATAGCAACAAAATCTTATTGTTGTCACCTACTGAGATTTTTGCCCATTTTATTAAAACCAAAAATCTCAACATCTATGACCTGCAACCTAGTCTCCATTGCCTCCATTTTATTCTCCAATAGTTCTATTTTATTTTCTATTTTTTTTTGGATCTTGTCTTCAGGAGATGTGAATTTGTTTTCTAGCATGGCTTCTAACTGGGTTTGTAGCTTGACTTCTCTTTCCTCTCTACATTTCTCTAAAGACTCTATATACTCATAAAGACTCTGTAATGTAACTATGCTAGGTCTACCTTTGGTAATCTTTGGTAGTTGTGGTGAATTATTCATACTTGAGAATATATGAGCAGATATGCATTAGAAAAAGATAAAGAATGTGTGCACCCGAATATTAGAAAACTGGACAACAGACCTCAAGTGCCCAAGTCTGAAAATTGATCAAGAAAAAAATCACCACAGACCCAAGCATTAATCGATAAAATTCACACCGCAAACCGAAGTATTAATCGAGAAAATTCACCTCAAAATTTTCACCGCAAAGCCAAGTGTACACTAATATCACATATAAGTGTATAATATTAATACATATTTATTATTTTTTAAAATTTATTACAAAATAAAAAAATAAAAATAAGAATAAGTAAATATGATTTATTAATTTTTTTTTATAAATATTTGTTATTATATTTAAAATTTTCATGTGATTAATGTAGTTGGTGGAAATTGTAACCATATATATATAATATTAATACATATTTATTATTTTTAATAAAATTTAATTTATAAAAATATTTTAAAAACATAATATTCTGAGTTAATAATAAATCGATAACCTTAATTCTAAAAATAAAGAAATAGAAAATAACAAATGATTTACATAGATTTGAGAAAAGAAAAGAAAAGAAAAAAGTAGTAATAATGAGATTAGATCAACTTATTCATTATCATTTTATTTCCATCATCTCTAAATCGGACAAACCCTGAGTAGAGGCAACTACTAAATTTAGTCTATGCTCAAGGGAGTCTCCAATCTAAATAAGATTTCATAACTTTCGGGTTTCCACTTTGACTGAAGTCAATAACTAAATAACGTACACCAAAATCGCCCAGGTTAGTCGGACATCGTTTGACTGAGATTGAAGTATTGCGTCAGGCGAGCGTTATAATAAAAGGCAACTAGGTCTGGCCGAGCAGAGATACAAACCTTCCACAAATTCTGCGCGAAAACTTTTATAAGCTTATATGACCACCCGTTGTTTAATTGGCACCCATTTTCCCAAATCAAAACTGTAAACGAAAATCAAGATGGAATCTCAATTGAATTAAATAAACCAAGATACAGGCCTAAATACTTGCATTAACTTCACATAGAATTTCAGTTGAATTCAACTATCTAAAATATAAATTGTAAGCGATAATCAATAGGAATAGGAATTTGAGTTGAATTCAACAAAATTTGAATTGAATTGAACTAAACATGTCTAACTTTCTTGCAATATTAAGTTCAACTTACACCCAAGGAGTTTGGTGGAGTTCCCTAATGGCTGCTTCAATGGTGATAGTGATAGGTTCCTCCACTTCACTTTATAGGTTCCTCCTGCTTCAATGGTCCTCGTTCATTGCTAAAATTCAACCAGATTCAGAGTACAGAGCACAAAGAAGGATGAATAAGGAGATGAATCTTTGCAACAAACTGAGTAGAGTAGAAGAGGATCTGAATTTCATATTACTCACTTTGTCACAAAAAGCATCCCTTTTCATTCCTTCTTTTTGCTCTCTATTCTAAATCTTGTTAAATGTTACCTTCTGTTGTATGGAAAATGGGTTCATAGGGGAGAGAAGGATGGCAAATTACTGGAATATAAATCCATGCATTACATTTTAGGTGTATTTGTACAACAAAGTGACTACGGTGTCGGAATTAATACACTAATTGCTGCATAATATTGTAATCATTTTGTCAGAAAAATAAAATTATCTAAAATGCGCCCTCTTCTGTTCCTTCTTTCTGCACTTTATTCTGAATCTTCGGTTGTATGTTTACCCTCTGTGAGGGTAAGATTCTTTTGCATATGATCTTTATGGCATGTTGATGGAGTCTTCTGGAGTACTAGAACGAATTGAAGCAATCACTTCAATTTCCATGCATACTATTACTCTCCTTAGTGGTAACTTGAGAGAAACTTGTGCGAGAATATTATCTTCAACGAACATTTTTCTTTTTCCAGTCCTACAACTGAAGCAATCACTCCGATTTCGATGTATATTGTCACTCTCCTTTGTGGTAACTTAAAAGACACTTCTGATTGGAAATGAATTAGTGGCGGAGACATTAATGGCAGGTGGGATAATGACAAAACAGAGTAATTAGTGGCGGAGATCATGATATCCAACTTGGCCCTCCCAATAATGTTAATAATTTTTATATATGTGTAGTTTTTTTGTTTTATTTGTTAGATCAGTGTGGCAAATAAAAATATTTATAAATAATATTAATAATTTCTATATATGTGTAATTTCTTGTTTTATTTGTTAAGTAATGTGAATCTTAAGTGTGGGTGAGTAGCCTAGATTTTAAACTATCAAATTACTCTAGGAAACCTTTAATATGGTTGGATTTTTTTCCACAATGTTTTAAACCAGGAAGATTTATTTGCCATATATATGTGTATTTTAAATTTATATAAAATTTTTAGTTTGAAATAATAATTTTAAAAAATTAACATCTTTAATATAATATCAAATTTTTGTGTAATATCTTTAGCCATATTTATCTTTCAAAATTAGAATGAGAATATGTTTTTATTAAAACCTCCAAAGTGTGTCATTCTCCTTCCTAATCTATTGTGTTTGCAAGATGTATTTATGTTTCTAAATTAGAATGAGAATATGTTTTTATTAAAACCTCCAAAGTGCGTCATTCTCCTTCCTAATCTATTGTGTGTTTGCACGATGTGTAGTAGAGTCCTCTGCACACTAATCCCATATCGAAAGTACGCAAAAATACCACCCCTATTCATAATTATTTCGTTGTCCAACTTAACGCACAGCCACTAGTTCAAGGCCTCCTTTGGGATATGCCCCATAAGATGAATTACTCTCATTCATGACTTTGATGTTATCAACTTCTGTTGTATGTTGTAGTTGTTGCATTTTGTATGATTAATTCTTTTTCGAGAGGCCTGATAGCCTAGGCCCTCTATATGATTTTTATTTTCTTCTTTATGGTGGGTGACCATAGGAAATAATCTAATTTTAATATGTTTCATGACTGAAACATATGGAATTTGGGAGAATGTAGGTTGCCCATTGAAAACCAGACCACCTAGCTTTGAGTTACACCCTTTGTTGGCACACTTATCTGCCTTCTTGTTGAGTTTTTGAAGCACGTATAAGAATGATACAAAGTCCATATCTTTCATTATCTCCGTAATACTTTTCATGGGATGGTCCAATGCCTTATATTTTGGAATTGACCCATTTACCATGTGCTATATCAGAAGGAGAGAATATCTTAGCACACTAAGGAAAGATTCCTTATATTCATTTTCTAACTAGAACCCTTAAAGTAGAGAATAAAATTCAACAAGATTGATTTTTATACAACCAAGTTCCCATGAATACTACTATGCTACTTTGGTTATCTCAAGGCCATATAACACCCCTACCCCTTATATATATATATATATATATATAGATATAATGTGTTCTGCATATTAATTGGTAGATTTTATTTATTAGAGGCCAATAATAATTTGTTAGAAACAACATTCCACTATATACTAAAGTCAATCACAATATAATAATATAACTTATGATTTATTTTTTATATTGATATATATTTCCTTATCTTTTATGGTATTATTGAAAGTTGTTATAAGATGTATCCCTTGAAGATGATTATTGAGCCTTGTTGATCATAATATTTCATTTTTATTACATTTTTGTAATAATTTTATAAAAAATAATCAAACTAGCTTGTGTTAATCATTGTAAACACACAAGTTTTATGATATGCATAATATCTCTTCCCACTTCCAACCTCACTTTTACCTTCACTCTCATATCACGTTGACACATCTATAGGGAATTAGTATCCAAATAAGAATGTATCTAACATTTATTCTATGACCCAAGAAAAAAAACATAGAAGGGGTGATCTTAGCATTAGTATCTTCAGTTAGATTGCCCACAAACAATTTCCGCCATTTATTTCATCTCTATGATCATTATTGGATGAAGTAGAAGTAGTTGTGGGAGGGCACCACCATTTGTTGTTACAAAGCCATGAATAGCTACCTGAGTCGAAACACAATCTAGTTGCAAGATAGCATACTGTGCCAACAATTGCTCAACTTATACTAGTAAATAAGTTGATTTCTCCCTTGTCTCGAAAATGCATTATCCTAATTGATATTTTTAAAAACTCTTTTGATTTTCTAAAATTTTGTAATAGATGCCCAATTTATACTTTCACATAATAGGTAGTATATTGACCAACTCTTTAGTATTGCATTTTCTCCCATTCTTCACATGATCTATCCTTCTTGTCAGAGGTTTGCACCACCATTTAATGAGATCAATATTATTTCCTTGATTTATGCTCAACACAAAACTATTTGTCTTCGACATTTTTTTCCTATAGTCCTTCATTATATTGAGGCAATTCGTATCACTCCATTCATTCATAATAAACTTCATGGATACTCTAGTTCGGGTTTGATTGAATAAGAGTGCTCATTTATGCATATATCATTGGTAGTATTAATGCTATTTTTTCTTTCTCACTCTAATACTAATAAAATAGGTAATATTGCACAATAATGCCATTGATTGTTAGTATTAATGTCTTGCCTTCTAACTATGATATTAATAAATGCATTAAAATTTTTAATCATAAGAATGCTGTACCTTATCACTCACTCTCATACTAACATGAATTGGTCTCAATTATTCTCACTCAAGTGCTAACATCGATGGTAAATACAATGTTGATTATACTCACTATAGTACTAACAAGGTTAGCGAACTTTGCATCTCTTCTCACTCACATTCATACTAATCTAGAAATATTGAAATCATGCTTTCTCATTTCACTATTATCATCGCCAACCATGTCAGTGAAATGCATTTTTAATCATTATGGCACTAACATCAAACATGTTATTGATGTGATGCATTGTAATCCACTCTACTACTAACAACATCAAAGATACATTCGGTATCATTCCTTTACACTCACTTCAATACTAACATGTGTCATGAAAATATGAGGGCTTTATATTGTATTGAGGAAACCTTACAAGAATGGGAGATTGTATGATCTATCGAGAATTGATAAGTAGTGAACGACTTTGAGATTACTATATGTTATTACATTTTTCATTAAAAAGAAAAACATATGTGAGAAGGATTGTTGTTAGAGAACATGAGAAGAAGAGATCAGGTTTTGATTAGTCAATGACAATGGGTAAAAGAGTTCAATATTGTTGATGAAAAATGCATTGCTGTGTATAGCTTAAGTAGTGCTTATGAATATTACATGAATCAATATGGTAAATTTAGTTATTTCACAATATTTTATGTAATATTCACTATATAAAAAAAATTGATTTTTTTTTTCAATACCATATTAGTTGTTTTGATTTTAAGAAATGAATAATGATGTAAAAAAAAAAATTCAAGGCTAACGAATTATAATAATTCAAATTTCTCTTGATTTTTCAAAAGTGGCTATGGCATGATTAAAAAAGAAGAAGAAAAAACTCAAAGTTATATCTAATATTTTGAACTTCATATTTTTGTTGACATTTTTGTTTCTCTCTCTCTCTCTCTCTCTCTCTCTCTCTCTCTCTCTATATATATATATATATATATATATATATATATATATATATACCAAAATTCCCTTGTCTCATTTACTCTTAATATAGCTTAATATATGAATGTACTTACTCAACAAGTATTGTTGTTCATTATAACAAATTGGAAAAACAATCTATATGTACAAATATATGTGTTATGTATGTAAATCACTATTAGGTGAGGTAGTGGAGAGGAGTGTTACACTCTCCACCTAAATTAAATTCTATAAGTGCTTATCTACGTGTCTGTATATATAAATCACACTTAGGTTAGATAAAAGAGATGGTTGTTACCCTTCCCACCTAAATTCAATTTTCAAAAGCCACACATTGAAGTTTTATAAAGTACATTGTTTTGACAACATTGATTTCTATGTTTCAAAAGCATTAAGTTTTTTTAAAAATATATATCTTGTGTATTATCCTAAAAATGAGAGAAATTTCCTAATAATTTTCCCTGCAAAATTCATTTTATGAGAGAAACATATAAATAGAGAGAAATAGATATAATAAGCAAACGAATGCTCAAGCAAAAGTACCTTAAACTAAAACTTAACTTTAAAGTAATTTATTCCTAGTTAACGTATGACTTTTTGTATTTTGTTTTTGTTTTTTTATGATGCTTCACAAATGTGTCTTTCTTGGAACTCCAATGCACATTATTTTTGTAATTAACTATTTCTCCATTAATATTATAAAAAATTAATATAATCATTTTATTATTATTAACAACACCCTACCCTAATTGGTCAATAAATATTAATATTTGTAGAAAATTTGTCCAAAATATTTTCTCTCCTCTTAATGATTATAATAATCTCTGGAAATATTAACACCTAAATATAACTAAAGCATATAGAGATAAAAATAATACAATTATAAAATAGATTTGGAAAATGACCAATATGATTGTTATTAATATTCACCTTCCTCATCTAAATATGTAAAAGGGTAGACGTTTCCATTGCTTGACCTCTACTTACACCTATAAATTTTATTAAGGTCTATACGCTTCATCCTTATTCTCTATAAAAAAATTAAGTCCAAGATGGATTCATATTTTGGTCCACTTGAATCAACTTAATTAATAATTTGTTTCTATTGTTGTCCTTATTCTTCACCAACTTAAAACATAAAGGATTTGTTGAGTTACTATAACTTGAACAATTTCATGTACTTAATCTCTCTACTTCTAGAAAATCTTATTTATGGAACCCACCTCACACATCTATTTTCAATATACTCAATAAAAGTGCATATAATTTTGTCTCTAACTAAATTTTCAATGGATTCAATTTCTTCTTTGGGATTCTTGGAAAAACTGGAAAAACACTAATGGTACCAATTATCTAAAACCATCCCCTCAACTCATGTGCTAGTCATTTTCTTCTTTCACATTGACCATTCAAAATTCTCATGGGATTTTTTTCTTCTTACACATACCTCTTTTCTTATTTTTTTAGCCCAACAATTTTCTTAAACTCCATATTTGAATTCTTAGACGATTAGACAAAGCACAAGAAACCCCAAATTATTCAAAAATATTTGGAGAATGAAAGAGAGCCATGATGACGAATAGTATAGAGAGCACAATAAAAGAAAAAATGGAAGAGGAAAAATATAACAAAAACATCAATATTTTTTTTGAGAAACGGTTATGTCATCTTAATATTCATCTTAGCACGAATGCGAGAAATCGATTACATTGAGGATGTCTAAATCTGAAGCATCTCATTGCTAATATTAAAAATGCGGCCAAAACACTAATTTCTTCGTGTCGGACTACTCTAAAACTTCTATTTCGGTGATTTTCCTAACTTGAAAATACAAACAAGATTTGATTCAATAGAAACGGTAGAACATTTAAAGCGTGGAGTGGAGCGGGATGAGGACGGCTTTATATGCTTCAGGTCTACTTCTTTGTTGTTTTCTCTCGACATGATAGTAGCTCAACTTTTTAAACAACAAAAACATCAAGATTACTAATAGAGTTGGAAGTAATAATATTGGGGAGCCTCTTTCCATCTATGTTGTTGATCTTATTCTTGTAGATTAAGTACTTAACCATGGACATGCACCCAATTCCAGAGATAATGTCTTCTATGAATATAGGATAAGATATATTCTTTTTAATATTATGATTGTAAGTTACAACTTTCTTTTGGATTTGATCTATCCTTCTCCAACGGTTTCTAGAGATAATTAATCTCCAAACTTCACATTCATATAAGATAAGATGAGTGATGAGAGTATCGATAGTTTTTTTTATTATCCCACAATCGAAGGTATATTAATGTGCACTTGTTTTCGAACCCATAGTAACTTTCCACCCACGATTTAGATTAACGTTTGGATTTTAAGTTCTAAAAAACACAAACTAAAGTGAGAGGTGCAGTTAGCATGCATAGGTTTCCAAATTCATATGTATAGAATGTAGGCGATTATTCAATAAAAACATGTAATTTGCTATTAAAATTGGTAATTTTTTAGCAAATATAATCCATTTAATCATATATATGTAAAAAAATAGTGATTTTTAAACCAAATTCATCAAGTTTTTTTCCAGAAAGTGTGAAAAATTTAAACCATTCACCACTAAAATTTTCCCTAGATGCTGAATTTACATGGGCCCACCTTGAGTTCGGTGCCAACATTCATACCCACCTTGAGTTCGGTGCCAACATTCATAAGATATGTTATCGTTAATTCATTAAAAACCAATTCATACAATTTTAGTGATAGCATTCTGAAGCCCTTCTCCATAGCTTCATGGTATCCACATATATATGCACATATTTGCATTATTATAATTATTATAATTATCAATACTTTCCTATATTGTATTTAATTTCGTATGGTTTACATACCAAGTGGTATTTTGACAACTAATTTATGATAGGTTTTCTCATAGTTTAATATATATATATATATATGGAGAGAGAGAGAGAGAGAGAGAGAGAGAAGTATGATACATGAATTAACTTTTCCTTTTTTTAAAATTCATTTATGATAAGATAATGGGGGAGTATAGTTTGAAAAAATATTATTACATTTAAAAATAAATCATATAGATTATCATGGGGCTTACTCCTGAATATGGGGCTCATCAGGATTTCTAGATTTTTTGGACTTGATAAATCTGAATTTTACTGCGAGACATATTTAGATTATTTTGTTATTTGAGCTATTTAAATCTCTTATTGAACTAAACTATATAAGGTTTTATTATTTTACTTATACGAATATCTTTGATATAAGAGTTCTGACAGTGGAGACTCTTAGCTTTTTACAAATTGATTAATTTTTTCTATGTGATAGAATAGAAAATGACGGGAAGATATTTCATAATATTCTTCTTTACTAAGAAAATATAAATAATATAATTTTATACCCTTTTTGGAATATCTATGTGTGTGTGTGTGTGTGGGGTTAATGTAACTAGGTGGAAATTGTACAGAGACACCTTTTTTTTATTTTTATTTTGGAGGGGAAACATATTTCTATTATTTAAATGTTATGAAATCAATTACTTTAAATATTTATATTTCTACTAGTTTTTAAATTATATTAAAAAAATAATATAAACTCTCAAATTTTAAATAAGCTACTTTTCCTCTTCTAAGTAACTTACCAAATAGTATGTTTAATAAAATTTAAATAATAATAATAATAATAAACTAAGGGCATTGAAATTGTGTCTATTTGACTTTTCGATGATACTCATTCATAATACGTTAATCTTAAATCCCAAATACTTTAATATTTTTAATTTATTATATATAATTATTAAAAATATTGTAAACCGTAATTTATTTAATCATTTATAAAAATTATTAGAAAAAAACATTATATTTATAACCAAATAATAACAATAATGAGTGAATGATGAATCCATGGATTTTATAGAAAGACAAATGAAAGAAACTAATAATACCCTTTATATATATATATATATATATATATAAGTTCAAACATCTCCCTTGACTTTATGATTGTTAATCATGTTTACTATCAAAGAGTATATTTTATTTATGGTTTCCTATCTCAAACTATATATATATATATATATATATATATATATATATATATATATATATATATATATAATAAAAATAAACTATTACAATTTAGAACCGTTTACCTCTATATATTTTTTATAACATTTAAAATAGTGATTATTAAATAAAAATGATTAGAAATTATACCACTATGTATTTATAGAAATTATACCATCATAGTTTTATGAACCATATATATACATAATTGTAATTTTACAAATATAATAATAATAAAAATCAATTATTTTTAAATTATATTGACCAACATAACTTTTTAGTTTTTAAATAAAATAAATTTTTATTTTGTTCTATCAACAAAATAAATATTAGTATTTAATAAAATTAAATAAAAATAAGAAAAATAAATATTGTTCTATCACTAGTAAAATAAAATAATAGTATTTAATAAAATTGAAATAAAAATAAGAAAATAATTTGATAATTCGTAGATTTATCCACATGATATGAATTCATATTAAAGAAGATTAACAAAGGACAGCATTGAGTTGCTAAGTGACCGATAGATCTATTCTATTGTTCCTAGTTTTTAATAGAGAGAATAAGAGTGGGAGTATCAGATACCTTGATTCCAAGATTCCAACACAAATCCCAGCTTTATATTAACAACTCAACACTTTGAATATATTGTTTATAATTATTATTATATTTTAAGATGATATTATCATAGTAGTAGATCGGATTATTTTTAAAGGTTTATAAAAATTATTAATTTTTTTGTAAAGATAAATAATAATAATAATAATAATAATAATGTATTAATATATGCTTATGATGATGATGATGATGATGGTATAATTAATGACACCAATCGTCAATCCACTAACCTAAATAAAAAGAGTTATTTAGTTTGATTTAAGATTTTATTCCTATGCTCTTTAAAAGCTGGAGACTCACTATAATTTTGACATCTAAGAAAAGGTTGAAGGTCAATATTGCAACAAAAATTATGGAATTGAGCTCTAATGTGTTGTATTAATCGGGCACTCTCTAAGAGGAAGCATTTTCATTCCCATATTCATATATTCTCACAGAGATGGCAGACTTTTTTGTCCATAGAGTTTCTTAGGAACTGGCCCAACGAATTGCTCATGAGAGTTTGTTATAATTCTATTATATTCATTTTTGAGCAAGTTAAAATGAAGAGAGATACTTTTGATATCTATAGGGTGGGTTGAAGACCTCTCTATAATATCTTAATTTTCTTTTAATGCTGTATCTTTCACAATTGTATTTTTTCTTTGAACTTAGAAGTAAATAATTTTTTTAATGTTATTAATGTTTTGCAATGCAACATTCTTTTATGATCTCCTCAATGGTTTAACTGCATCTGATGTCTTTATACCAACTCCTTTGGCCTTAGCGTTTTGGTCGGAATTTAGTTAGCTTAGGAAGTCTATGGTCTCCTATGTTATTTGTATTTGTGTTTAGACAAATGTAGTTTTAACATAGTTGGGGCTCTCAATAGGGGGAAGACCACTTCTATAAGGAGAATAGGGATAGGGTGTATTGCTTTTAATTTTAAGGTTATATGTTATAAAATGCTTCGTAGGTCGTCAATCTTCTTCCAGATTCACTAGGAGATGTCATAACCCCAAACTCTACACTATATAAGATAAGAAGATACTAAAGAATCAAAGGGGAACTTTTCTATCCCACATTGGCTGTCTGTTTTACAATTATTTTCAAGACCAAAAAATAAGATTTCTACCCCTAATATCCTTCGAATGCTATGTTCCAAAGGGCTGAGCTTGTGATGAATATCATTTCCTAGGTACTCGTAAGAAGACACTTCTCCAAGTTACTATTGTCATACATAAAATTAGCGTCATTCTTGATTTGAGTAATCATAACTTTTGTTTTGTCGTTGTTAACAGCATACCATGGTAGAGCAAATACTTAGTGCAAGTCTAAGTTTCTTATCAAGACTTCCATGGGCATTCCGTTTAATAGGCATCAACACGTTTAAGATAGAGGTTAGTGATGGTGACTATACCAAATAATATCGTGTCAAGACATCCTACTTCCTAAACTACCTTCTAGTCATTAATGTAAATGCCAAAAAGGGTAGGGGAGGGGGAAACCTTGTTTAACTCGGGGATATTACAATTTCATATCTTTCGACCAATTCTCTATTTCTTAACCTAAAATGGCATCTCTCGTATAACCTTACAGCGGCCGCTCTTAGCCGAAAGGAAAAATTTAACTCTTCTAATATGTCCTACAGGTTGTTTCTGTAGGAACCGTATCGAAAGCCTTTCTAAAGTTCACAAAGCAACAAAATAGATTGGATTTATCATTGCGGAATTCTCCACAATGATCCTAAGCGTAACGAGGTGGTCCGTTGTTGAGTGTCAGCTTCTAAATCTCACAGCTCTTTAGCCCGCTATCACTGGCCAACACTAACATCTTTTCTTTATAAAATAATACCATATTACTTGGCTAAGAGAGGGCTGATAATAATTGTCCGATAATTAGAGGTTATTTGTATCCCCACTTTTAAAAAATAGGGATAATGAGGTTCTCAAACAAGGTTTAGGGAACCCTTGCTTGAATTCTTGGTTGAAAATTCAGGATGTGGGGGATGAGACAAGACTCTACTTAAGATTTAACTGTAACCCTTCAATGTTTTTAGCTTTCCCATTTGCCCGGTGTTTAACCCCAAAATCCATGTCTTCTAATGAGAAACTTCTTTGATTGGGGAGCAGCATTTCAAAGTTATCCCTAGAATTTAGAGATCATAAATCTTTTTAAGATATGAATTTGAGTCGTGTAAATCAATTTCATTATTATATTTGCCTTTTCTAGTTAGAATTTGCCTCCGTAATTTATTAGGAGCCACCTTAGAGAGGTGTAAGAGATCTCTTGTATCTACTTTCTAATATATTGCCATTTTTTCCTTTTTAGTTAGGGCTTTGTATATTTTTATTCACAATTTTTGAGAGATTCATCAACAAAATTTCCTTGACTTTCCTCCCCACTTACAAATTTTTGTCATACCATGGGTTGTTTTGCTATTTATTTTACTACTTGAGATTTCAATTGAGAACTTGTTAATAGAATATGAGAGGGCTAGGCAGTAAAACAAGATAGAGTGTCAATTTATGTTGTCTATAGTAGATAAAGGAAGAAAATAAGTTTTTAATTCATTTAGAAAGAGATCGTTTTTATTTTTGCCTTCGGTCATTAACTTTTTTTGACTATATGGATTATCTTCAATGATATTTTCCCATGCATGACAAAATTGGTGAGTTATGAGTAAAGGCCTAGCGACGAGTTAGGCTCGTGGTCGTCTAAGAGGCCGTGTTCTATTATTTCATTGTATAAAGGGAGATCAGAAATAACATAGTCACCATGTTGCTGCCAAGCTCCATGGATGCATTTCATTTTGGCTAGAAATTGGCCACTTCTTGCATCTATTGAAATTATGAGATCCTAGCACTGCAGTTTTAATTAGCTCACCCAAACAAATTATCCGCGAGGTCCGTAGAGCCTTGAAATGTTGAAGCACAAGAAGGTCTTCATCTAAATCAAAGAGGATTAGTTATAGTCAGATTCTAATAAATCATATATTTTTTTATTACTTTTTAGAATTTATTAATATATATATATATATATATATATATATATATATATATATATATATATATATATATATATATATATATATAATCATTAATAATTTTTTAAATATTTATTCTTATATCATGTGATTAATGTAGTTGGTGGAAATTGTAACCATGTATTTTAACGTTTTAAATTTTAAATAAGCTAATTTTTCTTTTACAAATAAATATATAAAACAATATAATAATGGTACATAAAATTGAAAAATAAAAATTAATTGAGACAAAAGTTTAGAATTGTTAATATTTGATTGATGAGATGATATACATCTGACAGTTATATTAATAGTTTTTAATTTCTTTGTGATACTATTATTATGTTTATAAAATATAAATTTATTTTTAAAATTGTTAAAATTTAATTTATAAAAATATTTTTAAAAATATAATAATTAATTATTAAAAAATTAATTCTGAATTAATAATAAATCCATGGCCTTAATCTTAAAATAAAAATGATATTCACACATAAATTTGAGAAATCAAAGTAATAATAATAATAATGTTATTCATGTTCATTTTATTTTAATTAATACGTGAATTTAATTGTAAAACAAAATCTCTAACTAAAAAAACCTGAGTACAAGCAACTACTAAATTTAGTCTATGTATCAACGGAATCACCAAGATTTCATAAAACCATTAATACCAAAATCGCCTGACTCATATTGAGACAACAAAATAGATGGCGAGCATTATAATAAGACATAACAAACCTTACACCAAATTCTGCGCCAAATTTTCAACCACGTGATGTTCAACTCGCACTTTCCTAGGCATCACATCTTGAAATCAAAACTGTAAATGAAAAATCAAGAGGGAATCCTGAAAACAGAAAAAAATAACAACATACTCTTATTTACACAATAATAATAATAATAATAATAATAATAAATAATAATAATAAATCAGCTATCGGAGCCTCATTTTTATTTCCATCATCACCTGAATTTAATTGAACTGCAGATATCTAAATGGGACAACTTTGAGCAAGACAAAACTACTAAATTTAGTCTATGCTCAAGGAATCTCCAATCCATAATATTTCATAAAGTATTAGCATGAAAATTTGGGGTTTCTAACTTTGAATAAAGTTATTGCCAGGGTCAAGACCTAAATAGTGTACACTGTACCGTTCGGGTTAATCGTCTGACTGATTACACGGCATTAGTCTGGCCTGGCAGCGACAAACCTTTACAATAAATTCTACACAAAAACTTTTAGGCTTATATGACTGTGGGACGTTCAACTGGTACCATTTTCCCAAATCAAAACTGTAAACCAAACTAAAAATCAAGAGGGAATCTCAATTGAATAAATAGACCAAGGTACAGGCCTAACTACTCTAGTTTAAATTCAACACAGAAAGAATTTCGGTGTCGTATTCAACTATTCCAAGTATAAATTGTAAGCAACAATCAATAGGAATTTGAATTGATCTAATGAAGTGAGTTATAGGTATAATCATTTGGATTAATTTCAATTGAATTGAAATCCAAATATGGCCAACTACCTATGAATTATCTTCAATTGGATTCAACTAGGGGAGCTATCTTGCCTTAAGTTCAATTTGATTCAACTAGGGGAGCTGTGGGCTCAAAGATTCGCATTGGGTCTAACCTACACTTATAGAGTCGCAGAGTTCCCTAATGGCTGCTTCAATGGTGCCCGGGTCACTTTGTTGCAAAAATGCATCTTCTTTTCAACTTTGTCTCTGTTTCCTCACCTCTAAATTTTGTTAAAAGTTACCTTCCGTTGCATGGAAATGGGTTCAGAGTGGAGAATGATGGGTACGTTGATGTTGATGGGTGTGCCTGGTCAGTAGTCATCATCGGTTGTGTCCTCCAATGCAGTTTTTGCTGCTGAGATGATTCATGCAATTACTGCTAAAATTCAACCACATCCAGATAGTAGATATACAAAGAAGGAATAAGAAGTATAAGGAATATAAATCCTGCATTGCATTTCAGGTGTAGAGTTTGCACAACAAAGTGACTACGGTGTCCGGACTAATACACTAATTGCTGCATAACATCACTGTATTCACTGCCATTATCGTAATCACTTTGTCAAAAAAATAAAATTATTCAAAATGCGCCGTCATCTGTTCCTTATTTCTGCGCTCTATTCTGAATCTTCCTGTTAAATTTGAGCTGTCAGGCGTTTAGCCTCCGTCGCGAGGGTAAGATTCTTCTGCATATGATATTTATGACGTGATGATTCCCAAGGCATTGCGTTTGGAGTCTTCCGTTCCATCTTTCTTGCTTTATTCGAATCTTCCCGATAAATCTTGTTTTTTCCATTGCATGTTTACCCTCAACACCATGAGTGAGGTGTGTACATCTTCTACATATGAGCTTTATGGCATGTTGATGGAGTCTTATGAAACATTTTCCTAGTCCTAGAATGAACTGAAGCAACCACTTCTATTTCCATATTGGAATGTTGTTTCCAATTTCAGGTATAACATAAGAGAAATTTAGGTGAGAAAAATTATCTTCAACCAACATTTTCTTTTCCAGTCCTACAACTAAAGCAATCACTTCGAATCTGATGTATACTGTCACCGTCCTTACCAGCGATAGCTAAAAGCGCAAAGCGCGTAAAATTTGCGTCTTCACACTACATAATGATATTTCATCTGTTAATATTGATATAGTGCCTCTCATTTCACTAATATCGTTCCCAACCATGTTAGTGTCATTCCTTTTTAATCATTATGGAACTAACAATGAAGATGTTATCCATGTGATACATTATAATCCACTTCACTACCAACAGCATCAAAGATACATTTGGATCATTCATTTACACTCACTTCAATACTAACATGCTAGTAAAATTTGAGGGCGTTATATTGTCTTGAGGAAACCTTACGTAGAATGGGAGATTGCATGAAATATATAGATAGAATTGATAAGTAGTGAACGACTCTGATATTACTATATGTTATTACATTTTTCTTTCAAAATAAAAAACATATGATAGTACTGTTGCTAGATAACATGAGAAGAAGAGATCAAGCGATTAGTCAATGACAATGTGTGTAAGCAATTCAATATTGTTGAGAAAAAATGCATTGTTACGTATACCTTAGTTAGTTCCATGAATATTACATAAATAAATATGGTAAATTTAATTATTTCTACAATATCTTATGTAATATTCACTATATAGAGAAAAAATGATTATTTTATTCAATAGTAATGATGGTTGTTTTGATTTCTAAGAAATGAATAATAATGTAAAAATAAAGGAGAGTCAAAGGTTAATGATTTTTGAGGCTTAATTCAACTTTCTCTTGATTTGTCAAAAGTGGCTATCGTGATGATTTAGAATAAAACTCAAAAATCATATCCGATATTTTTGAACTCTGTATTTTAAGGACATTTTTGTTATTTTCTGAAAAGAAGATATATATATATATATATATATATATATACCAAAAAATTCCCTTGTTCCCATTTATTCTTAATCTAGTTTAATATATTAACTACTATCTAACTAGTATTGTTGTTCATTATAACAAATTGGGAAAAAGAAATCTACATATGTACATGTATTTATGTATGTAAATCATCAAGTAGGTGAGATAGTAGAGTGTGAGTCATTCACCTGTAAATTCAATTCTATATGTATGTGTCTACCGTTTATGTAGGTTAGACAGGTGATGTTTCACAAAAAGAACATTGTTTTGACAACATTGATTTCTATGGAAACACATTAATAAAATATATATCTTGTATCATCCTAGAAATGAGAAATTCTCTTGCTAATAATTTTCCCTGCAAAATATATTTTATGAGAGAAACATATAAATAGAGAAATAGAATGAGGTGGGTTGAATATATATATATATTTTTAAACTGAATTCCAAATCACCGTGAACTAACACACAATGGAAAAAAATAACGCCTAAACACAAAAGCAATATGAAAATATTACAATTTAATAAACAAACAAATGTTCAAGAAAAAGTACTTAAAACTAAAAATTCACATTAAAGTACTTATTCTACAAAGCAGTGATTTTTGTTTTTTTCGTTTTTTGTTTTTTTATGACGCTTCACAAAATGTATCATTTTTAACCCCAATGTACATTATTTTTGTAATTAACTACTCCTCCATTAATATTATAAAAAATATTATAATCGTTGCTTATTGTCAGCAATGCCCCCAAGGTAATTATTCAATAAAATATTAATATTTGTAGAAACGTTGTCCAAAATATTTTCTCTCAAGGATTTAATAATTCTTGGAAATAGTAACACCAAACATAACTAAAGTATATAGAGATAAGAAATACAATCATAAACTAGATTGGGAAAATGACCAATATGATTGTTATTAATATTCACCTTCATCATCTAAATATGTAAAAGGTAGATGTTTCTACTGCTTGAGCTCTACCTACACCTATTACTTTTATGAAGGTCTATAGGTCGATCTTATTCTCTATAAATAAATTTTATGTTGAAGATGGATTCATTGGTCCATTTCAATCAAACTTGTTAATAATATGTTTCTATTGTCCTTATTCTTCACCAACTTAGGAAATAAAGGATTTGTTGAGTTACTATAAATCAACAATTTCATGTCCTTTGATCTCTCTACTTCTACAAAAACCATTAACCTACCTCACACATTTCTTTTCAATATACTTAATAAGAGTGCATATAACTTTGTCTCTAACTAAATTTTCTATGCATTCAATTTTTGGGATTCTTGAAAACATTGATGGTACCAATTAACTAAACCATCCTTCATTTTCTTTCTTTCACTTCGACCCTTCAAAATTCTTGTGGGTCTCTTTCCTATACTGACCTTTTCTTGTTTTTTTACCTCCCAACAATTTTCCTAAACTCCATATTTTAATTCCTAAAGGATGAGACGAAACATAAGCAACCCCAAATTACTCAAAAATATTTTGAGAATGCAGAGAGCCATTATGATGAATAGTATAGAGAGAAAAAATAATCACAAATGGAAGAGGAAACCACAACAATATGGGACAATTTAGGAAGAATATATCAAAACATCAATATTACAAATAGAGTTGGAAGTAATATTGAGAGCCTATTTCCATCTATGTTTCCTATCTTATTATTGTACATTATGTACTTAACCAGAACATGCACTCAACTCGTGAGACAATGTCTTCTATGAAGAGAGAGTGATAATATGTATTCTTTTTTAATATTATGATTATGTTGCAAATTTATTTTGTATTTGATCTATCCTTCTCCAAGGGTCTCAGAGATGATTCATCTCCAAACTTTCGCATTCACAAAAGATAATATGGGTGATGAGAGTATCAAATTAATTTTTTTTATCCCACAATCGAAGGTCTATTGTACGAAACTTGTTTTCGAAACCCAGGTAAGCTTTCCAAATCTTACCATTTAGGTTAACGTTTGGATTTTACAAAGCAAATAACACAAGATAAAGTGAGAGTGTGTGGTTAAGTATAGGTTAATGAAGAAACATGTTACATGCATTGAAGTGATTGTAGATATAATAGAAAATGGACTAGTATGACATCTACTCAACTTCATTTCTATGATGCAAAATGCTGGTAAATTTAGTGATTTAATAATTTTCCTATATATAGTATTGTAGGCGACTATTCTACTTCAAATTTATATATATAAAATGTAGAAAATATTCAATAAAAACATATAAGTTACTATTAAAATTGGTAAAAAAAATTTCGAATGTCATCCCATTGATCATATATATGTAAAAATAGGCGATTTTTAAATCCAACAGGAATACTCCATGAAGTGTCAAAAATTAACTCATTTGTGAAAATTTTCCACCAAACTTTTTTCCCCAGATGCGGAGTTTACATAGGGTCCACCTTGAGTCTTGGCAATAACACTCATAAGATATTTTATGGTTAATTCATTAAAAACCAATTCATACAATTTTAGTGATAGCAGAAGCCCTTCTCCATAGCTTCACGGTATCCACTTGTATATATGCGTATATTTGCATTATTATAATTATTATAATTATCTATACTTTCCTATGTTGTATTTAATTTGATATATTTTTATATACTAATTTATTTGACAATCCAGAAAGAGTGTTGCTTTCCTATGCTTAATATCTATATCTATATCTATATCTATATATATATATATATATATATATATATATATATATATATATATAAAATTATAGGAAAGCTTTAACATAATCTTAGTTGTCATAGATATATGTATGTATGTATGTATGTATGTATGTATGGTTTATATATATACTATGATACCTAAATTAATTCTTCCTTTTTTGGAATCTGGCAAGGATACAAAAATGGGGAGTATAGTTTGAAAATATTATTATTACATTACCATATAGATTAAAATTTATTTTCATTATTTTATTTATATATTTACTTTTGATAATGTATAACAAATTTTGATTATCAAACTTATGTGAATCTTAAATATTATTAATTATATATCTGCCTAGATCCATCCTAAATTTGTGATCTATCAAGCGCCAAGAGGATCCACATTTGAGGTGGCAACCTCTTATTTGGAGTGAAAACTGAGAGAATGTTTTCACCGAGAGATTTGACTTGCTTCAATGCTTGATAACTCCTAGGTTAAGATGTATTCATATCGTTAGTTGTGTATAGGCACAAAAAATGTTGAACATCTAATTATTCTGATCATTTTAAATATGATAAATATTTCTCGCATTAATATGCTCACCATATTTTTTAGGAGTTATTTATGTTACCTCGGTTTGTTGAGATGAAAAAACATTGTTAATAAATTGGAATGACAAAAAAGTGATTAAATATAAATGAAAAGTGATAATGTAGTTATGTTGAATGAATAAAATGTGAATAATGAGAATGTGGTAAATTACAAATAGTCTTCATTGTGATCAATCTCAAACTATTTCTTCTACTATTCTTGTTGTCATGCCTTATTTTTTTCCATCTTTTCATATTTATCATATGAGTAAAAGAAATCGTAGACAACTCAAATATTTTACTCAATCGTTCTAGTAATGTCATACCTTTTTCTCTCTTTCTCTCTCCCGCTTAATAGTAACTTTCCAATGTTAATCATTGTTAATATGAGTGTTAAACCTCAAGGGTCATTAGTAGTAAGCGAGTATTACCTTGTTTGGATTCAAAGTGACTAACAATGCTGAATGATGAAAATGGGAATAATAAAAATGTAGTCAACTACAAATAGTGTATATACTCTCATGACTAAAATTAAGTAAGTAAACATTTTATTTATGATTAAAATCAAGTAATTCATATATGGTTGAATTAATGTAACACATAAATCAATTCTTTGTCGTCATTAATTTTTTTAGTGCTTACATTGAAATCAACATACATTATTAATATAATTACTTTAAGTTACTGCACATCATGCATCAATTTATATCAAATATCAATAAACAACTAATGTAAATGATTTAATCTATAAACCAATCAAATAGGTAAATAAATAAATAACCCATGATGCTTACACTTCCCCCACTTCACATAAAACCCCATCTAACCACCTTCCAGCAGTTCTAGTTGGTAGTGAGTCCTTCCTTGATACTTGTAGGAAAACCTAGTAGTCCCTTTAACATCTTCTTCCATCACTCATTACCTGTGTAATTATAGTGAGAAACTATGTCATCTTACCTCTTGGAATTTCCCACTGCACAAAATCCTATCAAACCTTCCTCTTTCAATGCACATTTCACAATTATAGTGATATTGAGCTACCATATCTTGCAACCATGTTATGTGCTCATCCAAGCGGGAACTTGGTTACTCCATCAATACACATCGGGCCATTTCCAAGTCCTCGCTTCTAGCAAATTAATTCAAGACCCGCACTTACACATGCTTGTTCCCTTCTCCTATCATTGCGCATTGCACACTTCTAGTGCATAGTCATTCACCCCTGCTCTCTTGACACCGTGCTTAGCAAGCAGCCTCTGCCCGCCCCCTCGCACATTGTCCCATAACAAATAACATCTTTCAGAGAAATAACAGTAGAATATATGATTTCGAAATTGATGTTTTCTTATCATTAGTGAACTTTGATTTGTAGGCATTATCATCTCAACAATAGTGCTATTAGGCTCAACGAGGTCACCAAGGAGAGGCCGACAAGAAGGTACTTATATAATACATAAAGAAACCGTCATGAAGGAAATGAAGTAACTCTATACCACAAAAATATAGATGGAAACATGTTGATTCTTAGGAAGGTCCCCATTATTTTTCAAGAATTTTTGTGGATATGAACTAATTTTACATCTTACTACAAACAATTGAATATAGAAGTAGTATTGACACATCATAATGGAACTTAATACTAAGTCACCAAATTTTAATGACTTGTCCTATTCTCGCCATATTTATGTGGAATGTAATTATATAATTTCAGAAATAATGAAAATGTAAATGTGTGGAACCCAAAACCACATGTACAAATGAAGAGTCACTATTAAGTGTAAGATCCATGTGAGATTTTCGAAGGTCACTTGGAAGCTCAAGAGTCATGAGGGAAAACTTCAAGGTAAATACTTCTCCTGAGATGAAAGGTTTTCCCTTCTTGTCATAAAATAATCCTCATAAATCAAGTGAAAGAATTTTCACCTGGCTTTCAAAGCATAACATATGAGAGTTATATCTAGCTTTTGAGAAGCAAGTAGTGGCTTCAATGTTCCACCACTGACCAGTAATACATCATTGTAAATGTGTACTTCTGGAGAATTTCACTTCTTAATTTTACTTTTGAGTGAGTTCACTTTTCATGCATGTATTGTGGATGTTGTAAGACTTTTTTTCATTGTTCATCATATATGTTGGTTGTCACATGTATTAAAAGAAATAAAATATTTTTTATATTTGGTACTAATCTACCGAATGATGTGTTTGATTTGATTTTGACTATTGTTAGTATAGAACTATTTTCATATTTATTAATGATCCTCTTCATAACATGTGTGTGTGTTTCTATTAGAATTGTAGTAATAAATTTCTCTTAGAGACCCACTCTCTTTTCTACTTTCTTTGTAAAAGGTTTATTTACATATTTTAATTTTGTATTAGAGTGTTGAATTACTTGGTTACCTGAAAGTGCATGTATATTCTCTTATGTTACTAATTTCATCCAAATCTAAAAATATTTACGGAAATGACAATGCATATGACCTTGATGGGGCTCCTACCTCGAAATGGTGAGCAGGGTGGTTGAGACTTCACACTGTGGAGACCCCCTCATGGGCGGAATATTTCCAACGCTCTCAAAACTTTTGGAACTAGAAGGAGGTCCAAATGACAAGTCGAGCCTATGAAGCTTGCTTTGATTTCTTTATCATAAAATGGTTTCCTCCCAAATAATAATAATGAGATGTTTTTTTTGTTATAAGTCAAATATTTCAATTTCACGAAAATCATTTATAACTCGTCACATATCAAGTTTAATGGAAAGGGTACAACATCTATGTTAGCAATATGATTTTATTCATTCAAATTTTTCTATAATTGAATTTTTTGTAAAGATGATTAGGTCAAATTCTTCTACTCTACTCTTTTCAAAGAAAGTTAAGCATTGGTATTATACATTAATACCCGCTTTTATCGACATATTTGAGAAATTGTTGCTGGCCTTTGTGAAGAATTTGGAAGGATATAATTATTAAGATGTATAAGATAATCAATCAAATTAGAATGAAACTAGATGAATCATTTGAGGATTTTGTTGATATATTTTCACCTTGCTATGAATTTCCTCTAATGAAGGGACTAGGAATTTATGGATTAAAAAGTTTTATTATTTGGTTTAATCTCTTGAAAAAAATTGAATAAGATTGTCTCGATGATTTTTGTCTTCCAAATTTCTCAACCATGAGGCACCTATCCCTCAAAGGAGGAATTTATTACTTATTTTATTCCTTTCCTCCTCTCTCATTTACCTAATAAAGTGGTTTTCATGCCGAGGTTGAGTGGTATAATCTGAAAATCAAATTGTTGATATGATCATTCCACCTTCATCTTATTTCAATGAACCATATTTCATTCATGAAATATTAATGGTTCTCATGATTCCATTGAATCTAATATGAAGGTTGATCCCTTGATTCTTCAAGACAATATTAATGTGCATAGTATTATTCTTGAGTCTCGATTTAGTTGAAAGGATGGTTTCCTTCAAGGGCAAATTCCTTCAACTCTACCATATATTTCAAGTGGTCCCTTATTCTAAGATTTTATTGATTATTTATTTATCTTGATTATCAATCCAATGTTTCAAGTAGTGATTATGCACAAGGTGATTATGTAGGTTTGGGAGCAAAGTGATGAAGATGTTGATATATTTCTTCCCTTTTTCAAAATGGAGATTCTACACTTTTGAATGATCATGAATCTTGAAGTGTATATTGATAACCCTAAGTGATCTAAAAACCCTTACTCAAGTTGAAACTCGATGATCAACACCTTGATATCCAAAGGACCTTCATTACAATATGCCGAGTATCAACCAAATGTAATAGAAGGATCTTTTGTTTTATTCAAGACTTAGATTTTGAAGGATTGAATCTAGAATTTTATTCTAAGTGGTTTACAATCTCTAGCTATGGGATGGGATAATATTTTCAATTTAAGACTTTCTTAGGAATTATTTTAACTATAGATCTTATAATACCAAACCACATGGATCAAGTCATAGGGTTTTTGAACCTTTAATATACCTTGTTGAAGGTAATAAATGCAAAATTTAAAAATAAAAATGGTATGGCATATTTTGATCATTATGATGATGAATCAATTGATTTCAACTTCCTCATGATATGCTCTTACATTCACTCTCCTTTTCGAGCAAGGCAATTTTTGGGTGACAAGAGACAGTTTAAATTATTCTATATAGAGTAACATGCATATTGACCTGACAGATTTCCATAAGTTGATATCGTTGTCCAAAATTAGAATTTTGAAATCATATTCAACTATAAGAAGTATTCCTCCAAGTCTTTTCATATTTCCTCACCTTTAGCACATTATTCATTCTACTTGTATATGTCTTATGAGCTCATTAATAATCAAAGACTTACCCCAATTGTTTAGATATTTACCCTGCTAAGTCTTTGATTTCATTTTAGGGTACACAATTTTCAGGACACAATTAGAAGTGAGAATATTGAATCCATTATTCATGATTGCTTAGTTGTCAATATTTCACAAGTCAGAGGAATATTTTCCAGCTTCTAAATGTTTAAGTGATTTCTAAAGTTGATGCGTATAGATTCTCTATCCACCAATAGTATCATATGCTAAATATTAAACATAATCAAGTCAATGCCATCAAAAATAATTTCATTGAGATATTTTGATGATAATGGAGTGTATCCGCCTATTGATTTTGCTAAGCCACCCAAATTCGATGATCCACCATGTGAAAGTTCACAATTTTTCATGGATTTGAGGAACCTCAAATCGTGTTGATGCTTATGTTAGTTTACCACAATATTGACATCTCAAACTATATTGAATCTATATTTCTTTCTTGCATAATAGCCTTTACCATGGTTTCACTAGATGTCAGGCTTCTCTCTGAAGAATTTTCAACATTTTTCAAGTTAGCGGTTTTAATCCTTAAGATACAGCTTCTAATCGGATAAAAAAATATTGTTTGGTTAATTTCTCTCAAGGAATCCGTTGTAACAAACGTAATAAGTTGGGATGGCATATTTTGTGATCTGCCGTCAACTTATTTCCACTCAGAATTTCTTTCTCCAACATATTTTTTCTCTGAGCACTATTTCTTAAATTATCTTTTGATGGACATAAAATTTCTTGTTTTAGTTTCTCTTTTAATACACAATTATTCAAATTCTTCCCTCATTGAAGCTTGGTATAATTGGAAAGAGGCAAAAATATGTTTGGAGAAACGAGCATCTTTCCCATACGCTAGAAAGTATGATGTTCCTAAAGGATCTTGGGGGGTATATTTGTAAGCTCTATATCATTTATATGAATTATACCAAATTTCACCTCTTCTTTGATCCAACAGTTTTTGTTTCAAAATGAATATCAATTTTTTATTAGTGGCTTTATCTGTACTATTACACTAGGAGTGTACATAGGTGACATATATTAAAATTGTTCTCTTATCTAAAAAACATTCAAGAAATTTAAAAAAAATGATTTATAAAAGAATAACAAAATTAAAGAAGAAAACAAATGTTACTAGAAAAAAGAAAGATTAGTTGGCATGTTGATATCAATATAAGATGAATTTTTATAGATATGATCTCTTCATTCACTTAAGTAATGATACAATCTTAATGGATCAATTAAAATATTTTTTGGCTATTAACATATATTTGACTCATTTAGTAGCCCAAGGTGGTGCAATCTAAATGCATCATTTAAAACAAGAGACACTTAATGGCATTGTTAAAATATTTTCATAACCCACTCAATTAATTCAATTTATTCACCAATAATAGTTTTTATCCAAGAGCCGCTATGTAAAAGATACCTTAGGATAAATTAGATGGCCCAAGAGGCTTGTAACAAAGGAGAATTATCATTGATTAGTAAATTTTCCAATCCATTGCCCCGTGGAGGTTTCTATTAATAATCGTCAAGGTTTCTAATGCTGCACTTTGTGTGTTTACTTGCTTGATTGTAGTTGTTTAATTGTGAGGGGTTGGGGGTAGTGATAGAGTTGATTCACATGTAACTTTTCGTGTCGCAAAACAACAGGACATTGTGTCGAAGGTAGCTGAAATTGAAAGGTAGGGCAAAGTGTCGGGTGCTATTCGCGGATTGGAGGACGACGCCTTATAAGAAAAACTAACGAAAAAAAGTTCTGTTGTTCTTCGCAAATTGGAGTAGGTGCTCACGAATGAGAAGCATGCTAGAACCTAGGCCACTGGGAGGAGTACTTCAATCCAAACCTCTAACGAGAATCATGTCGGAATGTAGGCCGCTTGGAGGATAAATCTTGTTGTCCAAACCTCCAACCTCCAACCCCCACAAGCTCTGGCCAAAAAAGATGTTGTCGAAGTCAGGAGGAAGGACCCCAATGTTCATTACACAGAGAAAATATGAAGTTTAAGAAGAGTTCACAGGCTTGTTAAAAGTTGACTTTGCATTAAAAGAGTAAAATAAGAGTTTAAGAGAGAAGTTACATGGAATCAGAAATAAAAAAGAAAAATTAAATTGCAGCTTTTTAACAGAGAAATTCTAATAAATAATAATAATATTTTTTCTCTTTGAAATTTTAAATGAATTGAAGTTAACCCTTTAAACTCACTCAAAGAAATAATTAGTAGAAGAAATTGGAAATTTATTTATGAAATTAAGAAGGAGGGTGGTTTGCCAAAAAATATTTAAATAGGGGTTTGAAATATGATTTTTTAAAATTTTGGAAATTTAGAACAAGAAGTGGCATCCATATTCTTAAAGGAATTTTTATTTTAGATTGATATTTTATAAGAAAATTATGTAAGATTGGAAATTTGTAGCCAGAAACCTTAGAAGAAGAAGGATATATGAGGATACTTGAGATCAATTAGAACTTGTTAATAGAATATGAGGTTGTATAAAATTACACAGAGGTCATTTATGTTGTCTACATACTAGGATGTGGGCTATTAAAATTAGTTTTTTAATTCATTTAGAAAGAGATCGTTTTTATTTATATCAAAGTTTAAGTTATTTTGACTATTAAGGATTATCTTCAATGGGATCTCTATGCATGAAAAAAATTGAGAGTTATGAGTAAAGGCTTATGATCAGAGTTAGGATCGTGGTCGTCTAAGATGTCAAAATTTAGAATTTCGTTGTATAAATGGAGATCGGAAATAACATAGTCTACCACACTGCTGCCAAGCCCATGGATGTAGGTCATTTAGCTAGAATTGGACCACTTCTTTAGATTGTTGCAAATTATGAGATCTTGAGCACTACAAAGCTTGACTAGCTCTGACCCAAACAAATTATCCCCGAGGTCTTCAGAGCTCCTTTTGTACCGGTTAGCCAGAGTAAGGTCTTCTTCTAACCAAAGAGGATTGGGGTTGGAATGATTTCTTAGAAGAATAGCTTGGTTGCTTGAAGTTCAAGCATTAAATTCACCCATTAAAAGGATATTAACTTCATTCCTTAGGCTAGAAATATCATTCTCTAAACCATTGTAAGGAATATTTTTATCTAGATTGTTTTTCTTATAGAAGTTAGAATTGATGGGGGGAAAATAAAATATTTCTATGTAGGTCTTTTTATCATTAATGTCAGTAATATCAATCCAAATATATTGGTTGTAAGGGTCATTTTTATAAATCCGGGGGAGATGTTCTTCTTAATGTAGCAAGCTATTCCCCCAATGCCTCTACGGGAGGATCACTTGTTCCAGGTAGACCATAGTGCAAAACCATCTATGTTAGGGACCTTAGATTCTTTGTGCTCCCAAGTTTCAACAATCAATATAATATCAACATCATTTGAGATCCAACTTAGCTTGGGAACTTTGTTCCATGGAAAGCGCCGACAGTTCCAAGAACGAATTTAGAGCATGTTGAATTGCTATTTATTACTATATTTTTGGTTTCTATCTCGAATAACGAATTTTCTATTTATGATTATTGCCCATTTTCCTTCCTTCCTAGCTTCTTTTAACTTTTGAACCTCCTTTCTTAATTCTGCTTGATCTTCTGGAATGAGATCTTCATTTATAAATATTCCTGTTCCTTTTAGACTTGAGGTTTTACTAAGTATGTCGTACATATGGTCAGTAGAGCTCACCTTTATTCGAATCAGCCTTCCTTTATTCTCAGTTAATTTCCCTAAGCTTGTTGCTTCTGTGAGACACATGGTTTCAATTTGTAATCTATTATTTAATTCTGCCCGGGCTGTGGCTAAAGTATCCTCATCTACCTCCTCTTTCAAACCTAATATTATAAGGTTCAATGCCCTTTTGTTACTCTCATGTTCTAATTCGATCAATTTGTTCATTTCATCTTTAATTGGTTTGATATCTAATTTACATACCCCACTATTTAGGGTGAGACTATTGTTAACTTTTTCTTCTAGTTCTTTAATCATGTCCTTCATTTTAAGACTCTCTATATTATCAGCATCTCCTTGTGAGGATGTTTGGTTCGTATCTTTGGTTTTGTTTTTCTATGACCTGCAACCTAGTCTCCATTGCCTCCATTTTATTCTCCAATAGTTCTATTTTATTTTCTATTTTTTTGGATCTTGTCTTCAGGAGATGTGAATTTGTTTTCCAGCATGGCTTCTAACTGGGTTTGTATCTTGACTTCTCTTTCCTCTCTATGTTTCTCTAAAGACTCTATATACTCATAAAGACTCTGTAATGTAACTATGCTAGGTATACCTTTGGTAATCTTTGGTAGCTGTGGTGAAATATTCATACTTGAGAATATATGAGCATATATGTATTAGAAAAAGATAAAGAATGTGTGCACCGAATATTAGAAAACTGGACAATAGACCTCAAGTGCCCAAGTCTAAAACTCTAAAAGAATTTATCAGAAAAAAAATCATCGCAGACCTTGAAGCATTAATCGAGAAAATTCACATGGCAAAGTCTTAATCGAGAAAATTCACCGCAGCAGACCCAAGTATTAGAGAAAGCACATGGCATGTTGATGGAGTCTTCTGGAACATTTTCCCAGTCCTAGAACGAATTGAAGCAATCACTTCGATTACCATGCATACTGTCACTCTCCTTAGTGGTAACTTGAGATAAACTCGTGCGAGAAAATTATCTTCAACGAACATTTTTCTTTTTCCAGTCCTACAACTGAAGCAATCACTTCGATTTCGATGTATACTGTCACTCTCCTTCGTGGTAACTTGAAAGAAACTTCTGATTGGAAATGAATGGCATGGCAGGTGGAATAATGACAAAACAGAGGAATTAGTGGCGGAGATCACGGTATCCAACTTGGCTCTCCCACTAAAGTAATAGTAAACCACATGCAAGATATGCACGTTAAAGTAAATGGAACACGTCAATTCATGATTTTCCGAACTGAAGCATTTCGTTCTAGGGGTCTGTGATTTTTTTAAATTAAAGTTGAAAATTTATGTTTTATAATATTTAAAATAATATAAATAATTTCTTAAATAAAAATAAAGATATTTATTAATAATGTTAATAATTTTTATATATGTGTAGTTCTTTTTGTTTTATTGGTTAGACCAGTGTGGAAAATAAAAATATTTATAAATAATATTAATAATTTCTATATATGTGTAATTTCTTGTTTTATTTGTTAAGTAATGTGTGAGTAGCCTAGATTTTAAGTTATCAAATTACTCTTGGGAACCTTTAATATGGTTAGATTTTTTCCACGAAGTTTTAAACGGGTAACATTTATTTTCCATATATATGTGTATTTTAAATTTATATAAAATGTTTATTTTGAAATAATAATTTTTAAAAATTAATATCTTTAATATAATATCAAATTTTTGTGTAATATCTTTAGCCATATTTGTCTTTCTAAATTAGAATGAGAATATGTTTTTATTAAAACCTCCAAAGTGTGTCATTCTCCTTCCTAATCTATTGTGTTTGCAAGATGTATTTATGTTTCTAAACTAGAATGAGAATATATTTTTATTAAAACCTCGAAAGCGCGTCATTCTCCTTCCTAATCTATTGTGTGTTTGCATGATGTGTAGTAGAGTCCTCTGCACACTAATCCCATATCGAAAGTATGCAAAAATACCACCCCTATTCATAATTATATCGTCGTCCAACATAACACACAACCACTAGTTCAATGCCTCCTTTGGGATATTCCCTATAAGATGAATTACTCTCATTTATGACTTTGATGTTATCAACTTTGGTTGTATGTTGTAGTTGTTGCATTTTGTATGATTAATTCTTTGTCAGGAGGCTAATAGCCTAGGCCCCCTATATGATTTTTATTTTCTTCTTTATGGTGGGTGACCATAGGAAATAATCTAAGTTTAATATGTTTCATGACTGAAACATATGGAATTTGGGAGAATGTAGGTTGCCCATTGAAAACCAGACCACCTAGCTTTGAGTTACACCTTCTTTTGGCACACTTATCTGCCTTCTTGTTGAGTTTTTGAAGCACGTAGAAGAATGATACAGAGTCCATATCTTTCACTATCTCCCTAATTCTTTTCATGAGATGGTCCAATGCCTTATATTTTGGAATTCACCCATTTACCATGCGCTATATAAGAAGGAGAGAATACCTTAGCACACTAAGGGAAGATTCCTTATATTCATTTTCTATCTAGAACCCTTAAAGTAGAGAATAAAATTCAACAAGATTGATTTTTATACAACCAAGGCCCCATGAATACTACTATGCTACTTTGGTTATCTCAGGGCCATATAACACCCCTACCCCTTGTGTTCTACATATTAATTGGTCGATTTTATTTACTAGAGGCCAATAATAATTTGTTAGAAACAACATTCCACTATATACTAAAGTCAATCACAATATAATAATATAACTTATGATTTATTTTTTATATTGATATATATTTCCTTTTCTTTTATGGTATTATTGAAAGTTGTTATAAGATGTATCCCTTCAAGATGATTATTGAGCCTTGTTGATCATAATATTTCATTTTTATTACATTCTTGTAATAATTTTATAAAAACTAATCAAACTAGCTTTTATTAATCATTGTAAACACACAAGTTTTATGATATGCATAATATCTCTTCCCATTTCCAGCGTCACTTTTACCTTCACTCTCATATCACGTTGACACATCTATAGGGAATTAGTATCCAAACAACAATATATCTAACATTTATTCTTTGATCCAAGAAAAAAAACATAGAAGGGGTGATCTTAGCATTAGTGTCTTTGGTTAGATTGCCCACAAACAATTTCCGCCATTTATTTCATCTCTATGATCATTATTGGATGAAGTAGAAGTAGTTGTGGGAGGGCACCACCATTTGTTGTTACAAAGCCATGAATAGCTACCTGAGTCGAAACACAATCTAGTTGCAAGATAGCATACTGTGCCAACAATTGCTCAACTTATACTAGTAAATAAGTTGATTTCTCCCTTGTCTCGAAAATGCATTATCCTAATTGATATTTTTAAAAACTCTTTTGATTTTCTAAAATTTTGTAATAGATGCCCAATTTATACTTTCACATAATAGGTAGTATATTGACCAACTCTTTAGTATTGCATTTTCTCCCATTCTTCACATGATCTATCCTTCTTGTCAGAGGTTTGCACCACCATTTAATGAGATCAATATTATTTCCTTGATTTATGCTCAACACAAAACTATTTGTCTTCGACATTTTTTTCCTATAGTCCTTCATTATATTGAGGCAATTCGTATCACTCCATTCATTCATAATAAACTTCATGGATACTCTAGTTCGGGTTTGATTGAATAAGAGTGCTCATTTATGCATATATCATTGGTAGTATTAATGCTATTTTTTCTTTCTCACTCTAATACTAATAAAATAGGTAATATTGCACAATAATGCCATTGATTGTTAGTATTAATGTCTTGCCTTCTAACTATGATATTAATAAATGCATTAAAATTTTTAATCATAAGAATGCTGTACCTTATCACTCACTCTCATACTAACATGAATTGGTCTCAATTATTCTCACTCAAGTGCTAACATCGATGGTAAATACAATGTTGATTATACTCACTATAGTACTAACAAGGTTAGCGAACTTTGCATCTCTTCTCACTCACATTCATACTAATCTAGAAATATTGAAATCATGCTTTCTCATTTCACTATTATCATCGCCAACCATGTCAGTGAAATGCATTTTTAATCATTATGGCACTAACATCAAACATGTTATTGATGTGATGCATTGTAATCCACTCTACTACTAACAACATCAAAGATACATTCGGTATCATTCCTTTACACTCACTTCAATACTAACATGTGTCATGAAAATATGAGGGCTTTATATTGTATTGAGGAAACCTTACAAGAATGGGAGATTGTATGATCTATCGAGAATTGATAAGTAGTGAACGACTTTGAGATTACTATATGTTATTATATTTTTCATTAAAAAGAAAAACATATGGGAGAAGGATTGTTGTTAGAGAACATGAGAAGAAGAGATCAGGTTGTGATTAGTCAATGACAATGTGTAAAAGAGTTCAATATTGTTGATGAAAAATGCATTGCTGTGTATAGCTTAAGTAGTGCCTATGAATATTACATGAATCAATATGGTAAATTTAATTATTTCACAATATTTTATGTAATATTCACTATATATAACCCGTGATGTATATGTATAAGGTCGTATATGATGGCGTGACTGGCGGAGTGGCATGTGGCATGGCCACATGGGCTACCCGCAAAATGGGCATTTATGCACCAAATATGTGAGTACTACTCCCGGCCGTCACCCCGTGTGGCATTTATGCCTGGGGGAGGTCGAGATGGCCAACATTTCAACTTGCATCCGTTCGCCTCTTCGTCCTTATTCTTCAAATTCGTTTCCGCTCCTAACAAGTGTCTTGGGTGGCGTCATAGTTTTGATTTGTTGATGCTTTACTCATCCTCGTTACTCTTGTGTGCTCTCAGGAAGCAGAATTGTCAAGAAGACACACTTCTGTGGGTAGGCGATGCCATTTGGGTTGCTGTTTCGATTTACTTCCCGGCTTACATTTCTCACACAGTCCCTTTTGCTCCCTTCTTTCAGTTTCTTCGCCCATTCTCTTGGCTCCTGCCCTCCCTCTGCTGCCTTTTTTCAGCCCAATTCCTTCTCCACGCCACTCTGAAACCATTCCCAGACTTCGGCATAGACTGCGATGCCGTCACGGTAGCTCCCGTGCCCGTAACACTAGTCGTCGTTGCTCTCTCTCCACCAGCTCTCCGTCGTTCTCCTTGGAAAGCCTCCGTGGATGCTCCCCCCCTGCGCGTAATCGTCGTGAAAGAGGCCGAGGAAGTCGCTCCACCTCTTCCCATCAGCGAGGTACTGCTGTCTCTAGGCCGCCTCTGGTACCCCGTCCAGCCGTCTCTGCCTCTCTCCATAGCCTCTCCACTGCCATCTTTCATTATCAATGCGATTCCAATCGCCTCCTGGTTATTGCTACTGTATCGGTGTCTTTCAAAGAAATCCCTGAAGCTCTTCCAGACCCCCCTTCGTCGACGCATCTGGTCAATCTGCAGGCTCCTCCTTCTACTTTGCATGCTCCTCAGCCCGCAGGAAAAATATCTTCCCACAAAGCTGGGGATTGCAGCTCGAATGTTCATCAGGAAGTTGGATTGCAGGTGGGAGGACGTGATGCTGGCGCAGATGCATTCGAAAGTAGTCCGGGCCACAACGACGAGGATGTTGGATGGTGCAGGATCGAAGAAGAATCGCCCTCGAGAGACTATGGACTCTAGCGTCTCCGTCTTGGTCCAAGTAATTCTGCTTAGTCTCTATGATTTTTTTGTTGTTTCTGGTCACTACATGTTTTGGTATGTCTATGCTGAGGGCCTCTGTTGAGGCAGTGTTAGAACTTCTTTCGGGTCGGTTTCCCCTTATGGGAAACCCAGGTTCTTGTTTAATTTTGGCATGTCAAGGCTGGTTTCCTCTGTCGAGGCAGCGCTCAAACAATATTCGGGCCGGTTTCCCCTCGAGGGCAGTTCATTTTTTGTTATTTTGGTGACTGAATGCCTCTGAAGGCCATGTACTTGTTGTATATTATGTTTCACTAATAGATTTAAATTTACCTAGAAAAAAAAAAGATTCACTATATAAAAAAAATTGATTGTTTTTTTCAATACCATATTAGTTGTTTAGATTTTAAGAAATGAATAATAATGTAAAAAAAAAAATCAAGGCTAACGATTTATAATAATTCAACTTTCTCTTGATTTTTCAAAAGTGGCTATGGCATGATTAAAAAATAAGAAGAAAAAACTCAAAGTTATATCTAATATTTTGAACTTCATATTTTTGTTGACATTTTTGTTTCTCTCTCTCTCTCTGTATATATATATACCAAAATTCCCTTGTCTCATTTACTCTTAATATAGCTTAATATATGAATGTACTTACTCAAGAAGTATTGTTGTTCATTATAACAAATTGGAAAAACAATCTATATGTACAAATATATGTGTTATGTATGTAAATCACTATTAGGTGAGGTAGTGGAGAGGAGTGTTACACTCTCCACCTAAATTAAATTCTATAAGTGTGTATCTACGTGTTTGTATATATAAATCACACTTAGGTTAGATAAAAGAGATGATTGTTACCCTTCCCACCTAAATTCAATTTTCAAAAGCCACGCATTGAAGTTTTATAAAGTGCATTGTTTTGACAACATTGATTTCTATGTTTCAAAAGCATTAAGTTTTTTTAAAATATATATCTTCTGTATCATCCTAAAAATGAGAGAAATTTCCTAACAATTTTCCCTGCAAAATGCATTTTATGAGGGAAACATATAAATAGAGAGAAATAGATATAATAAACAAACGAATGCTCAAGAAAAAGTACCTTAAACTAAAACTTAACTTTAAAGTAATTTATTCCTAGTTAACGTATGAATTTTTGTATTTTGTTTTTGTTTTTTTGTGATGCTTCACAAATGTGTCTTTCTTGGAACTCCAATGCACATTATTTTTGTAATTAACTACTCCTCCATTAATATTATAAAAAATTAATATAATCGTTTCCTTATTATCAACAACACCCTACCCTAATTGGTCAATAAATATTAATATTTGTAGAAAAGTTGTCCAAAATATTTTCTCTCCTCTTAACGATTTTAATAATGTTTGGAAATATTAACACCTAAATATAACTAAAGCATATAGAGATAAAAATAATAAAATTATAAAATAGATTTGGAAAATGACCAATATGATTGTTATTAATATTCACCTTCCTCATCTAAATATGTAAAAGGGTAGACGTTTCCATTTCTTGGCCTCTACCTACACCTATAAATTTTATTAAGGTCTATACGCTTCATCCTCATTCTCTATAAAAAAATTATGTCCAAGATGGATTCATATTTTGGTCCACTTGAATCAACTTAATTAATAATTTGTTTCTATTGTTGTCCTTATTCTTCACCAACTTAAAACATAAAAGATTTGTTGAGTTACTATAACTTAAAAAATTTCATGTACTTAATCTCTCTACTTCTAGAAAATCTTATTTATGGAACCCACCTCACACATTTATTTTCAATATACTCAATAAAAGTGCATATAATTTTGTCTCTAACTAAATTTTCAAAGGATTCAATTTCTTCTTTGGGATTCTTGGAAAAACTGGAAAGACACTAATGGTACCAATTATCTAAAACCATCCCCTCAACTCATGCGCTAGTCATTTTCTTCTTTCACTTTGACCATTCAAAATTCTCATGGGATTTTTTTTCTTCTTACACATATCTCTTTTCTTATTTTTTTAGCCCAACAATTTTCTTAAACTCCATATTTGAATTCTTAGATGATTAGACGAAGCACAAGCAACCCCAAATTACTCAAAAATATTTGGAGAATGAAAGAGAGCCGTGATGACGAATAGTATAGAGAGCACAATAAAAGAACAAATGGAAGAGGAAACCACAACAATAGGGGGACAATTTAGGAGAAATATAACAAAAACATCAAGATTACTAATAGAGTTGGAAGTAATAATATTGGGGAGCCTCTTTCCATCTATGTTGTTGATCTTATTCTTGTACATTAAGTACTTAACCATGGACATGCACCCAATTCCAGATATAATGTCTTCTATGAATATAGGATAAGATATATTCTTTTTAATATTATGATTGTAAGTTACAACTTTCTTTTGGATTTGATCTATCCTTCTCCAAGGGTTTCTAGAGATAATTAATCTCCAAACTTCACATTCATATAAGATAAGATGAGTGATGAGAGTATCGATAGATTTTTTTATTATCCCACAATCGAAGGTCTATTAATGTGCACTTGTTTTCGAACCTATAGTAACTTTCGACCCACGATTTAGGTTAATGTTTGGATTTTAATTTCTAAAAAACAAAAACTAAAGTGAGAGGTGCGGTTGGCATACATAGGTTTCAAAATTCATATGTATAGAATGTAGACACATAGGTTTCAAAATTCATATGTATAGAATGTAGACGATTATTCAATAAAAACATGTAATTTACTATTAAAATTGGTAATGTTTTAGCAAATATAATCCATTTAATCATATATATGTGAAAAAATAATGATTTTTAAACCAAATTCATGAATACATTTTTTTCCAGAAATTGTGAAAAATTTAAACCATTCACCACTAAAATTTCCCCTAGATGCTGAATTTACATGGGCCCACCTTGAGTTCGGTGCCAACATTCATAAGATATGTTATTTTTAATTCATTAAAAACCAATTCATACAATTTTAGCGATAGCATTCTGAAGCCCTTCTCCATAGCTTCATGGTATCCACATATATATGTACATATTTGCATTATTATAATTATTATAATTATCAATACTTTCCTATCTTGTATTTAATTTCATATGGTTTACATACCAAGTGCTATTTTGACAACTAATTTATGATAGTTTTTATCACAATTTAATATATATATATATAGAGAGAGAGAGAGAGAGAGAGAGAGAGAGAGAGAGAGAGAGAGAGAGAGAGATTGATTTTTCCTTTTTTAAATTCATCTATGATAAGATAATGGGGGAGTATAGTTTGAAAAAAATATTATTACATTTAAAAAAAAATCATATAGATTATCATGGGGCTTACTCCTGAATATGGGGCTCATCATGATTTCTATATTTTTTGGACTTGATAAATCTGAATTTTACTACGAGACATATTTAGATTATTTTTTTATTTGAGCTATTTAAATCTCTTATTGAAGTAAACTATATAACGTTTTATTATTTTGATAGTGGACGGGAGAATGTTCCCTTAATACACTTCTTCACTAAGAAAATATAAATAATATAATTTTATACCCTTTTTGGAATATCTATATGTGTGTGTGTGTGGGGTTAATGTAACTAGGTGGAAATTGTACAGATACACATTTTTTTTTTTTTTTGGAGGGGAAACATATTTCTATTATTTAAATGTTATGAAATCAATTACTTTAAATATTTATATTTCTACTAGTTTTTAAATTATATTAAAAAAATAATATAAAATCTCAAATTTTAAATAAGCTACTTTTCCTCTTCTAAGTAACTTACCAAATAATATGTTTAATAAAATTTAAATAATAATAATAATAATAAACTAAGGCATTGAAATTGTGTCTACTTGATTCCTTTGATGATACTCATTCGTAATAAGTAATCTTAAAATCCCAAATACTTTAATATTTTAATTTATTATATATAATTATTAAAAAAATATTGTAAACCGTAATTAATCATCTATAAAAATTATTTGAAAAAACATTGTATTTATAACCAAATAATAACAATAATGAGTCAATGATGAATCCATCGATTTTATAGAGACAAATGAAAGAAACTAATAATACCCTTTATATATATATATATATATATATATATAAGTTCAAAACATCTCCCTTGACTTTATGATTGTTGAATTCCATGTTTTTTTTTACCGTCAAAGAGTATATTTTATTTATGGTTTCCTATCTCAAGCTATGGAAAGACATATATATATATATATATATATATATATATATATATATATAATAAAAATAAACAATTACAATTTATGAATTGTTTATCTTTATATATTTTTTATAACATTTAAAATAGTGATTATTAAATAAAATGATTAGAAATTATACCACTATAGTTTTTTTTATGTGAACCATATATAAAAAATAATTGTAATTTACAAATATAATAATAATAAAAATCAATTATTTTTAAATTATATTGACCAATAACATAACTTTTTAGATTTTAAATAAACCAATTTTTATATTGTTCTATCACTAATAAAATAAAATAATAATATTTAATAAAATTGAAATAAAAATAAGAAAAATAATTTGATAATTTGTTTAGATTTGATTCCTAATATGATATGAATTCATATTAACAACTCAAATACTTTTAATGCTTTAATATATTGTTTATAATTATTATTATATTTTAAGATGATATCATCATATTAGATCATAAATTTATTTTAAAGGTTTATAAAAATTATTAATTTTTTTTTTGTAAAGATAAATAATAATAATAATAATAATGTATTAATGAGTTTATGATGATGATGATGATGATGGTTAATGTCCATTGAGACCAATCATTGGTATATCGGACCTAAATAAAAGAATTATTTAGTTTGATTTAAAATTTTATTCCTATGCTCAAAAATCTTGGAGAGAAGTCTCATGAGCTCACTATAATTTTGACATCTTAAAATGCTAGGAAGGTCAATCTTGCAACAAAAATTATGAAATTGAGCTCTAATGTGGTTGTACACTGGGCACTCTAAGAGGAAGTGATTTTCATCCTCGATATTCATATTCTCACAGAGATGGCAGATCCTTTTTCTCCATGGTGTTTTAGGGTAAGAC